>QEWY01000398.1:0-135512 GCA_006503575.1 Baylisascaris schroederi
GTTATGCTAAAATTCGACACAATTTTGGCCACTTGCTAGATTTTTTTCTGCTTTTTTTCTCTAATTTTTCTTCGTTCTTTTCCTTCACTTTTTTCTCGACGGCTAGATTTTCTTTTACGAGGTTTTTTTCTTCGATTATTTTATCTTTTATATTCTGATCAAGATGATTTTCTCCATCGCATTACAAATATCTATATTTTTCAAACGCTTCAATGTCTTCCATTTCAATGTCGTTCATAAAAATATTTAAGCTAAATTTTTTTTTCATATTTTTTACTATATATTCTATGAGAAAATTCAAATGCGTCAACACATTAGTAACGTTTTGCCGGCAAAGCGAAAAAATTTTCAAAAATTTGACATCATGTCCTTTCAAAGGCCATAATAATTCAATGATTACATCAAAGGCCAATAATACATGATTACATTTCTAAGAATCAAAAATGCATGCCAATATTGGGGGTGATCGTTCATCACTCATTACCAAAAACAATCAAGAAGAGCAAAAAAAGTTGTTGAAGTTAATATGCAAGTAAATAACGCATGAAAAGAAATATATTAGATGTCAAATTTACCTTCGTCGGAATGATAAGCGTACCATCTAATATAGCGATTGCAGTAAATGAAAAAATTTTTTTCCTTTTTTTTCCAAAAAAAATTTTCCCACTAAATAAAATTTTTTCCCACTTTTTTTTAGGGGGAGGGGGGAGGGGGGTGTTCTCTCGTTGTATGACACATTCGTTAACAATATGCTCAATATGAAATGAACGCATCGAATAGAGATTCAGCATAAAATCAACCAAAACGAGTTTCGTATTGTTCGAAGTCAAATTTTTGTTCATCGTCATACGAAAATATTGCGCGCTGATTGACTAAAACGCTTACAAATAATAATCCAATACAATTTTTCAGTGCAATAGAGCAATCAAACTTTGACAGCAATATAGAATTATTTTCGTTTGATTGCGTTCGAAATGTTTTCCTCTTTTTGAAGTGAATATTTTTTTATGTGAGAGGCTTAATTAATCCTCGAAGAAGCGATAGGGTAAAATTAAAGGCGATCTTGAATTGCTACATATGGATGGATATAAGCGTTATGCTAAAATTCGACACAATTTTGGCCACTTGCTAGATTTTTTTCTGCTTTTTTTCTCTAATTTTTCTTCGTTCTTTTCCTTCACTTTTTTCTCGACGGCTAGATTTTCTTTTACGAGGTTTTTTTCTTCGATTATTTTATCTTTTATATTCTGATCAAGATGATTTTCTCCATCGCATTACAAATATCTATATTTTTCAAACGCTTCAATGTCTTCCATTTCAATGTCGTTCATAAAAATATTTAAGCTAAATTTTTTTTTCATATTTTTTACTATATATTCTATGAGAAAATTCAAATGCGTCAACACATTAGTAACGTTTTGCCGGCAAAGCGAAAAAATTTTCAAAAATTTGACATCATCGGTGCAATAGAATATTTCATTGATTACTTTCTATCAAAAAGGTACAATTTAATTATGCTATTTAATCATTGAAAATGTAATATTTAAAATTTTGAACTTAAAAAATGCTTTTTTTAAATGGCGAAATGCAATTTACATAACATTCAGCATAAGTAATAAATTTTAATAGATATTGCATAAACATATATAATTAATCGAATCGAATATATGAGACGTAGAATCTTTGCAATCTTTGCAATCTTTGCAATCTTTCAAAGACATGCAAAGACATAGAATCTTGAAAATTGTTCACAATTCAGTAGTTTATCGATGTTTTCTCATGCGCTCACATTATGCAAGAATGCAATAATTTGCAACATGTGATTAGGAGTCGTCGATCGACAAATTGAACGAACGGAGCCAAAAGGAGCTAAATCATCGTCCGCTTTATGTGTACTTCGATGCAAACTTTCTTTTAATCGTATGGTACAATGAGAGTATCTGATGTGTGCTAAAAGATGCTAGAAAAAACAGTATATATTGGAATTTATTGGGAAGGAATAGGATATATACGTTTTGATGAGGATAGGAAAGCTTGCAGTAAGCTGTCAATAAACAAATCTCATCGCTAGCAGTCATTAAGATTGTATCTGGCGACTCGTCATCCGTACAGCTGGCACGTATAATGCTTACGTTGTTCAAAACAAACTTGAAGAAAAATAAAACTTTTGCAAAAAAAAAGTGCTGCTATTTTTTATTTTATTGTATAGAATCCGTATGAACCGATACAAAACTCTAAATCAATTAGACCCTCCGGGCAAAAAATATTCATTTCCGGCTCATTCATTTTTATGTGTGTTTTTTTCTTTGTTTTTTTTAAATCCTATTTACAGCAAATAGCCGCATACCATAGTATAAGGCATCATCAAATATCTTAGCATAGATTCACAAATGCATTGCGGCAAATGTTGTTCTGTGTATGGTAGAACATTTCTATATGTCTGTCTATGTTTGTTTGCATATATCTGACCGCCATATTTTTTTGTACTTTTATGTAATTTGCCCTGCTTAAGTCCGTTACCAAGAGTATATAAGCAAATATAAATTAATCTTATTGTCTTCTAGTTGAATGACGAGTAGATGAATTCCGGAAAATCATATAATAGTAAATAGTGTTCTAGCATGATTTTTTTTTTGAATATCTTTGCTGCCTTGTCTACTAAAGATTCGAAAATTTCGAATAAAATAATTCCCAAGTTGGCGGGTTTTCCCACTTAGCATTTCATTCATATGAGTGCTATAAATCATTAGAAACACTCTCTTGATGATGTCATTTTGGGCATATTTAATTAGCAAAATTCAACTCGTAATTAAAAGAATTTATTTTTACTGTGTAGTCATTCGAGTGGCAATTCTAGACGCACAAATTGCCAAAAATTTAAGGAACCAGCAGCGCAGAGGAAAGCGGTTCTTTAATGTGATTTCATGTGCGCCCACCGAATCACATAGAAACATCAGTCACATCCACGGCATAATTTTTAACGTTCAGAATGATATNAATTTTTATAAATTTTTTTCTATAATTTTTTATAAGTAATGAAAAATTTTTTATCGTTAGCTAATCGACGTAAACAATATTCAATTGCTTAGAGGCTTAGCAATTGACAATCAACAATGATGTGGAAGTTATTTCGCTTTGGGAAACAAATAAACACCCTGAGAAGTGAACATCATGTTTTGTTGAAGATTAGTTTTGAACAACGATTTGATGTTTAGAAAACCATTAATTAGATTTATTTCTTTCAATAAATGTATTGAAATTAGCTCATATAATTTATCAAATAGCAAATGCACTACGCTGCATTTAGGGTCTTTGTTAGAGAATTGAAGTTATCTGTTTTGCTATAACATCCGTCGCTGGTCTTTGGGAAACAAATAAACACCCTGAGAAGTGAACAATGAAGTAAAACATTGTTTTCACGCTCATCGTATCGCATGCCATTTGCCCCTCCCAATAGTATGTAATCATCGCTGCTATTTTCTAGCCTTGTTTTTCGACAACGATGAGAGAAAATTTGTGATTCTAAGAATTCTTGAATTGGCCATATGCCAAACCCTCATCTGTCTTTGCCATTCTTTCTCCCTCTCTCTCTCCCTCTCTCTCCCTCTCTCTCCCTTGATGGGTGTGGCTAACAATACGAAATTAAACTGGGTGGAGAGTGATTGGACGTCAGCGCAACCAATCAGGAACAATGAATCATTGAGGGATGCAGACATTCAAGGAATAAGGAAATAGCGGCTGATTTAGCATTGATCGTAATTATACAAATAGCAAATACTGAATAAAGAAAAACGCCGAATGTATGGAATGTAGAAATCTTGCAACTAAACGCCCCTCACCGGAAAGGAAGAAGTCTTCATAGTGAAAATGGGATTCGCAGTGAACAAATGCTAGAGTTGGTTGGTTTGATGCATTTCGGTGTTATATTTGTGTTGCGTAAATATTAGCAATCGTAGATCATGGAATAATAACTCTCGTTATTGATATGGCGTCTATATCCTTTAGTGGGCTTGCTGATAAAAAAGTCTAACTTCCTTTCAAATTGAAATTTAATTCAATTTACTTATTCTAGTTTTAAAAAAAACAAGTATTTTATTTACTTGTTGCAGTCGAATATGTCATATGATAACCTAAAATAATTTAGTATATGCGAATAATTCAAGAATAGTTATAGTACCAAAGGAGTTTTTCTTCAATGTGCATAAAATTTCTCGAAAACATTAAGCGAATATTTCATAATTTTATTAATGCTATTATAGAAAATTTAGTTAATTAATTGAATTTATTTCCGGTAAGCTTTTGAATATTTACAGAAAACTATAAGTAATGAGCCATTGTAATTAATCATCTACGTTATATTGGGTGACGTTACCATTTTATCGTAGTTGAGAATATTTGCAATGAGTTTGTAATGCTATCTATATGCAATGCAATGATACCACAATGCAATACAATGCCACCTCAAGGCAATGCAAAGCTACCTATTGCTGAATTCACTTTCTTTAAATTTACCATTATTATGCTAATCTTGTCGCTATTATTTACACTTAAAGAATGTCTTCCTATAATATTTCATCGAATTGAAATTTTATTTCCATTTTTTATTTTCAAATTTTTTTATAATTCACTATTATGAAAGCATTCATTATTATGTTCTTCCGTTCTTCGCTTCGTTTTTCGCTTCATTTATTACCCCTTGCCAACTAATTCTCCTTAAGAGGCTTTTGAGTAGGTATATGAAGAGAGAGGGAGGGGACTGGGGTACGTTTTCACTAGTCATCAGCCTCTTGTTATGAACTTCCATTAGTTCATGTGCGTACATTATACGACACTCCTTACGGATATTTAATTGAATAGTGATATTCACCAATGATGTATCATATATTTAACCGAAAATATTCGTAGAAACGCATAGAGATTTATACTTAAACAATCTCGTAGGTATTCGATAGAATCCTTTTCGGCTTGTCACAAATTTAGAATGAACAGGCAAGTTATGGTGTTGATAGTATATCTGCTAATTGCTCATCATCAACCTATGAATGATTGAATTGACATTAATAACACATTATATGCAATTCACATTAGAGGATACTATATTGTATAGTGATGATTTAATTCATTGGTTGTTGTGGATGGCAAGAGGGAATTTGCATATTCGGCAAATTTGTTTAGAGAAATCACTGCTTCAACAAATAGCTTACGCCCTTCCCCCCTCCCTTTCCTCTCCCCGTCCCCTTCTCCCCTCCCCCCTCTTGTCTTCCATGAAAGGGATTTGAGATATGCCAATATCGAGGTGCAACGCATTTGTAATATGTTAAATCGAAGTAAAGTAGTAATTATTGTTGTTTTGTACTTTATTATGAATATACTCATTTTTGACTTCGCTGTCTAATATTTTAGGCTAAAAAAGCGCTCTTTATACCTGTGTTTTTCGATCTATTATGAAAAGTGTTCGTTGAATAAAATTTGGGAGTCCTCAACTTCCACAAATTTCGACTTTTTTATTTAGTAGGATGTTCACTTTAACGTAGCCTTCTAATTTTCAAAGTTCCCGAAGGTGACCCTCCCTCCACTGGGTATATTCCTTTAACGTTTGGTTTTTGCCGAGATAGGGAGCTCTTACCAACGAATATTTCCATTAAAATATGAATCTTTGTTTATTTTCAACTTTAAAAAGAGATCTGTTCAAGACAGGTTTTTTTTGTACGTATAAAAAGGTGTTTTTTATTTTAAAAAAAGCGTTACTTCTCTTCCATTTTAACTTTTCAAAAAAAGTTTGAAAATACTAAATGAAGAATAATTATTGAATTTTAGATATTCAATGATAGATTTTTTTTTTCATCTTGAAAAATTCGAATGTTGGAATATTACGTGTGAAAACTCTATAAAATCAATTCTCATTTGACAATTGCATTGTGCATAAATCTATAGAATTTCATAACCGTCATAAGCCCTTTCGTCATACGGCAAAACCCGCCGAATCGGGCAAGAGCAACAGCATTTCGCCGATGCGTCTGTCTGCCCATAGCGGAAGTTTAGGCCGATATTTATATGCTTGCTATAATTGATGTATTAATGATGTATGTTCATATATTATTCCATTGTCCTTTCTATGGCCAAACCAAATGCTCCAATGCTGCAAATTCGTTCCGTCGTTTGTTATATACTATTAGTAATAAATGTGAATGTTATTTACCATTTTAAAAAAATCCCAATTTTATTATTGTTTTCTAGGGGTTTAATTGAATTTCTAATTTTTCTAACGTTCCTAGAATTCTAAAAATTCTAAAATTCTAAAATTTAATTGAATTTTAATTCTTTTCACTTTATTTTTCCATTGAATTTCTAGTCGTATCATGTATCACTCCACTATGTAAGCATTCTCTTCTTGATAATCCGCAATAATGCACCATTGATGAACATATCAGCTCATCTATATTTTTCAGCACTCCTATATCTAATTTTCACGAAATTTATACCATTATATTATTATTAAGTTTGTATTATTTATAAATTATCTTTATTATTTTTATGATTTTATATTATTTTCACGAAATATATAAATTTTTTTCGTAATAATAGCTCTCTTCATTTTTCTATACAAATTATTTTATCTTTTATTTTCTATCGTTTGCTTTGAGTTGAAATAATCGATCAAATTTAGAACTAGAGCAATTATAGAATTATAACAATTTATAATTTACAATATTGCATTATTATTATCAGATAGCATTCTATTCGTTTACGATGAAAGGCCTGCAACATTAAATGACGTCATCGCCTCTTGCAAATTGCTTTCGTTTATTTGCCTTCCAACATAGGTGACTTTACAACCTTGTTTACGTGTTCTCACCGAATTAATATTGCTTCATAGTTAGCGGCAATGCTGTTGATGTGCCCATTCGACGGCAAATTACTCAACACATCCTATTTGCAGGAAACATTTCATGCGTATAATCCTTTATTGCCACTACTTCCTCTAAAAGAAACCGGATGTTCAATTGCGAATGGCATGCCAACATGCAATGATGAGATAGGGCCAGTGCGTGGTGGAAGAGAGGAGAACCATAGAAGATTTAGACTATGAACTTCCCAAAATTATGAATTTCTTTTAAGAAATCAGCAAACTTGTTGAGGTAACAGGACTTGATCTTGCGTTAGCAGAAATATTCAACATTCTCTTGAACAGTCAAATTCGACCTTCATATTTGAACTTGGTACCCTAAGCAAAATTACCCAAATTTTCCATTTTTCCATGCGAGTGGTTGGTTTCAAGATAAGTCTACTTGAACGTTTTCCAACTTGCGAATATTGAAATAAATGAAAATAAAAATTGAATTGAACTAAAATTGAAAAGAATTCGTTGCTTTTGCTCAGCATAAAATTTTGAATTGTAGAGGTTAGATATAACCCCTCAGAAGATTTAAACAGGAAATTAGTCTCATTAAACACTTCGAATACGTACCTCTCTCAGTACATCAAAAGAGTATAAAATTATATGGTTTGATCTACGATTTTATGAGTCAAATTCGACAAATATAGAGGATGAATGGAAACAGTTTTTAGTGATTTCAGTAATCAATTTTCCTTAAAAAAAATCGAATTACTCGATAAATTGAGAACCGTTTCTTGAAAGCGGAAAAATTTTTGACTTAACGACTGTGAAAAAAAAATCCAAAAATAACTTCTTGTTAGCAGTGTTATTCGATTGAATTAAAAAAATGTTTATGTATTTTTCAAAATTTATTACCACAAAAAATTTTTCTATCAATTAAATCGGAAATGAATTTATTAAATGGCATAAATATTTTTGAAATTCGACATGTACTTTAATATTAACGCCTTAAATACTATAAACTAAAGCGTTAATTCATTTCAAATATTTATGTGAAGAATATTTGTTTATAGAATGGTTAATTTCCCCAATGAATTGTTTCTATGGATAAAATTGAAATGTATTTATGCAGCAATGCTTAACGCGAAGCGATAATTTGTTATTTGTGCCAAACAAATTGGATACGTAATCATCATATCTTGGAAAACTTCGTGTGCTTCCAGCTGGCTGCCACAATTAGACGAATGTCAAAAACAAATCCTCAAATTTGCTGAGAGGATTGGGAAGTATACTGAAAGTGGGGGAAAAACATCTCAAACATTTTAGGAAAGTAGAGACACACGAAAAAGTTAATATTCAGGTAAACAAGAAAGTTTACTTCCACTTGCCGGAATTTCCGGTACTATCAACCAGTTTTTCCGTATAGGAATGGTTTGCTTGGGAATTCATTCCTATCCTTTTCTTTCGAATGTTTAACTTCGTTATCGAGCACTCCGGTAAAAGATGCTTTTTTTCGAATGTTTAGTACATAGAAAATGATAATTTTTCAAGTCTCCAAAGAAAAACATTTCCATTCTGCATTATATTTCGCAGTTGAACTTTTTATGCCGCTGAATTTTTCAGGAAAACGAAATTAAAATTGAAGAATTTAAAAATTTCGAAATAGCTGTAAAGTTTGAGTTTGCAATCAAGTTTTTTTAATGAAAAAAAAATTGTTGTTATCGGTTGAACTGATTTAATAAACATTATCTACAGCTTACTTTAGAAGCGGCTAACTTTATTTCTGGAAGAAATTTGTTTCAATAAGAAACTTTCATATTGCGAGTACCTTTTTTTCCAGTCTCATATCCAGAAATATCGATCGTATCGATAAATGCAGCCAACAGCAATATGGTATAATCTAGTTAATCAATCGATAAACACCTAAACACTCTCATCAATGATATAATGCTATCCCACGACAATGTGCGCAATCCTCTACTCAAAGGCGTTTTAACAACATACAGGATAAGTACTCTCAAAATTATGGCGCAAATGTCTCTTCTCCGCCATTGTCAAGCTTCGTTTAACTTTGCATCATCTGTTGCCACCCATCTGCCTCTACTGAAAATGTCAGTTAATTAATGAAATATGCAGCTGATTCATCGATGGACGTTTTCTCATCAATAGTACACTCATAATAATAGTCGAGAAGATTAAAATTGCGATCGGCGACCACCATCAATGAAATTGCATCTTGTATATACTCATCAGCGAATATATTTATCAACGTGTTTATTTCATGCTATAGGTTAATTTGCTACCGTATCCTTATCGTTGTGGTTTGCTTTTGGTGTCTCCTCTCTCTCTCCCTCCCTCTCTCTCTCTCTCTCTCTCTCTCTCAATAGATCACTTTACTTCCTTTATGCAAAATTAGATTATCTGTAAATAAATTTAAAATGCACAAAATTGTTATGATCTTAAAAATCGAGAAATTTTGATATAATACTGAATAATAATGATTTATTTCTACCGTAATAATAATTGATATAACAATGATACAGTATGAAAAGTGATAATAAGATATAACAATGACATAACAATAAGTAGAATTGACAATGATAGCAGCTGTAACAGTCGTGTAACTTCTTATCTTCACCTCTTTACCTTAACGATAACTTCGAATCAATGGAAATGTGACCATTAAATCATGCATCGAATGCTGAGTGTTTCGATGACGTCATAAATTTCCATCAGAGAGCAATCTATACGAATGAATAGCTGCAAAGTTAGATGTTACATAGGATGAATCTTTATAAAATCTTCCAGTCTTTTTTTAAATTTCGATTTAGCCCCATGGGGTTCTAATCGACGCTTTACGATATGTGTCTAATGACTTTAAGAAGCCTTTAGTGGATAATTTTTTTTGACAACGATATCATTTTCAATAATTTCTTCCATTGTGCATTTAGAGAATCTGATTATTTAAGATTTATCGTCGTTTTAATGTTTTCGCCATTTTCGTTTTGACGTTTTAACATTTATTTATAACGTTTTTGCTCTTTTTTTTGCATTATTTTGACTTATTGAAGGTTTTCAGCTCTCAACTCCTCATCGTTGAGCAATTCGAATAGCAATGGATAAGCTGAGTGAAAAATTCCGAATCAAGCATGAGCTTGCTCGCGCGCTTCTTGGAGAATTTGTTGGCACCGCCATCTTACTTGTAAGGTTTTCTTTACAACTACCGTATTTTACGCTTTTATAAGCCCAGGGCTTAGCATATTTCGCAATCTTCTAAGGATAACGTCCATTCGTCAAAAAAAATTGATTTTTCTCAGATATCATCTTATATATGCAGTTGAAATCGGATGTAAATTTCTATTTGCAATTCCCTCCTCTTGCTGATCGATTCACTTGGGATTCGATTTGGAAGGTTGTTATTTAGTTTGCATTATGTGCACTAAATCCACTAACTATAATTTCAATGCTTATACAAATAAAATCCTAATAGAGACAGCTGAAAATACACATTTTACATATACGATAGCCGTAATGCGCTCTTCGAATCAAAAAAAAAAAATTCATAAAAACGCCTAAGAATTGCATTTATTTGCTGAGCTTAAAGAAATTATTTCATTAGTCGAGTAAATTTTTATTGAATTCTCTGAAAAATTTACGATGGAAAATCCACTTTTTTTTAAAAAAAAAAATTAATGAGTATGAACATATATTTTCATAGATGCAAATTGCGATGATGATTCGAAAAGAGTGTAAATTGCGAAATCTCAACAAAACCAAAGATCGGCTATTTTCGTTGTAAACAACAACCATAAATTGGGTTGTGTGTCGAAGTTAAAAATATATTCTTCGATAGCAGTGATGCCGCTATACGTAAACAGCTCAGTAAAATGCTTGACGAACATAGAGCATGAGGAAACACAAAAACTGAAAAATTGTGATATTGTATGATACGTGTTGAAGGATTAGCGTTTCCAAAATTTGCATATCATTTAGCTTCTCATTAAAATTTGCATATGATTTAGCTTCTCATTAATTCGATCGTTGCACAATCGGTGTTAAGCAGAGGTAAAGCCAACGAGATGATCGGCCTCAATATTGGTATTGGGCTGGCAATCGCTTTCGCTGTTGCTATATGCGCCAAATTATCCGGTTAGATTCTTTGACAAATTCAAATTTAATGATTTTTTAAGGAGGGGGAAAAGAAGAGATGGAACAAAACGAAACAAAAAACACTCATTGCTGCTTCAGCAAAAACATAGATATACGGCACGCGGTACATAGTACATAGTACCGTATGGCTAAGTTTTTTAGAACCCCGGGGGTTATGGATTATAGACATTGCAGCAACTCTATGGAGGATCATAACAAAATGACATATGAAAATACTATTATTTCGCAAAAATATACACGACAATATTTTAGCATATATATTTGTGACGATATAATGCGTCGAGTAAACATTATACAATTTTGCATATATTTTACCTCTTTAAACCATTATCATTAGCAAATTGTCCTCAAACTTAGGTAAATAAACTAAAGAGGGAGAATTTTCAACATTAAAAGACTATGAAAAATTATTGAAATCAAAAGAGAGTTATATCAATTTTCTTAAATTATTTGAGCATTTTCAAGCATTTTATTTTATCACAAAGAAGAGTGGATAAATGTTCATTGGATGAGTTCATTTTACTAAGAAACATCAATTGTACAGCGTCATCGGAAGAAGTAATTAGAACTTGAGTAATCGAAATTTATATAAGAGCTAAACCTCATAAGCGAAACGTGTGGAAAATCTTATCAAATATAAGAAATAATAAGATATATTTATGCATTTGGATGAGCCTAAATTCCACATTTAATTAACAAATATTCAAATGCTATTCTATTCGAATATCTTCAATATGATCCATAAGTGGAAATTTAGGTACGTAGAGATCCATCACATTTGAAGATGCCAACATTAATCGAATACAAGAATATTGTTCCCTTTTCTCTTACATCTCAACCATAAGTGTGGCCACAAGATCAGTCTACCATCTTTTGGCCACTTATAGAAATATACTTATGCCCAAAGTAATCAGGCTCAAAAGCAAGCAATAAATAGTATGTAGAATGAGTTACTAGATTTAAAAAAAAGGTGTAAGTACTTTATTCTGTAACGTTCTAAAGAGGTGGATAATAGCCTAAAATAAAGAGCTTACTATAGAAGTAAATTAACTAAATTCTACAAAGATCTTTTAAGCTAGTTCCATATATTCACTTTTGATTACTACTTTTTTTCATTCCCATTGTTGATTATATTAGCACGATCAGTTAGGTTGTATTTTTATAGGTAAATTGCTATAGGTTGCTTGGAAAATCCTTGCAAAAGTCCCCTATTTATGAGGTGCATAATGATTTAACTTGTCTGGATGATTAGGTAACTTCAGCACGGTATAACTTGCCCACTGAGAGGCATCAATTACTATTACTGGTATAAACGAGTTTTGGTTTTTTGCATTCAAATGGGAAAATTTCCAAAGAAATAAACGCCAACGATCTGTCTATCTGAATGATTAAGAAGCTTAAATCATCGTCTAATAAAACACTAATATACCTATTGGACAGTTGGTTTCTTCCGTTCCAAGATTTCAGAATTGCAAACGCTTATTTGTTTTTAGAACTTATGAAATATTCATTTCGCCAATATTTGACTATCTTCCAACATCCCCAAACAGTAAGAAACTTAAAGCTGAGTGAGTTATTATAACCGTATTTTCCGATGATATTATCTTAAATTTGAGAAGTGAATTTTATTATTTAAGGGAAGTTTATATGAGCTAATTTCAATTCCGTTGAATCCAAGCAAATCGTTATGGACCTGATAGTATTGGGGTCGCGACTTCCGATAATCGACGATCCCAACAAATCCGCTTCCCTTTTATACATCCCGGGTTTTGCCTCAAGGCATTTATAAACAGCTTGATCTGTCGTGTGGTCGCCATTTCTGCTACTCTGCAAGAAGGCAGTTGATCTGCATGTGCTATGGACGTTTTTTATAGTTGCCGAAGTTTTTGGGCTTACCTTACTTTTCCTGAAAATGTCAGCGGGTGTTTCTTCATGTGTCGTTCTTCTGCTTCTTCTTTGAATAAGGAAACAATATGCTATCAAATGGGTAACCTCCATCGCCCGATTAAGTATCTCATTCCTTGGTTAATTGGATTATTGAAGCTTGTCTCGTAGTATAAATTTCTGTATATTTGCAGAGTGGACATTTGCGCCATATACTCGCAACAGTGCTGAATAGTTTGTTGTTGCAGGAGGTCATGTGAATCCAGCAGTTTCGTTGATGTTTCTCACCTTTCGACAACTTACACCAGTTGCTTTCATCCTCTATGTAATCGCACAAACGGCTGGTGCATTCTTCGGTGCAGCGTTTGCTTACCTCGTCTATTATGGTTCGTCGATAATTTCTATCCTATATTATTTACCTTTTAGAACGACGATGTTGACGTCATATAATTAAAAATATTAAAGTCATACTTTAAATACTGCTTTACTAGTTGATTAAATACTTGGCATAAACTTGTAAATGTGTAACATTAGTTTCAATTTCCGTTTCGTTAATTAGTGTTTTTATTTATATTCTTTGCATATCATATTTTTGCAATTGGTACTAGTGCCCTGAGTACCATTTTACAGTACCGCGTTATTATGGCATTGTTCATTATGTATCGGGGGGTCGGGAGTTTAATAATTAAAGCGGCCCATAAAACTATTACCTAATTAAAAAATAAATGAATTATAGATGCGATCGACGATTTCGATGGCGGAATACGTCACGTTGTCGGTCCAAAAGCGACCGCCAGCATTTTCGCCTCATATCCAGCCTCACATCTTGGCGTATTCAATGGGCTCGTTGATCAGGTCTCTATAGTAAATTATTTGTTTTATGGTGTTCTCAGTATCCCTAGAGTAGCTACCATATAAATTCTAGCGTTGTCATATCGTATATGATAAAATTTTAGTAGATGATATTTTTCAGGTATTCCTTTACACCTCTACTTTAGCAATATTCACCTATGCAAGAGGTGAACTGTAACCGGAGTGCTAAAGGAATAACCTTTGGACTGATAGTTTAACTGCTATGAAACACTCCAGGATTTAAGGGATGGTTCGAACTTCCTTTTCATTGACTGCACATTTTCTTGCGAACTCCCCACCCCTTCTCCAATCCCCCTATGGCAAGTCTGCCGACCACTTTCATTGATTCAAATCCAGTATCGAAGGTGACACCGCCTTAGCTGAGCCAACGATAAGTACATTTAATTCGGCTTTACGATGAGAGTACTCAAGGGTTTGAGCTTTAATTTAATAACTTTGCCGGAGAGCAGATGTAATTTAATGAGTAAACTTTGTTTTATTTGAAAAATAATACCCTCTGATGTATATGCAATCTATTTCTCAATTTTTATCTAATATTTCTTTTTTTATTCGATTTTTCAATTGTTGAAAAAAAAAATCTAAATTTTTCAGATTGTGGCAACAGCTATATTCTGTCTACTAATTGCACATTTCACCGATAAACGTAACTCATATCCATCGTGGACACAACCGTTATTGATCGGTGCATCATTCACGTTGATTGGTACTGCATTCGGTTTCAATTGTGGATATCCAGTTAATCCAGCTCGTGATCTTGGACCTCGTCTATTCACACTCATAATTGGATACGGAAGTGATGTGTTCAGGTTGGTGATGTAATTAATTCAACTTTTCAAAATCATCAACATTTTTGTATTATATGGCCAAAGCGTTCTCAAATATTCCTATATCGCTATATTTTGAAGCAGTGTGGGGGATATAATGGATGGCAGTAAGTTCATTTATGTATTTAGCATTTTGATAGTGATATGCCTTTGTCCCTCAATGTGTATTGCTGAGGACTACGGTTTCTTGCATAAGGACTTTGTCTAACTATTTGCAGAAATAAATGAGTAACGGGAGGAAAGGGGGATGTTTTGTATGACCTTAGTGATCGAATTTCTCTCTCCTCTCTCTCCTGGTTGTTGGAATTTTATACATTAGATATTGGGGTGAGAATAGAAAGGGGGGATGGCAATTGTTCACTCTCTCCTCCACTTTGAATTTTAATTTGCGCATTGCAAATCAAACCATTATTAGTATCATTGTATGTGCTATATCGTTTTCTATAATTTAGAACTAATTTTATGCAATGATTTTACAGCTATCGTGACTTTGCGTGGTTTTGGATTCCCGTTATTGGACCATTTATTGGTGCGATCATCGGTGCATGGATCTATCAATTGGCTCTTGGAATTCATACTCCATCAGAACAATTCGACGTCGAGACGAGAAAATATGATGTTGCAGCCACTCATGAGATGAAACCTCTTACGGCAGCGTAGGTAATATAACCTTGCACATTTTCGTTGATTAATTTACACAGTTCATGTTGCAATATGCTTAGCGCAAATATATATATNAATATTTTTGCATAATTTAAATTTTGAACCATTATATATTTGATGAGATTTAATGCAATTCGAGGGGATCCTTTGATCCTATTTATTAGCGAATTCTCTGCGTGGAGAATGCAACACTTTGCATTTTGCATTATTGCATTGCATTTTGCAAAAGAATTTATGTTGCTTGAAGGGGTTGAAATCATGAAATGCTGCCAATTGAACGATTTTTTTTTGTTTATCGGAGTCATTTTAGAGCGACTCCTTTGGCAATTTCTTACACTCCGATTGCATTGATATTTCGATAGCATTAAAAGAAATAGACCTTCACAAAGGCTTTGTGAATTGAACGTGAGAAAATTTCTTGCATGTTCAGCTTTGTTTTGCTGCACAAAATTAATTAAAATTGCATTTTTTTAAAATAGAATTGATTTCTTTCGAATTTTTCTATTATCATTTTAGTGTTGTAATTACCGTATTTCCTTTAATAGAACGCCAGTCTAGGTGGAATAGCTCCTGTTCTCAAAACTTGAGAACATATGGGGGCACATTTAGGATGGAACAACTTTGCTTAAAAAATTAAATTTAGAAAATCTAAACTACTAACTTCCAACTCAATTAAATACGATCGAAGAAAAATCTGAATTTTTTAAGATGAAAATCGAATTTGATTCATTGCAAAAAAGTGCAAAAAATTTTCATTAAATTCGTTGCTAAATAGTTTTTTTTTTTTGCATTTCCTTGCATAATAATATTCGAAACAAATACTCTCATTGAATGTTTTCTTTGCGATTTATATGTTTCCTCGCTTTATTCATTCAAACAATTACTAAATATCGTGTTGTGCTTTTTAAATTTTTTTTTTCTCGACTTTATTCCACTAATTTTATGACCATTTAAGAAATGAAACAGAAGCATAAAGTCATGCTTACTGAATTGTACGCTGCATCCTCCCCTTTTCTCCAATCAGACGGACGTACCTCCCTTGGGTTTGGCGGTGAATGGTAGCTGCCGGATGTATGCGAATGAATACGTTAGTCCATCCTTCAAAAGACCTGTTCGGTAGAGTGTGGTGAATCATGACCTGGGTGGGTGGATTGGTTCGGCGAATGTTATCGAAACCTTTGCTTCACTATGGAAAAGCTCCTCTGCCTTTGATTGGAGGATCCGTCAAAACCCTTTTCTAACAAAAAACCCTTTGAATTGCCCTTCCTCGAAATGAGGGCTCCCTTCTCAAAATACTTGTTGAAGACACCTGTGGAATCCTTTAAGAGCTAGTAGAGTAGAAAACTCGACCTCTCGACCCTCTGTCCGAGAATATATAGCTAACCTAGGATTGTTCATTGTAGAAATGCCCGTCCAAGGTACCCCTAGTCGCCGTCGGGTAATATGCAACTTGGGGGAGGAGGACAGCAGTCTTGTCGGTGTCACCTCGTCATGTGACTAACTAATTTAATCGTGTTGTTTTGTGTCGCTAATTATTTTCTCTACGTTATTAGTAAACGTTTTCACTTTTTCTTCATTTATTCTATTCGATGCATTCTGATGCATGATAGAGAAGAATGTATTGTGAGTTTTGAAGGAGTACATCTGTATGTATGCTCGATATCTTCAACACAATCAAACGAGCATTCAATACCGATAACCGGGAACAACCCTCGAATCACACTTGTATGCCCAACTTGAAACCGAATTTTATGCAGATCTATTAGTTTTTCGATGGATTTCATGCCTTACTCGATGACAAAAATTTGGTGAAAAATTCTATCATTTTAGAGCGCTTTTACAATCGGTCTTCCCATATAGGTGGTGAGGCTGACGGAAATGTGCACCTCATTGAACTTAAATTGCATGGGTCTGCCTGATGGAGGTATTCAGAGAAAACTACAACCACATCCAATCCCAAAACAGATTCTCTTCAAATGGCGCGTAATATGCCCTCTCCATTAACACCCCATGAACATTACCATATTGCTATTCGAAACGCCCAAGAAGAGATCCCTAAGAAACGATGATGGTATCTTCGAGGTCCATCGTTCTTCCCACAAAATGCCTCTTACTTCCCAGCTCATCCCCAGCAGCGAAATCATCGATCATGTATTAGCTCTGGCCAATCAACACGCCAATTGCAACTACTAAAATTTCGTCTTCCAAAACTATCGCAGTTAGATCCAACTATGTCTACATCCGATAAGGGGACCACCATTATATCGGATCTGGTCAAAATGCTTCCCACTTCCCAGTCACCTATATATAGTCTTTTTCACTTTCTCAGATGAAGAGACAAGTGGTGTAAAATAAAAATAAAAAAATTAGAAATTTGTTCACTGTTTACATCGAAAAAAAAAAATGACACAAGAACAAAATATAGAATCGAAGAAATTAAATCATCAAAGAAAGAATTTCGGAAATAATATTTCCTCATAGATTTTTCTATTAAAAAATATTCGTTACAATCGAGGCGCTTATAGGTAAGAATTAAAACACAAATTCGATGTTTGTGTGTGTGTGTGTGTGCTAATGTATTGGCTCCCATAATGCAAGCAATAATTTCCACGAAATCAAACAATCAACATGTAAAAGAAAATACAAGTTGGGGAAGTTGGTTGTTGAAGCAGTGCTGACAGAGCCAAGGAGACTGGCTCCAACAGAGGAGGGTAAACTGAGTTCCTTTCCTCCTCCCTTTCTCCCCTCTCCCCCTTCTTCCCAAAAGAATGCAAACTTACCAGTGAAAGCCACAACACAACAACTTAAACTAGTATTCGGGCCCAAAATTAAAACTTCACAAAATGTTGTTGACTATCAGAAAGAAGGACTTATAATTGATATAAAACTAAACCATTGAATATCACCAAAGGACAGAGAACACAATGTTGAGACTGAGAGGTTTTCAAAGGCAGATCAACATATGCAACTCTGCAATAATAGTTTCACATTTCGAGAGAGGGAAATTTAACACGCAGGAAAGACATTTCAAACCAAAAGCGCCAAATATGCAATCACCGTATTACAATGCAAATTAGGCAACGATAGTTTCAAGTAAAACGTCGATTTTATTAGACCCTACATGGGGAAAATTTACGGTGGATGTAGATCACACACCTTACAACTTTTTTTTCTTCAAATGAGGGTAATTTTGCTCCATCAGCAACACTCAGAAAGAAATACCGAAGATCACGACAAGTTTTTAACGACCACCCAGGACTAATGAGACCTTTTGTAGGTCCATCTTCAAGTTATTTGAAAGAATGACAATTCAGATTTCCTCTAATAAACCTATAAAGTGTTATCTAAAATGATTTATTATCATGCGACACGGTGATCGAACCGAAAAACATGCACGTAAAACACGCTTCTATCAATTCATATATGAAATACCCGCACTCCTAAAAAATTATTGCCATCTTGTTGGTTTAAAAACCACAATTTCCGCAGTTTTAAACCATAATTTCAACCTCATTACAGTTCCCATGTCTTTCGCAGCACCAACGGAACGATGGAAGGAAGAGAAAAGAAACCATAGATGGATGGGAAGCCCCCCTTGTTTGGAATCAAACCCATCAATTTTGCCATATTCGAGAATGATAATAAACCAAAACAACTTCTACCTGCATCTCCTAACCTTTCAGCTGAAGCTCATCTGGGCAATAACTCCCTTCCTACTTGACCCCCTTCTCTTCTCCCCCCTTCCCCCTTAAAAATGGATGAGTCAGCCAAAACAATGGGAAGGAACGTTACGATAGTAACAGATTTAAAAAAAGCACATAAAAAGCAGAAAGGATAATGAAGTAGAGAGAAATTCCAATACAAAAATTTAAAACAACCATAAGACGGGTGAGGGGTTTTCGATAAAAGGGACGCGCCCAACTGTGTAGCTTCAGTAGTTGGGATTGGAGGACGTGTTATAATTGGTCGAGAATTGTGACTGTGATAAGAGCTGTACTGGTGGTCGCCTAAAAATAATCACCTCATCTGCAATCGTTATGAGAGTATTACACAACAAAGACCAATAGAAAATTAGACCTAATAAATTAAAGGCTATTCACAATCACGTATCGATGCAATCCATCAAAAGAAATCTTTACAATTTGCTTAATGCCAAATTTTATAAACTCATTCATCATTCCTTCTCTAATTCTTCCTCTTCTTTCCACTTCTCTAACTTTCAGAGAATTTATAGCGATTAAGAAATTTAGATCGACGTTGCAAGGTAAATCTGCCTTTCGAAAATACACAAGTGGATATCACAGTAAGATAGCCGATGGATTTTACAATTTGCACGTGCTCAACACAAAATAGGATCTCAGGATCGATTTTTCAATCACACTACAAGTAAAGAACAACTAAAATTTGTACAACTAGAATCATGAAGCCTCCCTCTATCATATGATAGTTTCCTTTAATAGAAGAATGCTCATCTTTACCTAATTACATTCTCCCAACGAAAAGATTGGTGGAAATATTTCAATTCATAAACGATCTCAAGTATATTACAATCAGCCTAAATAAAGATCGCAACGCATGTAATCCTAATTTATTGCTCGTTTTTAGCAACTGTCACCACAAGATGCGTTTATGACATCACTAATAAGCATTAAGTGAAAAAGATATGCTGGATTGTATATGTACATCAACCTGATATGAGGAAGGGTAAATTAAGTAAGATGTGAATTCAATTGCCCATCACTGAATGACCAACCCACCGGGCAATGACCGATTAATTATGCAAATAAACAAGGAAATCAATATTGGCAATTACTTGGGAAAATTCGAGATGAAAGTTCGGCTTCTTAATTAAAAAGCAACATACCCATATGGCACCGGGTTCGGTGGTCGCGTTTGCCCATTAATGCCAGCGTTCGAAGTGGGGAATACGGCGAGGGGTAAAGGCGGTGGTACCCGTGAATCGTAAAATGGCATCTGACGAGGCTTCAATCCACCGCTTCCCAATGATGTGCCCATCGATGGCAACCTCTGCTGTTGTTGTTGTTGCAACGGTCCATACACATTGATAGGTGGCGGCATTGAGTAAACAATACCTTTAATGAAAGATCTTTGCATATCAATAAGATACATATAAAATCAACACAGTATTAGACGAACAACTAATTCATTTACAATGGGTACGATGAATTCCCTCAAAGACGACCGGAAGTTGGTTATTCTAAAATGTGTGGAAGCTTCTCAGATTTGAAGCCAAAGGAAACGAAAGGCAGTTTTCTGGAAGCAGCTGGAAATGAAGGTCTAATGACTCTTCAGCGTACGATATTACTGTCATTTTATATATACAGTAAGCTGCATTTTCGCACCAAAAAGTTTTCATCGCAAGGATGGATCTCCAAACAATCTATTTCCCGTTCTAGCGATGTTCTGCTGCTATAGGTACAGGTATACTTATGTGCACTAACCTTCTCTGTCTTTTTTCTCTGTCCAACATATTCTGCAATACCACGTAGCATTAATATTCACACATCACCTCTTTAGAGGTTCGCTAATAAAATCGTCCACCTCGATAAACCTCGTAAACTTATACTGCTATATACCAAATAATAGATTTTTCTTGTCCAGCGCTTTGAATATTACTTTTTTGTTTACACCTACATATGTTGTGGTAGGTTAAGATTGCCTATACCACCTGCTTGGAATAGTCAGTAATTCATTGCCTGCAATAGTGGCTTTACCTGTACGATACCTCCTTGTAACAACTAGTTATTTATCACTTGCGGAAGATGTTCATGTAAAAGTGATCTTAATATCCAGAAATCCATTTACGAGAAGACGAAGGACAAAATGATATTTGAGCGCCAAACGGCTAAAAGGGATACGCCATACCTACCCTGACAAGCTGGAATGGGCTGAAAATGCGGCGCCCGTATCGTCCTAAGTGCGGCGACCGGCGCCCTTGGTCTCGGAACCGGAGCCGAAAACTGCATTCTAGGCTGCAGCATGCCAGTTGGCGAGTTGACTGTCGTCGGCGGCAACGGAACCAACGTTGGTCCTAAATCGGCCTCAGACTCAGTTTCTTCTTCTGGACTGAATTTGCCGAATATTCGTTCGCGTGCTTGTTGGTAAGCCGCTTGCCTTTCCTAGAATATGCTCTTCATAAACAATACTCTACAATTCTATACAACAGAGGTCTTTCTTTTCAGTAAATTTTACCCAATTATCACTCCTCTTCACGGATTTAAAAGGCTCCTCCTANCCCCCCCCCCCCCCCCCACTTCATTTTAGGCAAAGAGTGAACCGCCAAATCTCGGATTTTAAAAAGAGTGTTTGCGATATCCGCTGTCCTAGATCAAAAACAAGAACTAAAAGGAGTTAAAACTTTTCGTCCCTCACATTCAATCATTCAATAATATTTCTTCTAAGCATAATTATCCAATATATTACAGTCACAACGAAGAAGTCAGTAAGAAACGAAAAAGAGCGGTTTCCTCTCCTTTCATATCACCTAAATCATTATAGTTGATGATTAAGACACAGTATCGACGCAATAAAATCTAAAAAAATGAACACCATAAATAAAATATTATATGAGAAAATAACCATAAAAAATTAGAATGTAATTCATCAACCTCTAAGCTTTTTTGTTTACGCTGTGGTTGTTCCACTATTTTTGGAGGTTCGATCTTAGATGACGATGGCAATGTGCCATAACTTTGAGGTCGCCGTAAAATTTTTATGCTCGCTTGCTTGTCTCCTCCAAGACTGAAACATATAAATATTTACATAATGTAGTATTTAGCTGATACTCTCAAAGATGATACAATGATAGAAGATGATTATCTAGTGGGAATGTACTCCTAGGCAATACAACAATCGTGGTAGCCATGAATACTGACTGCTCCCCCCCCCCCCCCCCCCCCCCCTCCCCTTTTCTTTTGCAAACTATGGCCACGCAATCTACATGCCACTTGGTTTTGAGGGGAAAATTAGATACCAGCAGGTTGACTATATAATGTGAATCTTCGCTGAAGTGACATAATCACAGCTCCACCTTCTTCCCTCTTCCATTCTCATTTTTTGGATACTCAAAGGTGCAGAAAGGAGTGCAAAGTGGGATATAAAGAAATCAGCTCCGATACATTTAACTCCAAGCAGCCTGAATAATTAGCTATTCCTTCGTTAAGTGCGAGCCCAATTAAAGTTCAGCTAACTAACCTGGAGCATTGTTGTTGTGCATGAAATTGTTGCATTACAGCCGCTTCTTGAATCGCTCGCATTTCTTCTTCTTTGTGTTTCTTCTTCAAAAATTCCTTCTGCCGTTGTTCGAGTTGTACCGAAACCTATGAATTCTCTTATATCCTCATTCGTTTCTCTATAGGTATATTTCACTTCGAAAATACCTTTTCAAATTTTATGGATAATTATATCATTTAGGCTAGCATAAATTTAGTCAGATAGCGTAAAGGCAATGAGAAAAAAGAGAACAACATAAAATCAACACTGAAAGATAAAGTAGCAATTTACCTCATCACCGGCTTCTTCCCAACTGTCTGCTACATTTTCAGTACAAATTTGCTCCGTACGGCTATCGCTCATCGCCCAACGGGTAGCAAACAGTGAACACGTCACCCAAGATTAACCTATAATATAAAATCTTTTATATATCACCTTCATCAACGTTGTTAAGCGCACAAAGTTCCCATCAACCGCTAAAAATCATGTAGGAGGAAATTTCTGATTACAGCAGGAATGGAAAAATTGAACCTAAGAGAGTTTTCTAAGGAATTGGTTTCAGATGGAAGATTCTGCGAGCACCAAACTGCAACGCTGGCTATTTTCGATGTATATCACTGACAGCCTCTCCTCTTCTCATTTGTGGGTTTC
Source organism: Baylisascaris schroederi (assembly GCA_006503575.1). NCBI lineage: Eukaryota > Metazoa > Nematoda > Chromadorea > Rhabditida > Ascarididae > Baylisascaris > Baylisascaris schroederi. Next base: position 23,137 of record QEWY01000398.1, read on the forward strand.
AGATTCGCCTAGTCGATAAGCTATAGAGTTCAAACTGATTCAGGGAAACTAACTACTCTCCAACCGAAAGAAGCTCGCCAATGAAAATTGGTAGCAAACATCTCGTAGATGTAATACGATCAACAAACTGTTACTTAAAACAAGCAAGCATAACCTTGATAGACCAATGAGAATACAATGAAGAGAAGGATAATTCAGCAAAGGTGGACGTCTCCGAATCCACTCATTCGTTGCGAACGCACTCGAAAACAACCCAATATTACAATGAGTTAATCCAAAATGAGACTATTTTTATGAATGTTCAGAGATATGCAAATTTATGATGGAGACAATACTTTAAAATATGCAAAAATCAAGCATTCAAACAAATTCAATAACGCATCAAAGGCATAAGTCAAATTCGGCTCCGAATACGACTAAAACCAGGATTCGATTCAGCCGATGGTCATATATGGGTGAATCAAAGTCGGTCGCAGTCTCGGACCAGGACGGATAAAAAGCAGTCGCCTGATTGGGACCGGATTTCGCAAATCGCTATATGATTATAAATTAAACTCGATCCCGGCCTTGATCGCAACCAGTAACACATGGAAAGGAGATGGAGATTCAATTATTTCAAGTTCGAGTTTTGCATTACTTAGTAATACAACTTGTGAGAGCAACTTTATAGCATCAACACATAATAATGAAGCGATGAGACTACGAAAGAAACAACGGATTGCAGATCATGCATAATATCACAGCATCTAATAGAATAGTTCAGTTGAGGCAAAAGGCAAAATGATCCTCGTTTTACATTTCCACATCATTGTACATGTATGTAGATATACGTGCGCTTTTCAGCCTTCCAAAGCAGACTTAACTGCCTCTAATATCGAATAGCTGAATAAATCCGTAATCCAACCTCAGTTTTAAAAACAATTAAAAATAAAAACATGAATTGAGGAAATATATGACACCTCCAACAATTTAATAAACAACCAACACTTCCGTTTTATTTTATTCTTTTTTCATCTCTTAGTATACGGTATAATTGCAAAGTTCATTTCCTGACGTTCTAGTGATTCATGCAAACATTCGTTAAGAGTTCCTTATTGAATAGAATTTTTTAAAAACTCTATAACCTAACCTCGCCATCTTAAATTCTCCAACAAAATCGAATTCTGGATCGATCATAGCGCATTGTACGATAAGTATATGAAGGAAGACGCGATGTTGTACTGTTACCAACCTGGGTTAAACCGAGTTCCCCCTGAGAGGATAGGATGCGATTTAACCACTATCCAAACAGTCAGTGCTTAAATCCAAGCTCTGTCCCGTCTCCAACTGCCATCTAACTTGAGAACGCATTCAACATAGATTCAATATCACCGCGCTGGTAATTCAATGCCATAGAAAATACCGACGTCCCAATTCAATAGGAAGGTCAACCGGTGAAACCACAAACAACCCATGCAGCTGGTCTGAACTCAAGTGCAGAAAATCACCAATGTGCAAAAACGATGAATAAAACCAGTGAGCTCTCTTACCATGCATATAAGTTTCCATCCTATCGCAGTGTAATAGTCTACAGCTTACTTCCTTCACTGAACAAGGACTCTGCACCTGGTAATATTTTCGATGCAAATACACTAAAAAAATTTCCCATCCATCCTTTCTTCATTGAAAATGCAGTTTCAATTGGTAAAGACCCCATCGGTATACAATGATAGCCAATCCGTCAAATATTTCCGCTTCGATTTATTTGCGATGATTGCTTTTTGTTCTTCACATTACCCTTATAATTTCATTATCTAGCCTCAACCCCTCCCCTCACTCCCAACTAACCTACTCACTAGGCACTCGAAGTGGCATCACCTATATCCCCTAAAAACATTCCTATTATCTACACCTGACTAATTAACCTTAAGATTACCTACTGATATAACCACCACGTGGTACTAATCCCCACAGATCATCTTGTGGTTCTCCAAAAATGAATAAAGGTCATAGGAGAGTGAGGTTAGATGATGGATTCCAGGATCCTCACTCACCTCAACTCCTCTGCCTTCACCAGTCAGTGAGTTTTTGTGATATCGTTTTCAATAGATTCTTATTGAAAGAAGCACCATTTCATTTCACTTTATAGACATCATAAATACTCAAGAGACAACAAATAAAATACGATGCAATCACTCGTCCCATCAAAGACCACCAATGCTGCTCTTAAAAGTGGGAATATTCGCAACGATTTTCGATAATCGATCATCACAGATTTTATTCATCTATTTGTAAAATTCAAAATCGTTCTGATCCTTCTTTATTACAGATTTATAAGCCTTATCGAAATCTTTCGTTAATACCACATAACGATTCTCACGCACTGCGTGCATTCCAGCCTGAAATGATATTATTTTACTTTTAATAAAAGCAATATTTGTCATTCTATATAAGTAAAAATATTACAAGTTATTAAATAAATGATTAATAATAAACAAATAATAAAAATATAAAACAAAACAATCTCAGAGTTAATCAACAATTAGATTTCATAGTAAGTGAATTTACTTCTCATAAATGAATCGCTTCTGAGATCAATGAAATCTGCAATTCCATTCTCATTTCATCCGACGCATTCAAGTGTTAAATGAAAAGCTATGAAATGAAGCTTAATTTCAAGCAGCGATCTTTTATAAGATGATGCGGCGTTATTCCAAACTTTCAAATAAGTACTTATTGAATAAAATGCAAAAAAAGTGACTTCTTGACAAATAGCGTTGATATCGGCTCCGGAAACTTTATCGGGTCTTGCCACGAAATCCTCCATATCAACTTCGTCCGAAAGATTCATCTTCGAAGTGACCGTTGAGAAGATCAATCGCTTTTGACGTCTATCAGGCATCGGAAACTCGATCTTACGATCCAATCGACCAGGTCGAAGCAGTGCCGGATCCAATGTATCTTGACGATTTGTTGCCATTATCACCTGAATATGGCTTCAATCAAAAAGATGAGCGTCCTTTCAAATCACAGAGCTTAGATTCACTTACGCCCCCCTTCAGTAGCCTAATTGTAAGTTGACTACCCATTAAAAGTGATCTCCAATCCATCCCCTCCCCTTCATCGCTTACCTGAAATAGTCACTGAAGTACCATATAGAAGCGAAGAGGCGTTGTTAAGACTGTAAAATTTCACCTCTGAATAAAGATGAATAACTTTTACATTTGAACTGCTATTTATTGCTGGTTATACTGGAATCGAAATTCCCACCTTCACATTCGTCGACTGATCGAACCCATCCATCTGGTTGAGTAGCTCCAGAAGGATCCTCTGCACCTCTCGGTCGGCACCCGTCTGCGCATCGAAACGCTTTGTGGCGATAGCATCGATCTCATCGATGAAGATGATCGACGGGCTATTCTCCTTTGCCAAACGGAACACATCACGAACCATACGGGGACCTAAACTTCACTATATTATACCTGCCGCAATCTCGACTTAAATACGACCTTATAACTCGGAGTCGAATACCCTTACCAATCCCAATAGATCCACTTTGCATAGATTCTTCCTCTCAAACCTTTTCGATCGTTTGATGATTTAAATAACGCATCAGAACTTTTTCTACTCAAAACAACAAAAAGCACCAACTGAAATGCTCCAGTGCAATTAATAACATCATATATAAAGTATAAAGCACCAACTAGATTGACATATTTAGAAGCTCTCAGTTAGAACTTTATGCAATAAAACTAAGAGAAGAAAAGAACCATTACCTTCTCCGAGATATTTCTGCACAAATTCACTGCCCACAACGCGAATAAACGAGGCAGTTGTATGTGCGGCAACTGCTTTCGCGAGCATTGTTTTTCCACATCCTGGTGGACCATACATCAAAACGCCTCGTGGTGGGTCTATACCAATCTGAAATGTAATCACCTCGCGTTCAATACTTCAAAAAATTGCATAGAACATGCAACGACTGAAATTATATCATATTAATAAAATAACTTCACTAAAACATAACTGCAATAGCTGACTTCCAGAATAGCTGACCTACCCGCCGACTCTAAAAGAATTCAGGATCGGAAGGAAAAGGTTGTGAAGATTCATCAGGCCAGTTTCTCCCCGTTTCCTCATTTGTGCCCTATCGCGGCCATATCAGTTACTAAAACGCAATAGAGGTAACGAGACTATCACTCTAGAACAGTTCAGCCGGGAAACCACCATAACCAACCCTCCAAGCAATAAATAAAACACTACGGTAATAACCTACTTGTAATAAAAACTGTGAGAAAAAACGCCCTGGGGGTCATACTATCAAACACAATGCTGCCGGACAAATTTTTCTCCGTGGCCTTACATATCCTCCCCCCCCCTCCTCCCTCTTACACTAATCTCCAACCCTGTCTCTCTCGGATTTAAATAATATCATAAATTTTTCGACAACAAAAATGCTAACACCAATCATGTCAGCCAACCTGTTGATAAAGCTCCCCGTGCGTTAAAGGTAGCTCGACAGCCTCTCGTACTTCTTGCTTCTGCATATCGAGACCACCGATATCCGCATAGGACACCTTCAAACGAACAAATCTTTGATTAACAAAATATGTAAAGAAAATTCTGGCATTCTCAACAAAACCTTTCAAGCCTAAAAATTAAAATTAAAACAACTGAAGAACACACCAAAAATAAGTGCATAGGAAAATTTGTGAATTCGACTTAAGTCACAACAACGATTACCTGTTGTAGAGCCAACAATAGCATGATCTTGATCGACTGCCTCAAGGAATTGTCCGATGACGAGTGGAACCGACTGAATACGCTTCACCTATATATAACTTCACTATCAACACTGAATCATCGTATATCAATATACACAATGCACACCTTCGTATTACTAATAACGAGAATATTTCATACTCAACACCTTCAACTACATTCCTTATGAATGATAGACAATTATAATAATAGTTAGAGGATAAATACTCAATTAAATCTTCTATTCGAAGCTGCTGCACGAAATACGATTTATGGCATCTCTTTTCAAACATTTGAACATTCAAACTTGAAATCGATGTCTGTAGTAAAACTCAATGAAAATCAACCCACTTAATAGCATCCGCTGTTGAAAGTTAACCGAGAAACAACTGTCCGTAGATCTATCAAAAGCCGACCAATTGCCTCAGCTAGTCTTCTCTTTACGGTTTTTGCATAGCCATTGCCAATAACCTGACAGGTGCTTAATAATTAATGATAATATTGTGGCATTGTTATATCAATACTACAAAGGCGTTCTCTAAGCTCGACTATATGTATGCACAGTGCACGTGGATCAAATATGGCTCAAATGTCCCAAGACACGACCAATTATAAGTGTGTACTATTAAAAATATTAGACCTTAATCTTTCACTTCAAAAAACCGGATGTACCTCTTCTTGGGCGTGTAGAAGCTCCTTTTCTAGATTCCTTGTCTCCAACTTAACGTATTCTTCCATGACATCGAGATGTTCCATCTGTTTCTCGAGCTTTTTATAGCGTACATAATCGTCTTGATCGGTCGACTCAATCACCGTTGACAATAGTGCACTCTCTTTTGATGATGTGGCAGTATCGATTGCCACTGGAGCTAAGTCCTTCAATAAATTAACAACTCATAATGACCTATTCTATATTAGCAGGAATGGGGAATGAGGATTTTGTATTGTTTTGGCCACTTAAAAGAGGTGACGACAGGTCAACATAGCGATCGGGACATTACCTGGCCATTAGTATGCAGTCACCCCCCCCCCCCTCCCTTAAAAAAGGACAACATAGATGCCTCGTTAAACAGTGATATGACTGACATCTCAGCTTTGAAGTGCCAAAATGATAGACATTTCGGCATACAATATTTCAATGATTTATTACCAACCTGTGAACGCCATTCGTTTCGAAGTTATAAAGAATCTCAAGGATAAACTGGCTTGTTCCTTTCAAGTATGTACAAGAAAGAAGAGGAAATGAAATGAAATATTAGAAAGCTATAGATATGAAGTTCTAATCTACGATAGTTTAATTATAGATTGAGGGCCGCAATTTGAATGCTCATTTACATGAAACTTATAAAAATCAAAAAAAAATGAAACAAACCTGGATTCCAATTTCTTTGAGGGCATCAGTCATAACGAAAACCGTCAAAAGACCACTTCCACCTGAAAGAAAAAACCACACTAATGATGCATGAAAAATTTACATTCAACTCATAATTTCGTTCAATTTCTATTTTATTAAATATGCAAAACAAGCTCAAAAAGTAATTATATTCACCTATCTAGTGAAGAATTACTCAGAGAAAAAGGTGATTTTCTTGGCGATAAACCATTCATATTTTGATCCACTAGAGCGATCTCAAATAAGACGACTGTGCCGATCTCGATTTAAAGGAAAGAAAGAATATAGAAAGACACACTGATCAAATTAAGCAATTTTTCCTCAAATAAGCTAGAAGATGGGGGAAGGAGGAGAGGGGAACTGACATCTCACGGACATTTCCGCCTTTCCGATTTTGTTTGAAAATTTCACGGTTGTAAACCTCTTCTTACAATCGCCAAAACAGAATTTAAATAAAAAACTCTCGTAGAATGCATCACAGCCAACGAGAAATACGGTAACATTACGGCGCAAGTGTCATGAAAACTCATAGACTACCAAACTTTTGTACTCAGCAAAGTTACACAACAAATTAACCACTCCGCTATGAAGTCATCATAATGAAGCAGATTTCTTCAGTCACATCTCTATCGAAGTTCGATGAAGGAAAGAATCGTTTTAGGACCTCGGCAAGTTTTAACAACTTCATATATATATATTAAGGATAATGGAAAGGAAGGGTGGAGGGGGGGGGGGGGGGGNTAAGCCGAAATAAATTGTTAATCGACAAAGAAGAGTCCAACTTACTTGGTAAACTTTTAAAGGTGCTTTTTTGGAACGATGTTTTGCGATGAGATTAGCTCAGTTTCAAGCATCGAATACGATTAGAATGCAAATGAACAATTCCATCGACTTAGATGCACACAGTGACAGACATTGACAGACACTCAGACAAACAAACTTAAAAAATTTTCCACCATGCAAAAAATGAACGAAAATCTCGAGCACTTAACAGATTTTTAATTTCATCGAGCATAAAATATTTTAGTATTTGATTGGAATGCCGATAATATTTTAAAAAATAGCTGCATAGTGGAGGTTTTAGATCCCTTACATTGTTTGTTATAATATTAAAAAAAATTTATTTCTACTCAATGTAATATATGAATAAATAAATTTATATTGTGGAAAATAAAAACCCATTTGCAAAATGAAGAAATTACTACCTAGCATAGAAATAAACTACCTTTTCAGAAACTTTCCCTACCTTTCTAATCTATAGTTTACCTTTAAGGAGCGAAAAATTTTCATCATTTTAGGCAAATTATGATTTGAATAAATTCCATGCAAAATGACCCGCTATAGTCGATGGATAATTTTCACACAGATTGTTGTATTGGCTAGTGGTTTGGCAAGTGGTCGATTCTGGATGGATTGTTTCAGGCATGATAGTGAACAACTACCTAAAGAACTATTATTCATTCATCGTTTCTCCTACAGTATCCTACATACTGATTCAAGAATCCACTCGACTACTTTTGCTACTGCATACGGTAGTCGTTCGATTGAATGGTTTGTTACTGTTATTGGTGAAGTGATTGTATTTTAATTTTCTATTTTCTATTTCGTTTGAAAATTTTTTTTATAAAAATGCATATTTTGCAGAAAATGCATTTTTTTATTTGTTTATAATGATGAAGAGTTATTTCGTATTGTCGTTTTTGTGTCTTTAATTTGGTTTGATTCTAACATTTTTGATTCTAACATCAAGCATTTGGTATGTGTTTTCGCATATGTGCGCATATATGTAAGCGCTTTTAATTCAATGCATATAGATGGTTTTCTCAGGTGCTCTAAAGCATATAGCAGTTGATTCTTTTAGTTCAGAATATTTAGAGATTTTTCCTCAAATTTTATTTTTCTTTCATCTTTCCATTCATTCTTTTAGGAAATAAAAAAACGGATTTCGAAAATATTTTTCCCCAAAATTAGTAGGTATTATGAAGTATCGCTGAAGTGGTTTGTAAGTATGCAAGATGGTTTTTCTAAGGTATTTTGATGTATGTTCGGATCGGCGTTCACCACAAATTCGACTTGCTCAACGACGTCGACGAAGTGATGAAACATTTCCAGTTGGAAGATGCAAATTTGCATTTAAAGCAATGTCGAGAAATTATGAAACAGGTTTATTTCATAGTATTTAGCCTCAAATCGAGTTAATTTCGATAACTTCTTCAGCAACTATCCTCCTCCCATTTATTGTGGTCGTTTCCTTCGGAACAGTATTCCTCCAGTAGGGCTATTATTATTGATACTTACTAAAGCCATATTAATTGGTTAAATTTTATCACTGTGATAGTCTCTCTATTAAAAAAAAAGTAGCCCATAGTCGAGATGTTGCTTATTCAAAGAAAAGTGACAACACTGAATAGTTGTTGGTGATAAAATTGCTTTTACTACGATATAAATTCCTAACATAATCAATCCACCAAAAAAAAAAATTTTTCACACTATGCAAAAATTCACGATAAAAAGAATCGATATTTAAATGTAGTGAACAATAGTGCTATCGATTTGATTTTTATTTTTATTTTCTACTTTATTATGAAGGAATAGAGCATTGTTACTATATAATTAACGTTAGGAAGGATTCTATCCACTAAACTGTGCCTTCTTTCAGGAAATAACTTCATAATATTTAGGCTAAATTACTTACGAATCTAACAGGAAATAATGAAAACAATAAAAAAAGTTTACAAAATTTTTACTTTGAAATTCTAGTTCTTAATTTCAATTCCTAATGAAATACGGTATTCGATTCGTAATGAGTTACAGTATTCGATTCATAGTGAATTACAGTATTCGATTCATAATGAATTACAATATTCGATTCGTAATAAATTACAGTAGCCGAAAACGAAACGAAAGATGCATTATTCAATGGATTCTACGTGATGGCCGATAGCAATGAATTTTTCTTGGCTCTTTTCCGTATATTAGGACAGCCAAACTTTGAAGGTGGCCAAATAAATTTCATCATTCAATTATCCTTCTTACCGATTCATTTCTTTCATTATGCAACTCGAGTCGAAATCGCTCCACCAACATATTTACCAACGAACGATTTCAGAGAAATATCACTCACTCAAATTATTTCTAAACGAAGGTTTCTTTTTTTTTGAATAATTTTTTATCCTATAGTGATTTAAAGAAATTAATTACTATTATTTATGAGGTAGATATTAGCTTTTCTTCATAGAAACGACGAATTTAAATAAAAATAATAACTCCAGTATCGTTCATTAATTCATTATGGGCTCCGTTATTATGCTATCAAAATTTTGCAACGCCCTTCGATTTAAGACATGGCATTTATTGAATTTATATCTTATTATAAATAAATAAATAAGTGAATGGATAAATAAATAAATAAATAAATAAAGTAAATGAGTAAATAAATAAATAAATAAATAAATAATTAAACAAACAAATAAATGAATGAATAAGTAAACAAATAAATAAATAAAGTTATCTTTTCAGAGATTTTAAGTTGATGTTAAAAGATGGTGAAATTCAAACATCGAAATATTTACTCTATGTAACGATGAATTATTTTCATGAATTTTTAAGCGCAAATCCATTTGCATCATTTGCTCGTCTCAACTTTCAAAAAGAAACTGTTAAAGCGGTATATCTCTAAACTGTTGTTGGATATTTATTCCATCTATAAAGCGATCTCTTATTTGATATAGAACATATGCAAATTTCACTTAAACATATGCAAATTTCACTTAAACATATGCAAATTTCACTTAAACATATGCAAATTTCGCTCATACAATAGCCTAAGCTGTAGTCCCATAAATAAGACAACACAACGGGCAGGCACCGACTAAAAAACCTCTCAAGAAAACGATATAATAAATTTGAGATAGAAATGAATGTAACGATAAACTCTTCGAATTTTTCCTTATAGAATTGCGAAAAAAAACAATAGTATGCCTAAAACTTGGCCATAATTTGGCCATAACTTTTGCTGAAAACTTGGCCATAATTCTTGTGATTTAAAATTAGAGATATTTAAAAATATGCCATATAGGATATCTATGAGGACCTAATCGTAGAGTCCTCGTGATATGGATTGATAACCGAGGCATTAAAAAAAATGAACCAACTTATTTTTCGTTGAATTAAGGTTCTCGATTTTGCACTAAAAGGAATATTCAATCTAAGCGCCGAACAAATCGATAGAATTGGCGAATTTTTGCGTTGTATTCGAATCACTCGACCAATAGGATATGAATCAATCACAAAATATATTGGTAATATACTTACCGATAGAATAATGAAGGTAATTTTTTTCATATTATAAAATAAAACTAATTAAATTTGCATAATTAAGTGATAGACTTTACTAATATATATCACTTCATTCATTATTTATTGTGATTAGCAAGTCTTTAGATCGTATAACTTTGAAGAGAGTTGGAGGACGGATCGGATTGCGTGATTCTTAAATGATATTCGGAAATAGCCGACTTTTTAGTCTTTAAAATTGGAAAAACATTTGAAATCACATAGAGGAAATTTCAGAAATGAGGTATGAAGCCACAGATAGTAAGGTAATAGATGTAGTGAGGTGGTATTCGGCTGTTTCATATTCTAAATTCGTTTTCTCCAATCGTCTTGTTGACAACCGTTTTGTCAAGTCGTAGCGTTAGCAGCCTAATGAAGAATATGCTTATTTCATTTAATGCTATCGATTTCGTATATTTCCTAAATTCTATAGACGTTAATTTGTTGAATTTATCGGGAAATATTTCAATTTTCAATTCGATAATTTCAACTATATGAGTAGAATTTTATTAAATTTTACCAAATATGGGCAATTGTGACAAGGTTTTTATACGTTTATAATATGAATCAAAAATCCTTACAACAAACACAAATGCGAATATTGCAGATCCACAATCCGCTTAAATACTTAAGGGTATATTTTACCAATGCCACTTACTGAACCCCTCCCCCCTCTTCCCCCCTTCCTTCCCACTCCCCCATTGTGATGGCTTCTCTGTATCTAACAATAGATATGAATTAAAAAATTACCGCTCTATATATGTACCATACAACAGATATACAACACAACTTCTACAGAATCTGTAATATATTAATTAGATTTTAATATCTATTTACTAATTTCAATATAGAAAGAACTAATTTGCGAATGAAATCATGAAGTTTTTTTTTTGAAATTTTTTTTGCAGGACTTCCAAATCATTTCAGTATCATAGGTACCATTGGAAGAAGATACTCATAAGTACCATTAAAAGGTAAAATTAAAAAGAAATAAACGTGTCATTTCGGCGGTATTTGTTGAAATCCGAATATTTTCTAATATTAAGATCTCATTTCTATTCATGCGTATTTAATTTTCGAATATAGGATTGGCGTATGGTGAATCTTAACGAAGCAGCACGTATGTTTGATATTGCCTATGAACATGGATTCGTTAGTCTTCTCGATGGATCGATGAATCTAATCGCTGATCAATATTATAGTGATTTCAGGTTCATCGCAATGTTTTTATTTTATCTATTTTTATCACCAACGTAAATTCGTCACAGAATTCGAGGGCGGGGAGAGGAAAGGAATGAATAGTTTGCCCATAAAAATGGAATTGGTACCAATTTTATTTGGAATTGAAAAGTTTTTCTATAAAATCACTCATTGTTTTATTTATTTTTTCTATACAAATTTGAAAGAGTTCCACACGGGTTTTAAAAAAAAAGTGAAATTTGAGAGAGGTGATGAAGTTAGAGAGGGAAATGCTTGATTTTTTGAATATTTCGGCTAAAAAAAAACGAGAATTACACTAATAATGTAGCTTTGAATAGAGTGGCTTTGAATATAATATTCCTTTTTATAGTGTATAATTTCCTAGGCTGAATTACAACGAAAGTTCAGAAGGTGAAGAGGGTGCAATATTCAGACGTCTAAATCATTCGGATATCGCTGATTTCCTCTCGCCGAGCAATGTCCTCACCGAGTCATTTCGAAAGCATAGCACTTCTTTGCGAATCCTTAAGTATAGTGATATAATCGCAAATCCAAGAGAAATCATTTCTTAATTATTTGTAATATTCAAATTCGACATTATACTAAAAGCTAAAAGCTAATATATATTCTATAACTATTATATGTTGTAATATTTCAAAGGTGGCATAAAATTTGCATATAAAAATCGTTTTTCTACAGATTAAACATAACCACCAAAATGAAGATCGTTAATTTATGTGCCCGGTCGGTCACATTGAAAAACTGATTTTTAAGAGCTTTTTTCCAATAGTTATGATTATATAGGCAACCAGATGACTTTATAAAGTTGAAATGTATCATCGCATATCACACCTAATTCTTTAGGACAGTCCAAGCTGTATTTATCTTCTTGATTTTCCCTTCTGCTTGTCAGTCTTCGTCTACCAAGTGTTTTATTTAACTTCTGGAATCCATCAGCGCAATCTCTTTCATCTGTTGCCTCATTATTTTTCAAATGTACTTTCATAACATGAATAAATAAATAAATAAATAAATAAGTAAATGAATAAATAAATAAATAAATAAATAAATAAATAAATAAATAAATAAATAAATAATAAGCAAATAAATAATGAATAAATAAATGAACAAAGAAGTAAATAAATAAATAAATAAATAAATATGCAGATAAATAAATAAATAAATAAATAAATAATAAAAGTATGCAAAGGAGTAGTGGATTAGATCAAATATGCGTCTTTGTTTAACCATTGCTATGTTGTTATAACAAAAAAGATAGGAAGAATAGTTTCATCGTTGAGCTAAAGTTTCGATTATAAAATCACGTGACAGCACTAAGATCTAATGGTGAAACAACACGAAACATAGAGATAAGCCAAAGTATATTCTCCGAAGAATTTCTTTCTCTTTTATATCCTAAATTTTTCTCTTCACGTTTCCGATCGGTGGAACTATAAGTACCGTCGCATGGAATAATTCATGTAAGCAGTGCCTTTCGACCAAATCTGACGGTTCGGGAGTGGTGCGGTCTGGTTTCTGAAGTAAACACTCCGGTTTCTGAAGTGAGCACTCCGATTTCTGAAATGAGCACTCCGGTTTCTATAGCGAACACTCCGATTTCTGAAGTGAGCATTCCGGTTCCTGAAGTAAGCATCCTAATTTCTGAAGAAAAGCACTCCACTCCACTACAACTATTCAAATGTTCTATGGGTCTTTCATTATTGCATGAGTATATAGAAGGTAAACTTGGAGCTATTATAAATTAACTCCACCCTTTTAACTCTCTAAGTTTGTATTTCTGGCAATCTCAACATTCCTTGCATTCGATATCGCCATCAGCACTATAGAATATTCGTTCGAGAAGTGTTTCAATAATTTTCATCGTTCTCTGAAGATATCCTTATTACCTATCATATTTAAATTAATTCACTCATATTTTGTTATTATTTATTTTTATTTTTATTTAAATTTTTTATTAAAGCTCATATTTTATTGTTATTATTTAAAATAAATAGCTACTAAAAACGAGTTGAATCTCGTCACGATTTTCGCTATTTGAACTTGCTGAACAATCTCTGAATCATCGAACATGTTCATTTATCGATTGGTTTGTTTGTAGTGTTGTACGCTTAGCGGGTGGTGTGCGTGGCTATGTTTTCGGCGGGCATTAATGAGAAAATGGTTTTGTTGGTGCATCATTCGGATCGGTTCTCGGTTTAATTTACCCTTTGAATGAGGGTCATGATCTGGTTTAGTAGGTTGTAGGTGATATAATTAAACCATATTTTATCAATGGGTAGATCATCTTTTGTGTCTTCGTTGTTCTTCGTGTACTATTATTCTATAGGCATTCATATTTCAATGAAAAACAATTCGTTGATTTGGCTTTAGTTTTTTTTTTCGTGGAAAATTTGCACTTATCAATGATTTCTTCTATTCATAATGTGTGTGAAAATATAAACGTTTAAATGATATAAAATATTGTGAATGTTTTTAAAAAGATTTTTATTTATAGTGGGTGATTGGTAATTATTGACAGCTGCTTAAATGAGTGAAATGGATCCTAGCGAACGCACATGCTATGTGAGTGGTCTTCATGAGAAAGTAACAAAACCACTACTTGAGGAACTATTCATTCAGGTATCTTTTTTTTTATTAAAACCCTTCACCTCGAACAGGTAATTCCTATTCATTGTGAGCATATTTATGATAGTATAGTTGCGATTTATTATTGCTCTTTTTATGGTTTATTTTATTCGCCGCTTGAGAGTATGTTTTAATTGCGAATATTTATGCATCAATCTTTGCCAAGATAGTATAAGAGTCTATCACTTATGAGATACTAAACATATGAATGACATCTTGAAGATGGGTCCATTGGAAACAGTGATTTTACGATCGGTGGGGCAAACAAATGAAGGACGAGCAGCGCATCGATATGCACTTATCGTTTTTAAGGACGAGGAATCGGTATTATTCGCAACCGAATGTATGGATGGTATTCGTATGTTTGGACAGGAATTGTCCGTTCGTCCAAAACAAGGAACTGAACAGGTAATTAATTAATTGTTGTATATTTTGAAAGGTTTTGGTTTCACCATTGACCTCTTCTAGCTAATGGCCATTCACTCACTCTCATCTTGACGGAAATGTTTTGCATAGAAAAAATATTAGCGCTCTTTACATCGGAAGAGGTACCAGTCGACTGTCGTCTCATAATTTGAATTCGTTCCCTATTGGAGGCAAGCATTTTTGTCACCTAACTGGTGTTATATACCATTTTCAAAAAATAAAGGTAACACAGGTAGATAAAATGTTCATTTCATTTGATGGTCATAGTGATCTTGCTGTATGGGGTAAGGGGTTTTGTTAGTAAGTTTTTTGACTTCGAAAAATTTGTCGATTTTCTAATGCCATCCGATTCTTACACATCCATCCCCTTTGCTTTATCGTTTTATTCATTAAGTTCTTGATCGAAACTTTGCTGACTTTTGTGATGCTTACTACTTTTTTGTTCTGTTTATATGTGATATTGTTGTGTTTATCGTTGTTATTATTTTCTTTATTACTACTAGTTTATGCTATATTTTCTTCGCTTTGTTGTTTTGATTGAATTCTCGGAGATGACTAAAGGAAAAGAATTGTTGCGTTAGAATGCGGGAGGGAGTTTGCTTCTGGTTATATGTTTTTGTTTCCAGGAAAGGAAATATAAAGAAAAAGCCCAACAACATCGTTTTGCTCGCACGATCCCGGCTCTTGAAGAACCCTGGAGTAGTAGCCCTCATCATAGACGGGATGAACGCTCTTTACGGTCTACAACCCAGAGGGATGCTAACAGAAGAATAAACACATATTATAGTCCGCAATTTTCAAGGGACACTTCACAACGAAACAACGATTACTATGGTTATTTTTATAGTATTTAATTGAGGAAGTCAGTTGTAATATGCATTGTGATATTGTGATGGGGACAGATATACATATCGAGAGACGTTGCGGTGCACTAAATGAACGAAAGGAATGCTACCAATTATTGTTGGTTATTTTTATAGTATTTAATATGCATTGCATTGCATTGCATTGCATCGCATTGTATTGTATTGCATTGCATTGCATATTACATACTATATTTGCTACCTATACAGTCAGGAAAATGTTTTTATACAAAGATGCATAGATCAAAACGCTACTATTGAAGGAAAGAACAGTAACCGCCAAGATCAAGTGCCGAATAGTAAGTGATTTATGCGGGTATTTCAATTGCTGGATAATATTTTATTAGTCTCTATGTTGTTTCACTGAATTTTCTTCCTATTACTAGTTCTTTGTGAAGGCGTTGATCGAAGGTTAAACACTCTCAGATTTAATCGTATAGTAAAAATTACTATTGCTTATAGCAACGCCATATCAGAGACTTGCCGAAAAACATCGAATGGCGATGAATGTCGACCAAAATGAGTGGTAAGTTAGGCTTTCACCGTTGTTGAGTTGCTGCGATTTAATGGTTGGATTTTGAACTGTTCAAGATGTGAGGACGAGGTTTGTAACACACGAATTAGTTTCCTATCCACAACGTGAAACTTTTCTAAGCCGAAGGGGGAGGGGGTTAGATGAAGGTCATGAGCGGGTCTGATAGGCTTCTTGGCTCACCCGCAGCACTTGCTGAATGAAATATTTTTTTAAACGCTTTATTGAAATGCACAGTTGATTATGTTTGAAATAAAAACAAGCATTTTGTTAGTTAGCGATATAGCGTTGGATTCCTGTGACTGTGAATGACGATGGATAATAAAAAAACGAGAATCATGGGAGACGAGCTTACATTGGTCGGGAGGTGGGGTGAGCACAGGTAACTTCCGGCACATGAGAAGCAAAGAGTTTAATGTCCTTATCCGTCGTCATCGCAACCACGAACTACGCCTCTAACCAAAAAGTTAAGTGTCTGCGAAAGCGTTAAAGCGTAATATCATCTTATTGCAGGATGTATGGAAAAATCCAGCAACCATTCATACAAAATGAATGGAATGCATATTCACCAATGTTAAGGAATTGCATTGAAACGGGAGGTTACACACCACAAGGCAGAGCCCAAACACATCGTGCTCATAAGCAGGACATTATGCTTGGTTTTCACACGTTTAATAGTGCACCAGACCTCATGCATCATTGGGACGGTCGTTGATGAGTTGGTGCTAAAGATTTAAGTTGTACCTCAAGTCCTTTTCTCTGTTCGAATCAATCACTACCGTTAGATCATACGTTTTGCGCATATCTGTCAACTGGGATGTGTTAGGTATGAATACGTGAGCCTAATGTCAACTAAATGCGTTTTTCAATCGTCCGGCGATTGTAGGGCGTAGAAAATGGGTTTAAAAGAAAAGTGCATGAAGTCAGCGGTATTGTGGTGATCGAACAGGGGGCAGAAAGTTGTTAGGAGAAGGGAGTCAATGGTACTGCATTTAAGATTACTTTTGTACCATAGGATGGGATCTGAATTGTACCAAGCTGAAGGGAATAATACAGGGGTTTATCATTAAACTTCGGACAGTGTTTATGTGGACTTTTCGTGATCTCTGCCACTCTTCTTGATCGTTTTTGATTTCTATCGTTATTGTTAATAATGTGTTTTATTTTTATGACAGTCATGCTTTTGTATGGGATAGGAAAAGGAGAAGATTGCTAACGTAATTATTTNTGCTATCATTTAATTTATTTACTTATTTAATTTTTATCAAACGTAAAAAATTTCCCGGAAGACTTGGATATTGTTTGCGGTCAAACGTTTTTCTAAATACTATCGTCCATTGATGTGAATATGCGTTTTATCAATTCTAATATAGTGGGAAAGCACATCCTTTGAATGAAGTTATGCGTTGTTTCAATGGCTGTCTCAGTGTCCCACCTATCGACATACAGATTCGAAAGCGATGATTCCCAGAAACTGGTTCCAAATCGAACGCTTATGTTCATCGTTGTTGCATGGACGGTTGTCCCAATCATGGCACTTCAACCTTCCCCGTAAAATCTGTCAGCGTAAATGCTATTAGTGGGTGGAATCATTGCTGAAGTATTGCTTGATTTAATCGTTTTTCTGTGAACATATTATGAAATTATGCCTAATTCTTTGTGTAATAAATCATGTTACAAAAGGCTAATCCTCTAACCAAAAGGTAATCGAGTTCAGATTCTTTTCGTCTTGTTCGGACACAATTCCCGTTTTTCTTGTTCTTTTCGCAGATTTCCACTCGAAATACCTGAAACGTCGAGGAACGAGAATATTTGAACGAAATTTCAGATATTATTTTTGGAAACAAAAGAGAACGCGAAAAATCTCTTCATTTTAAGCTGTCATTTAGAAGGTGAAAGTCAGCAGATGATCTAATTATTAAGACTTACGTCTAATATCCACACTTACATTTCAATCCAGCGTCCCAAGATCGTGAAAACATCCACTTCTTCCAATACGAAACTCGTAAGTTCTTATATAAAAGCAAACTGCATAGGTTAGATCATGATCCGGACCTGCCTTAGCTTATAGCAATGTGAAGATGAGTTAAACCCTAGGCAAATTGGGTGACCAACCGCATTCACGTCAAGGCATGCTGTATAGTTGGGAGGGGATTTATAAGAGTGTGAAAGCAATAAACACAGTATGGAATATCAAAATTCAACACTATGCAACTTAATTAAGAGCATTGAATAAAGCCCGAAACAGTGGCGATGTGTTTGAACCCGCACTCTTGGAAAGTAAGGAAGAGGTGAGGATTTTAAAATTGAGGCGCTACAAGAAGGACCAAATGTGATGGGACATACCTTTGTACGTTACCTTTGTGGGAAAGTATCTATTACTTCGCTGGCTTAATTGAATTATGTATTACCTCACAACTTAATTGAAACCATAAGAACATCCCACATCCTCATTTCCGTTCTAGGCAATAAACCTTTGCTTGATATTTTTGTATATAACCTACCACTTCACAATGTAACTTAGATTGGGTTAAGTCTACACGTTTGCTTTTATGTAAGAACTTACAACTTTTAATTAGTGGTTATTGCCAGGATTTATACCATAAGTAGATCACGGCTAGTAATTGGTAATTAAACAAAAGGTATTTCGATGGGACTGTAATCGTTTCTGACGCCATTTATTATTTTAGCTGATCTTAGAATTGATGTGTGGATAGGTGTTCCCAGAGGAACGATGCCTTCCTCAACATCTAGTAGCATTCCCTAACATTTATTACATCTAAAAGCAAAAATACCCATCTATATCGAGCACAGATAATTTGTGGTTTAGTTGTTTACGCTTACGACTGCATAATTGTCGAAATGTGTAACAGCTGCCTATCGACAGACAGCCGGGTGGCGGTAATGTTAAATGCGTGCTCTTCTCCGATTGTAGTTTGTAGTGATGTAGCAATGAAGAGTTGATTGCGCTGATTATTTGCTTGTTGTGTTTGATGCGTTTCTTGTTTTATGTTCTCTAAAAATTGATTGTATTTAATATTTTTAGTGTTAATTTTTAACAATTTTAATTTAGAAAACGATTTTATCTAAAATTATTTAAGAGAATCTCCATTGATTTGATGTAATTATAATGGGAAATTAGGAATATTCATTTGTGGTGCTGGAATTATGCAAAATTTTATTTATTTATTTATTTATTTATTTTTATTTTTTTATTTTTTATTTTTTTCTAGTTGGCTGGCTCACGGTGATGCTCAGCTCCTTCAGCCATCACTCTATGATATAATCGTAAGAAGAGATTGGAATATTAGCCATCGTTGGATGTGACAAGGAATAGTGGAGAAGTTAGAATGAGATAGGAGTGTAAACTATATGTTCATACTTTGCAACATTATTAATTTTATTTTCAACTTATTTTAATCAAAAATAATTGTTAATTGCGTAGACGTTCACAGAGAAATATTATCTGCAAAAAATTTGATTTTATAGGTATCCCATATTCGATTAGCAACGGTGCTACTACTTTTGTTAGTACTTTTGACTATGCCGCCGTCGGGACCACCAAATTCAGGTATTTAGCCAACTGGCTCTTTTTTTACTTCTTAAAGTCAGCTTATTTAAAATAGTTAAAATATTTAAAATTATTTAAAATAGCATTACCATTTGATACTATTTTATCCTTGTAAAATTCTCAGAGAGGTTTAATCTGAACGAATTCCCACAGCTTGAGAGGTCACAAATTGAAAGAGGGGGTGGAAGNGTGGAAGGCTGCTTATACTCAGCACCGATTATATGCGCTCAGAATTGTATGTTGAATGGTTGACTTTTCCTACATTTTAGCAATAAACAAAATCGAATCGAAAAAAATTCAATCGACCCAAAAATAGAGAATATTCGGAATTCAGATCACCGGCAAAAACAACGTGCGAGGAGGGACGGGGATCAACAAGGTTGTGTAACGCAGTGCCAGTTGTGATGAGGGCTTTAAGTATTTCTAAATTCTTCACTGCTATTGAATAGACAAAGAAACTTTACACAAGGTGGATATCATTTAAATTTTAAGCACAGAGGATAGGACCACTTAAGTTAATAGAAGATAGAATTCTTAGCTTATACCGTTTCTATAATTGGCCACTCGTACATCATTTATTACATTTGAGATCTCTATAGTTTCGAATGCGTTTTCCTGTTATATTCAATACAGTCGGTTCAATATTGTGGAGCGGCATAATTTAAGGGATTCTCTATGCTAACAATGTGAATGAGCACAGAAATTTTTACACAATTCCTTGCCTTATGTGTTGGATTTTATAGTTGTCCTTATTGCAGATGGTCGTTATCCTAGTCAATTTGTTCCGATCGAATTACTGCAGCAACCAATCGACTTTCCAATTGCGGAAAATATTACAGCCAAAAATAAAATTATTAAAGCGCCAATGACTGAAATGGTTAGCATTACATAAAAATTTACATATTTATTTGATTTTCATTGGTGAATTATTGCGTTAAGATGCAATTATGGTAAATATATGGGTATTTACTTATCATCTTGGCATAGTACCAAATTTTTTCTCATTTGGGTTATGGATGAAATCGGTTTTAACTCTCAAGAGTCTTTGATTCAAATCTATCCCACTATGATGAATTGCTTCCTTTGCATATTGTTGACAGACGTTGGATATATTTTGTGGAAAAGAAATGAGCTTCGAGAAGTTATTTATTTCATTATTTCTAATAAGATATAAATGCAGAATTGTAATATTTTTAGAAAGGATAGCTGTTGCAAATTGAACGAATGATTTCTTTGCTTATGAAGGGTGAACAATTAGCAAGAACGAAGGCTATGAGTTCTCGCAACTTAATACGTCATTATCAACGATTCAAAGAATATTTGTGATTATTGAGCAGTAAGTCTTGATCGTAGAAAGCTTTAGGTCATATATAAGGGAATCTAGAGAAAGTCAGCAAAGAGGGAGTATTTTCAACAAATATAATATGACATGCAAAACCCTATGGAAAAATTATGGAAAAATTGCAAACACATCTGAAATGGTGGGTTCAATCTGAAGTTGTACCTAGATTCAGTCTAAAGTTGTACCTAAAAAATAGTGAATGTTTTTTTAAATATTCTGCAGTAGGTTTTTTAACATTGACAACGAGTCACCAGCCAGATATATTCTGATCTAGTTTGCAAGAAAATCTTTGAAAACTGGTTGGTTTGATCTTTAAGAGTATGCATATGCGGATATACATATGGCAGCAATTACTTGTCTTAAACGACGTTAAATTTATGCTAAATTTCTAAAATATTTAAGTCCTATTTTTCCATATAAGTTTCCCAGTTTTTTTTTCGTTGCAATCAGGAGAACATTATTGCCCTTTCTAAACAATTCATCCAATGACCGACCGGTCCTAATTGCTGAAGAAAAAATTCCTCACTGATTTTAATACTTGTTTATTTACTTTCATCCCCTTTTCGTTTCGTCATTTCACCATTCTTCCACTTCATTAGTTACTTACTCGACTCTCTCAGATGTTTTGGCCCCAGTAAACTTTTTTCCACAAAATTAATTCGCTGATTTATTCGCATCTTTTGCGTAGTAGAGGTGTAGAATTGCAAATAAAATGAGGGAATATAAAAGTTTATCAAAATTTTCTATGACTTTCAGATTGCGAGTTACAACTTGAGTGAATCATCGAAAAATGGACTCCCAACAGAGGCACTTCTTAATCTCTATAAAAAGTGGAACGATGGAGGTGCGGCCATCCTTGTGACTGGTTCCACAATGATCACACCGGTTAGATTTTTACCGCTTAAATTGCATAGCTCTATTTTTATTTGATTTGTTTGTTGCATTGAGGATTCACAAATGATCGTAATTTCCGACGATCTGCCATCGGCGAAGATCTGCTGGAAATGGTTTTTTGGTATTGTCCAAATAGTGTTGGAAGGGAGGGGATATAGGGAGCATACGATCACTGAACGAACTCCAAGCAACGATTATGACCTCCAAATGAAGTTTTCAAGTGAATGTGTATTGTTTATTTCATAATAAGCCATGCTTATTATTTTTGATGATACAATCTGCAGCGAAAATTTTCAACGATATAGTGTACTTTCACTTATTGTCCAAATAGTGTTGGAAGGGAGGGGATATAGGGAGCATACGATCACTGAACGAACTCCAAGCAACGATTATGACCTCCAAATGAAGTTTTCAAGTGAATGTGTATTGTTTATTTCATAATAAGCCATGCTTATTATTTTTGATGATACAATCTGCAGCGAAAATTTTCAACGATATAGTGTACTTTCACTATTTTTGTTTCTATGTTCAAACTCGTGTTTGGGGACATCTATGCGATGGGTGATCTCATAAAGCAATATACTGCAAGTACATAGGCGGTGATTCAACTATAGGCATTGTTGTGATTTTCTCAACGAATTTGCAAATCCACAAGTTGTCCTTGATACTGTACTTCACTACTTGTTTCGTTTACTGTATAACGAGCACAAAATCTATTTAAAGTTCTTTCCTCAAGTAACATGGGAAATAGGATCCTTTCCTCTTTTTGTTTACAGGACTTCGTAATGGTTGCCAATTATTACAAGTGGCACTTCCGATAGCATGCTACAATTTTACCTATTGTTG
The DNA here is from genome assembly GCA_006503575.1 of Baylisascaris schroederi. Classification (NCBI taxonomy): domain Eukaryota; kingdom Metazoa; phylum Nematoda; class Chromadorea; order Rhabditida; family Ascarididae; genus Baylisascaris; species Baylisascaris schroederi. Next base: position 45,925 of record QEWY01000398.1, read on the forward strand.
CTGTCACGGTGATAGTATTAACAGAGCTACTGTAGTTATAATTATACTGTAGCAGTTTAATAGCTGTTTGGATTAGGAATATTAATACCGCCATTACTGTAATAGTAGCGAGGTAACTGGCCAGAAATTACTTTCCTACTTATAGTATAAGGCAAATGTTAGATATCAGTCTGTGTGAAGAGAACGTCACTCTTTGTAATTAAGAACTAGGATATGAAATAAAGTGCATCTCTGTTTGGTGGTGTCTTTCGATTGATGTGGACTATTTATGGGTGCCTATAATTTAGGAGGATCTAGAAGGAACAGGCAATATGATAATCGCAAAAGAAATTAACACACTGGAACGAAGACGTCTCTTTAAACAGTTGGCCGCGACTGCACGTAATGGTACGCTGATCTTTGCACAGCTGCTTCATGTTAGTGTTTTTCTAATTTTTTTTTTCTGAATATTATTAATATTCTCGAATCTCATTCATCTTATTGGCGATTTTATCTGTGGAATATTCATCAACAACTGTTACGTTAGCATATTTCCAAATGAAATCAATATTCTCCGATTGATGCATATTTTGGCAATCGCTTATTTTTCTTATACGCCTTACGAATAATTTCTCGAATTTTTGTGTCAGAAAATTTAAGAACTGTGTGTTATTAAAAGCAGAGTAATTTCGCACAATTTTCAGCCAGGAAGACAAGCGATACGAATAAGACAAGGATTTATGCCATTGGATATGAATAATGCCTCAAGGGATCAAATTAAAGATATTGTGGAACGTTATGCATATGCAGCCGAGTTCGTAAAAGATTGTGGTAATGTTTTTTTGATGTTATTATTTTTCTACTGCATATTCTTGACACTCCCTTTATCTACGTTTGTTGCTGATATTGATAACGTCTTGCGTGAAAACCTTATCAGTTTATGAAACTAATCGAAAAAGCTATACTGTCATGGCTACCGTATAATGTGTGTATGTTTATGAAGGAAAAATATTTTTTTCATTCTGTGATAACGGAGGTAATAGGTTGACTTAAATGTATGTTACCAACCTTTTAAGGTGGAAGTAGAATAAAAAAATGACAGAAGTTCAGTATATCTTCATTGAAGGATTTCATGGTGTTGAAATAAACGTTGGAATGGATTTCGCATTGGCTCAATTGGTTACTGCAACGACAAATTCAAGAAGCGATGAATACGGAGGTTCATTAGAGAAGAGGACGAGGATTCTTTTTGAAGTTATCAATAGTATAAGGTAATTTAATCATATTTGTAATATTTTATATATTTGAATATAAATCGAGTCGTTGCAAACAGTAAATTTTGAGGACCTATCAAATTGTGCTTGAAAGATATTCGTTTTTTTGGAGAGGTAGGAAGTTCGATTTATAGTTAGTTGCATTTGGCGAATAATAGTCGGCTTTTATTATTGTTGACTAATTTTGCGCACATCTCTGATTTTTACTGCTTGCTGCTGGATGTTGAGTTGTCTGATTTGTTTCTAATCTTAAGGGAATTTTAAAGGCGCAAATGGATTTTTCCCATAATTTGCAACATTTGTTCAAATCTTTCAATTAGAATCGATGCTTCTTTTCTTGAAGCTATTGATGCCGTTTAATTTTTCATCAGTGATGCAATCTACTCAGTTATACCGTTTGAAAAGTTCCAATGCGTATATAATTTGCTGCATAGATAACATTTTCTCTTTCTGCAGTTTTGCCTTTCCCGCTTAGCAATAGGGTATGTATTCGGGGTAAATTTCTGAACAGTGGGTGTTCGGAACTTGTGAGCGAAAACGATCGGTTTTTGAATACCCAACTGGAAAGTGCCCTATGGGCTCTGAAGGCTGTCTTCAATGCACTTTATTTTAGGATTAGCAGAAAAGATTGTCTATAATTTGGTGGTCTCACTGTTGAGGTGTGATGTGCCTTTTATACTTTGATTGATTTCTCATTGCAGGGAACGTATTAAGGATGACGAAAACTTTGTTTTGGGTTTGAAATTGAGCTCATTGAATTATGAGGACGGATATGATGAAGTCGAATTCGAACGTTTTTGCAAACATCTTGACGTAAGTACATCCAACATTGTGTTCTTTAGGTGACAATTATAGAGTATCAGCGTGGAATCGAAGGTAGTTAACGAATTTTGAAATACAAGTTTTCAGTTCTTTTATTTCTTCTCAGTGCCTTGCATTTGTGTAAATATTTGGATTCAAGATGTCTAGATCTTTTTCGAATTAGGTTCATAGAACTGACAGGAATTGTCTTAACTCATTTTCTTAGTTGGGTTGACATTTAACTATAAGTTTTGTATTACTCTCTACAATTTTTTTTTAAAAATGCTATCGAACTTTTTATGCTGGGCTATATCCTATCTTAACAAACACTATCAACTGCCTTTAGTAGTATTTTGAATTTATGCGTAATTAGTTTATGAAGCTTATTAAACGAAACAATTCTATGGGAATTCAACGGGGAAACATTGAGCGATTTTGCCCAAATATAAGAAATTTACGTTTTAGTAAAAGTTTTTAGAGTTAACCATCTACCATTTCATATATCGGCTTTTCATTGCTTTAGTTGAAGAGCGGTAATTTTTTCTAAATGGTTTTCCTGGTTTTTTTTTCTACCTCCTTCTTAAGTAAATCATCTTTGCAACGCATATCAGTTTTCTTTTCATCTATTTACGAAGTAATCTCTCTGTTTAACTTGCCTAGACAATCAACAAATTTTTTTCACAAAACGAAAGCGAAGAAGTAAAATTCTGCCATATTGTGTGATAATTCTCCACAAAAGAGGTTTAAGGAGGGGGCATTTTTGTGTTTCCTTTGTATTGGAAATATTGGCATGTAATTTTCTTGTCAAATATATATTCACTTTCAATGATTTTAAAAATCCCCATAAAGTTTTCTAATAACTGAAGAGTTGGAACTCCCCCATTCCTTAGTTGAGCAGCTAAATATTGCTCGTTATTTGAATAGAAGAGAGGGGCAGGGGGTGGAGGGATTGCGGCAGCATAATTTAGGTCCCCATATACAAATGTTTAAAATTTTATGCTAATCTAAAGAAAAGAATAATCTCTAGGCAACGAAATTGGATTACGTTGTGATAACTGGTGCTCACTACGAGGCAATCAGACAACGAGAGAAAATAGAACGTGATCCGTCGAGGAAATCCGAGGCGTTTTTTGTCAAGTTCGTTATAGCAGTGAGTTCTATATGTTTTGGTTTTTGACATCTTTTTTAGGAGGGAGAGAGGGGGAGGGGTGAGGGAGTGGCGTTGAATAGGGAAGAGAACAGAGTTTAATTTCGACTGAAATTGCTATTGCAAAAATTGTTCAAACAATTGAAGTATTGTTGCACGAGATACGCATGTAACTAACTGAAGATGTGGCTATTTCTTTGTGCTTTTGTTTTGGAGTTCGAAAATATCACATTTAAATTAATATTATTTGTAATACTCCATGTGATCTATAAGGAAGTTGATTATGAACAAAGACAAAGCCATAGATGCGCAAACCATTTGTTAAGAAAGAGGGAAAAGCGGATTTTGTTAGCCATTATTGTTGCACATATAAGAGGCGGTTTTATTCGGCCAAGTGATGATTATTTTTGAGGTACGCACAAATATAAAGCGAGCGAAGATATTTCTCTGTGGTGGTTTTCGAGCTGCCGATCAGATGTGGGAGGCCATTTATGAAGGATGGACAGATGGAATCATGGTTGCAAGACCGCTAGCTGCCGAACCAGGTTGGTGTTTCGGAGATAGCTTTTATGTATCCTTGATCAGAAGCTAAGATCTGTGAGACGATCATCTCAGAACAAGTTTACTGGAAGCTGTGAAGTATCCTAGAGCTAGCCAACTACGCCAAAACAACAAACTTTCAAGCCGTGGAGCCGATTTTCAAGTCATCGTATGCAAGATTATCGTTGATGACAGGACACTCAGTAGGTAGTGGTGTCTGCCTGGAAGGGGTGCGAGTGAAAGGATTCTGTATGGGAAGGGAGTTAAACCAAACGCGAGCTTTTTTGCGCAGGTATTATTACCTTTAGTAATAACCTTATAAACCAATGCATCGTCCCCGCCGGGTTTAAGAACGGCTTCAGCGTTAGTCCCTCCGAGCCGTGTCTGTTGGTGTTAATGTGGAAACATCTTGTACTTAAACATTAGGTGCAGCTAGAAGTTCTCATAGGTGAATTTCTATCGGTGGTCTGGCATCCGTCGGCGTATGGGGAGGGGAAAATTTGGTATGCACCGAAAGAATAAAATAAACCATAAAGTAATCACTTTCTGAATAACCGATTTGAATCGCGGAAGTGCACTGACTTTTCGGAACGTTCCTTTGATCGGATCTTATAATTTCCCGAGGTTTAGATGCGCTAAAAGTTTGTTGTTTGTTGGGGTGATTTCTGCCTGCAGATTTTAAACTGCGTATGTTCGAAAAATTCCACTCATGTTGAGATTATTCTGTAGATACAAGCATGTAATGTTGTTTTTCTTTTTGGGTCGCTGAGGTAGCACTTTATTTATCTTGAATTCTTACAGATCTTCCTCGAAGAATCCTAAATCGCGAAGTTACGGGCGCAAAGAAGTCGTTGTTGGATCAAATCGATTATGGATTGAGGTGAGCCTCGGTAACAGTGAATACTAGTTTTATAAGTTTAGCAGGTGAATTTTTCAACTTTAGCGCTAGAGATTATAACGGCGGTGGCAAAGAATGCCTTTACTTATGTCTGTTAGGATGGCTGAGGGAACGATAGCCAATCCACTGCTTTGATGGAATTTATTGGTACTCTACGTTCTGGGCAAATTTAATTTAGGTGAAAATTTGTTGGCAGACTGCAAAGAAAGTGGATTTCAAATCTTTATATGCGGTCCCTCTTCTGGATGATTTATTATTTGACGAGTTATTAAAAATTTAAAATCATTTAATTTCGCTCGCACAAGTGTTTGCATTACATAGTCGGCGGAATGTGGGGTAGAAGAATACGGTGATCATGAATTGGTATAGACCGACTAGAAGACAGCTCATCGAGGCGTTTTTTAAATATCACTGTCTACTGATCTAATGAAGTGGATTTTATAAATACCAAATAGCTCCTTAGGGCTTCGCTTTTTATTGGCTTTTATTCGTCTCTTTTCAACATCCGCTTAGGTGAGCACTATTCCGAAATTTTTTCCTCAGAGAAAGCTATGTCACAAATGGCCAATCGAACATCATTTTAGTGAATATGCGGCCGGGACGCAAATGTGGCAACTTGCCAATGACAAGGTTGTTATGGACTTAACGAATGCGAATCATGTGGAGCAATTCCGACGAGCAATGCGCGAGCATAATGCGAAGAAGACAGCTAACGGCTCAGATTTAAATCACTTCAGCTTCCCAAAGTTTGAGGTCGAGGTCAAGCTCAGCTAAGTTTTTTTACGGGTAGTTTATGTGCTTGTTTAAATGATATTCTGAAGGCTGCGAATAAAAAGTGCATGTAACAATGCCACCTGTAGTGTAATTCCTGATTTTAAACCGCAAAGTTTCCTCGAATTACAAGTTTCAGTGGGGGGGGGGAGGAAATTTATGCCGTTTTTCCTAGTTTTCAAGAATAGATTGCAGTGGGAGAAGGTAGTCTTTTTGCTCTAGTCAATTTTATAGTCGCCAATCAACGAATCATCTGTAACCTTTGGTTCTGCCTTTTAGTGGGCTTAAAGTGCTTGCTTATCGGCAGTCGTCTGTCCTAACATCTAAAATCAGACTATGGCTGTTTGCATCGACTGACTTTCTCAAGGGTTGCGCATCATTTCCACATATGTTACATATGTCCACAGTTGAGAACTTTAGAACGTGCGCTAATGCGTGTAAAACGTTCGCCGAAATGTTGAAAAAATTTAGTGGATTCTAAGGTTGCAGTTGCGATTGACTAATTGATTTGTAGCACATGAATTTGCTGAAAAATACAAGGTAATACTTGAAAGAGGAAAAAGCAAATGCAGCATGTAAACAATCTGTAAAATATTTATACCCGTGATTGAAATGGATGTTAGCGATATGAGTTCTTAGAGAAAGAACAGAACTATGAACAAAGTATACTGAACAAGGAGAAATGTGCAGCATAAGCAGTTGGGTTACCATGCTAAGATGTCGACAAAACATCGAGAATGTTTTTTTTTTCGAGGGAGAAGGGGGAGGGGAAAGATATCCGCCTAGGTGAAATAAGGTGCTAGACATCAGGGATGGTCTGCATTTAGAGGAAACGACCAGTCCTTTCTACATCGGCAATGATCGTCTCTAAAACACCCACTGCTTACAAGGACAGGTATACTTCGAGGTGCGCATCGTTAAGTGGTTTAGAATTGTTATTAGAAATGACGCGCTCATAAGGTTATTTGAGATGTATCGTTGGTACGTCAATCCGATACAGGTTATTTGCGCTGCAACACAGTACCGATCTCGAATCCAAAGTTAGTAGTTTATCGACAGATCCACATATTCGCACCTAAAAATTAGTTATTAGAAAGTGTTGTGTATTTGGTGGCGACTATTGATTATTGAGGAGACACCCAGAGCACACACACACACATCTCAATGTTGTAAGAATTTGCGGGTAGCTTTATATTAGTTACGCGTTTATCGTAGTTGAACCTTAGGAAGTATATCAAAATTTTAGCGCAAGATGGAGAATTTAGTAGAGGATAAGATTCACATGCCACACCGGTTGTTTTATGGTGGGCAAAATTCTGGTAGTAGTCCAGGTGACACAACTGGGTTTTAAAAATGTTGACTCCAGATGCAATAGAATTTTCCGGGACGGATTTGGTACCGCGCCTGATTTCTAGTAAACCAAAAGTTGCTGAATGCAACGAAGATTGGTAACGTGAATCCTAACTTGACTAACGCTGTTTTGTTGTTTCGTTATTGCTAGGCTTTGATTTTTTCAGACGCTTGGTTGCAAGAAAGGCGTTGAGCCCTACAATTCCAGTAAGGGATCCTTCAATTCTCGTCATTAGTGTCATCCGTCATTAGTGTCACCATATGGGACTTTGAATTAGGATTCAGGTCAAAGCATAACAAACCAAAAACCGTAGCTAAGTGGTTCGCGGGCCAAAATACCAGAAAGTACCTGTCGAATCATAATTCTGTAGTTTAGATCCCAGAAGAGTAGAGAATCACCACAGCTGGTTGCAGCCAAATCATCACTCATCGCCACTAAAAAGCGCCTCTCGACAATCGAAATGTCCTGAAATTCAAATCCGACAAACAGAGCTTTCCAAATTTTCTTTTGTAAATTCGCATATTCATATACGTCAGCTTCACTTTGGCCTCCTCCTCCTCCTTTCATATACTCGGTGTTGTATCTGAACGCCAATTTATTGTGTCGGGCAGCAATGACGTACAGGGGTAGGCCGAGTGTGGAACGTGAGGCACGCGGAGATAGTAGAAACTCTTTCTTGGGCAGAATAACGACTCCCAAGACGAACGCAACAACGAGAGGTAACGGGGACAAGCGAACCGATTGGGGAAAGCTGACATTGGGAGGACCGACGACCGCTAGAAGACGAATGAGGAAGACTGACTCTGATGGACTGGGAGCCGTCTTTTATAGGCCTCGGATCCCGCCAAGGGCACAATAGAAGAACAGTGACATTACGCCAACAGCAGTTGGCTTTTCGGCGCCATACCCAACATTTGGTTTCTGCATATGCAGCACTAACATGATTTGTGTGTGGCGAGAGCACTAACTTTCACCGAAGAGTCGCTCTTGATTCGCCAATCATGCAGCCATTTAATTACTCCTAACTGAAGTGCCAACACATCGAAAATGAAGATAGAACGTCATTTCCAGTTTTCGCTTGGCCGAAAACTTCGTGGCGTTTTCTGACTTTTGAGAGGGTCCCTCAAACGGCACGGAAATGTGCAAGGATTGGTTGGTTTCTGTAGAGGCTACCAGGTGCTGTATGGAGTCAGCACAGTAAAAGGGTTTAAAGTTTTCACTAACGCTTAGAAAAGATTTACACAGGACCACAAACAAAACAGGGAGGTCGGGATAGGATGAAGGATAGCACTACCAGAGCCCCAGCACTATGCGCGATTGCTACGACTGACGACCACAGCACGCCACTCCGACGTGTCCGCTGCGGCTCGGGTTCGAGCTGAAGACCGGCACCGACACACTGAAGCTTCAAGCAAATGCGTTCCCCTTTTATACACCCCGAGTTTTGCCCCCAAGGCATTCATAGACAGTTTGTTCCACCTTGAGATCATCAGGGCATTGGTAGACAGTTTGATCTGTCGTGTGATCGGCCCTTCCCCTTCTCTGCAAGAAAGCAGCTGATCTGCATTCTGCTGACCTCCTTATAATGTTCCCTAAAGTCATTACTTTCAACGAGCACCTTTCGCGGTTCACGCAGATGTATCGGTGAATGTCTACCGCAGATACAACGTCGCAGTAACGTGAACCCAGCAAACCATACCATACAGCGTTCCCATACTATGTCGTTATTTAACGTGCATCATGTAACCACAACTTACATTCTTCTTAGGTGAGTCTGATTCTGGTCGTATTTTTGTATGCAATTGTCCACTGAATTTATCCCATATCCAGAGATGACCATCAGAGGTGTGACCTAGCAACATCGAGCCTGTACACACCAATTCGACGGTTTCGTTTGTCGGAAATACATCATCTATCGTTCTGCAAATATTCGTATAATTTGGGCTTCACGCTCGAATACTGGAAGGCAAAAATGCTCAGCAAAGAGTGTAGCTACCGCAATTCTATACGCGGATGTGGCCGCGAAGATTGTATTAGTGCACGATAATAAGGTTGCCTGAACTTGTAGAAGAAAGTAAACTATAAACATTTTCCTGCGTTGCTTTTTGTTTCGTTCACAAGATTACAGTAATTTAATGGCAAGGGTTGAGAAAAAATGAGGTAAAGCTTCAAAAAAAACAAAGTTTTTGTTTAATACTATGCAGCATACTGTTTTTTCAAATGTCCTGACTCGGAGGACGCTGATAATTGAATTGGAATTACTCATTCATTTGACCACATCCGCTGTCCATCGTCAGAGCTATAGGCATTCGAGGATTATAAACCGGAAGATCCCCAAAGCAGCAAAAATCGATATGGTATTTTCGAAAAACAATCAAATGATATCCCGCTTCCTTTCTATTGAAACGTTACGTAATCTCTTGAACGATGGGCAATTAGTTCCCTATATCAGTTGTCTAGTGAGAAAGTTGCTAAGTAAGAGGTGTAACCTTATTAAGTGTCCATTTTCAAGATCCCAACAGCAAATAATACCGTCCTCACAACTGCTATACAAAATCTGAAAGCATGATTTCAGTGTGATAAAAGAATCAACGAAAATATAGGATGTAGCTTTAATAGGGGAAAACAGGTTTCTAATTTCTTCAAATTTTAAGAAAAAAGGGATCCCAATTCGACATGACCTCCCAATTATCCAAACTTTCGAAAATGCGGTTTTATATTCAAGACAGCATGCTACGAGCTGTCGTATCCTCTTCATTCTCCAAGACTGAAGAGTAGGATTCAAAAAATTTCAACCCAACAACTATTTTCGTGACATCAACATATTTTCCAATTCGGCACCCATTCAAGAAAACGGCTGTAAAAGGTAAATTGGGCAGTAGCAGTTATATCCTTCACGAGTTGATCAGCTGTGCGATACCTCAAGCGTGACTCATATCCAAAGTATTATGTCCTTCTCAACAGGTAGAACTTCCCGAACTGGATAGCACTAGAGCATAAGACCTCCTTTTCCAAAATCGGGAGATCCAAATCTTTTATCTTCGGAGATATGGCATTTTCCTAAAAGATCTAATGTACTACTATAAGCTCACATTTTCACATTTTCTATTCCTGTCTTGCAATGCTGATTTTATTCATGCCCACAACCGTAAAACCAAACTTTCGCAAAAAATGGTAACCTTACATTTGTTGCGTGGTCGATACATATAGAAATCACAGGCGCATTGTGCCCTTGTAATGTGAACTGAAGTTGGGAAGATCGTACATCAAACACCTGAATATTTCCACCACTTTATTAAAACACCAGCAATAACAGTCGTTACGATTAAGAGTTCAAAACTTCAGAATTTTGCCATGAGGAATTTAAAACAGTTCTAAAGAAGTGTCGTTTTATTCTTTCCCAATGGGAGAACGAGATTTTTTCTCAACTTTCTAGAGACCACACCCACTCCCTTCTGGAAACCTGCAAAGGTTTTGTAGGACAAAGCTGTTGTTCATCGTGAAATCTCTGAATCTTGAAATATGAGTGCGATCTCTAAATCTATATGGTGCCAATATTATTCACGGCAATGTGCCCCCCCCCAACCTAAAATTAACCAGATGATCACTTGCAGATGTGAGATACTTAAAAAGGGCAATAGCTTATACTTCCGTGAAAGTGACTGCATGTAACCAATATTAGATAAGGGACCTCAAAACGGAATAGCAACCTTTAATGTGTGATCATCGCCTGCTGTGACAACGTTCGTCCGTCCAGCTACAACTCGTGTGATCGGCATTTGATGTGCCCGTCCATACCATATACTATGCATGTGATGAACTGATTGTGGCTGCAATATAAATATATTCTTTTAAACATTTATTTTACATCGGATGCGTTTACAGATCGATCGAAATCACAGGTGTATACTTGTCTGACCCCGGTCGGATAGTCAGAAGGGAGGCATATAAGAGCAATGAATATGAGATGCGCTGTTATGGTTCATTGCCTTATTTTGTTGCCCAAAAATACACAAAGAAAAACCAAAGATAAAATGCCTAATAATCCGTTCCCTTGTAAAAACAGGCGGTTCTCAATGTCACCAAACTAAAAAGCGGAAACAAAACTAGAGAAATGGTGTTAAATCCTGATATAAACTATATCCATTAGGATGCCCTATAGTTTGCGAAGTGAAGATAAACAACCGAAAGATCCTCACATGAACATAGACCTTACGATTGCTTGTTTACCGAAAAATGTCACTATCAGAAGCTATTCATCTAACTGCAGTCCCCAACTACTTGATAACTGTTCTGCAATTAATATCTTATAGTTTGTCTCGGTAGTTAAGAAAATGAACCATCAAATATGCCCAACAATATAAGTGTGCTCGAGATAATGAGTTCCTTAATAAGTTCATAAACTTTAGACCCAGTATTAATTAACACCTATAAAACTCAAACTTCCATAGATTTAGATTAATAAGCCGATGAAACGTAACAAAGTAGAATGACTGAATGTCGGAGCTCAATCAAGACAAGTCAAGTTCTATGAGGAGTTTCATGTCTTCAGTTGAAAGCTAATTTTTGAAAGGAAACTTGATCGATAGAGAAGCTTATGTCGAGAAACTCGATCGTGCCATCCAATCGAACAATCACTGCGCGGCCACAACAAATCTCAAAACATTAGTAATGCACTTTAGTTTCGAAACAAAAAATTAAACAATTAAATAATAAGGATCAAAATGGTGATAACAATAATTAAGCTACCTGCATCATCGGTCTTATCAGCCCCCATCTAATATCTTAGAAGAAAACTGCTGGAATGAATAAAAACCGAATAAAAAACCCTATAACCCTACAAGCACTAATAATAGTAAGAAGGAACGATGCTCAGATGCATGTTTTCTCAGGACAAATTTCAATCTTCACACTCTTTTATGCGAAAATTAATTTCTTTTGTAACTCTACTCAATGACTTTGAATTTAGCTCTTGTGCATCGGATGCTGACTATAATCTACCATCGTATCTTCTCTATTCACCTATAACGCTCAATTTTTCCATGCCAACTTGATTCGATACTTAAATTACAATGGAAAATTCAAATAAATCTATTCGGATAATAAAGAGAAAAGAAATTTTAGCTCCAGAAAACATCCAGTGACACCACACCAAGAATGTGATTTCACAAATTAATAATTTTACAATCAGCCGATCAACGTTATAAGGAACACCGTCTCGATAAACATTCTATACTTTAGAAAAAAATATGGAAATAGTTCCACTCTTCACTTCTGACGATGAAAATCGAGATTCATCTCAGCCAGGCAGTTATAATGTGACTTGTTATATCACCGCAATTTGGCAAACCTGTAGATGAATAACGCCAGCTTTCGAATGCGAACCTTCGAAAACAGCGACCACATGGCTCAGCTCACTATTCGCCACCTCTACTGAACCATTCGCACATCCCAATATTACCGTGTTCTGCCTAAAATTGCCCCACAAAAAGTATGCCAATAAGATCAGAATTTCACCTCAAACACTAAAACATTTTCTTGTGAAGGGCCGACTACCACCCTCATTTTCGAAGAAGTTTCATTACAACACAAATAAATGAACTAGAATATTCCACTGAAATCCTTGTCACCCCTCCCCTTTACAAGGAAAAACATCGGTCGTGGCAACTTTTCGTTGAAATCAATTCATTTGCTAAAGCAATGCACTTACTCCAAGATCAGAAAAATCCAACCATAAACTCTTATAAATTTAGCAATGTGCATATAAAAAATCCGTTAAGGCCATTTTTTTTTTCAAAGCAACATTTCTATTCTAAATTACAGTAACTTTAATAGATGAGATTCACATACAGTAGTGATAAATTCAATATAAACCATCATCTTTTCTCATCTTACTTTCCCCTTCTAATCAAGTGAGCAACCAATCTAGAGCACAAGTATCCACGATAATTATATCGTCCAAAAAAAAGGCTTAATAATTCTATTCATCTCTCCTCAATACAATAAAATTCAATAAAACCTTTAAGATAGCGAAAAAAATAATTGGGAATAATCGTCTAAAATGGCGCAAATAGACGACTTAAAATAATCATCTATTTCAAAACAATGCAATCATTCATTTGAGTGAACTCAATCCGAATACGGCACTAAAATCATCGTAAAAGAAAATAACGATTTAATGAAAGGTATAAAGAATGTAACTGTGAATGGCGAACCAAACCTCTATCTTCCCCTTGAAAAATAAGGATCTTATTCGTTGCAAAATGTTACGGTGGTGGGAATAAAGTGACATACATGACAGCCATGCACCAAATCTGTGGCAGGTTGTGCGAATGTCCATTTCGTTGAGTTGTTGTTGCTTTAATGTCTTTTGAATGGTGCGCCCCATTCAATGACGATTGTGTGGATGAAACTATCGCCACTGGAACTGCACGGTGTCTTAATGATCCATACCGTTCCATATCTTTTCCTATAAAATAATCTTATAACCACGAGCGAAAGAGAGAAGAGGGAGAAAGAGGAAGAAAAAGAGGGAGTAATTTGGCACCAGAGATACAGCCATATCCTGAGGAAGGGTTTCCCGCCTAGGTAAGCACAAAGGTAACAGTTGAATCACTCAGATAAAAAAATCGGCCGATCGTAATAGACCAACCCGTCGACCACGTGGTTGCATCGAATCGGAGTTAATGCACTCTATATCACCAAAAATCCCCTTACCTCTACCGAATCTCCCCAACTCAAGAACGAAAAAAATTGAGACAAAGAAAGTAAAAATTGCAAGACTTTTTGAAAAATCAAATCGCATTTTATACTTTGAAATAAGCAAATAACTTATAAGGATATTTCGCACAATTCTTAAAAACTCGCAAATAAACTTGACTAACATTTCAAAATACGAAAATGCTATTGAAAACAGTTATTAGCAACTGCCTTATAAAAATATTCTCAAAACAACTAACACACCGATTCTATTTATCGTCTGATCTTGTAAATGAGCCCCTGACCAATATCGCGAATTTCTGTTAATAATTCTTTTTCTTTATGACCAGAGAAAACCAATGGCACCTTAAATTCCATCATTTCAAATAATATGTGTGATGATAATTCACAAGTACCAAATTTCTACTAAATATTTCAAATTTCTTCACTCATTAAGCAAAACTCTATTCGTAAACTTAAAATAATATACCAAAAAGTTATTGCGATGACGACACAAACAGATAAATGGCTTATCGATAGGGTGCTGATTTATGAAGAGTGAGGTAATGGGCTATGAATCGGTATCACGTCAGTTAGATTCAACCCTTTCCCAACGTAATTTTTCGTTCACAGCGAATCTTTTCTATATAGAGTGAGGTTATGAATTAAAAAGAAAGCAGCTGTCAGCAGTGAATGCTGAAACAAACATTCAGGGATTATAACATCTCGAGTGGACCTATTCAATTTGTAACCTTCCTAACATGTAGGGTTACCACTTCGATTATGATTGAGAAAACCAAAGAGGTCTCTCCCTGTTACCTCAAGCGCACACTAGAAAATGAATTCCTTTTGCAACACTCCACATTGGTTCTATCCCCTCCCCCCACTCCCTATTTTCCCCACCGCTTTTCTCTCGCTATCCATTTTCAAAAAAAAAAAATCAAAATTTTCTAAGAAAACCAAGAAAATGTTCCGGTGCAGACTCCATCTCTTCCATTTTTTCGTTTCTTGGCGAAATCCTTATACTTCCAACATGACTTTTTTCCTTTCCTCCTCGTAAATGCTATGAGAGGGTTCCGTTTTTAAGCTATCCTCGCAGCTTTGATGCTTTTACAACATTCAGTCGCAAAATCTGCTCCTCTGTCTTAACATCTGCCGCTTCCCTCATCAACTAGGCATCAACGGAAACTTTAAATGGTATTTCCTCGACCGTCACATATATATATATATATATATATATATATATATAGCAAGGGTTCATCCGATTCATTATCATCTTTTCTCCGTAATATATGCCGCTCAGCTTCCAATAATTAGTTAGTATTATCGTTGCGTTTTTCACAATCTCTTTAGACTGTTAAGTTCCCAAAATCGACTGGCAACATCAAACGGAAAATAAATAATAATATAGCCAATGACTATATTTCAAAATGTTTTCTTATTTAAGTTAAATTCATCACACTTAACGAACTTAATTAAACTCAATTTAATTACGATGATAAACTATCAACAAAGTGGTATTTCTTCTACTGATATAGGTAAGAAATGGCCTGCTTCTAGATCATCTGTCAACAGCCTGCTTCTAGATCATCTGTCAACAGTGATGATTTTCTGGATTATAAACAGGAAGGAGAAGGTCTACTTTCCCACCTTTGGCACCTAAGGATAAAAGAAAAACTCACATATTCTTTTGCCAATAATCCACTTTTCTCCCATCAAAATAAGGCCACTATGAAATGCAATAATTCTGAAATTCACAAACCTCTTGCCACAGATGGATTGGTTTCTCACCGTGAACACGGCTCGGGAAACATGTGTAGAGAATAAAAATAGTGACAGTCGAAAATAAAAACACAGCCGATAAAACCAATACAGCCTTCATTTGAGTTTCCAGATTGTAGATTCGTGAACTATAAATTAACAGCATTCACTTAATAACCTAATTGTAATGCAGTGTTCGATTTATTACCCCAATTTATAAATACAATTGTGAGCCATTCGGGTTTTTTAATGGCTGCAGGGACGGGGAATGAGGGGGAGGGAGGGGAGAAGGGAACAACGGTAGAAGATATAGTTGAGATAGGAATCTTGAAGGAAACGGGATCATTATCTCGATTCGTCACCTACTACTCTTCCTTAACGATACTTCTTCTATGTAGGCTTAGGAGATGGGTAATAAAACTGCTTCATTATTAGATGGCGACTGCCTACCAGGAGTTTTTGAACCCTGCACAACTGTGAAAACATCAAACCTTTAGATCTAAACATTTATATTATTCGAACCTTAGTCTGACAAGCAACGATCAAATGTACAACGATCCTTTTTTAGCGCCTTATTACCACATCATAAAATGAACAAATGGAAGGTAAGTAGACAATATTCTCACTCGAACTGGTCGACCCTCCTTTCCCTCCGCCGATTAGTCGAAATCGTTGCATCGAAAGCAATTATTTACAAACCCTTTTAATGACAAGTCATCTAAATTCAATCGCCTAGCCCTCTCAACTTCAAACGACTTGAAAAGCAACAATTTTGACGGTTCAATTCGGAGTTCTATAAAAGTTCCAAAAGGATATATCAAACAACACTCGCCTCTCATTTACAATGCATATGCACCGTGGCGATATCTTTTGTTTTTACGTCAGAGATCAAACCTTCTACGACATCGACTATGTCGATGACAAAATAAGGGAAGACAATCTTTTTGAGTAGTCTAGAAAAAAAAACTAAATCCGAGCTTCTACGGGATCCAACAAATCCAGAAAAATCGAGTGAATAAAAGATAGCAAGCGTTTTAAATGTTCCTAAAAAGTATGCACAAAATGAACACTAAAGAAGCCCAAAAAATTGAGGAGTTAAAGATTTAATTGCTGTTCCTCATAGACTAACCTCAAGATGAGTGCAAATTAAAAAAATATATCACTTCAAAATTACACCAACAAATTTAATATTTTTGAGCGTTAAACAAAGAAAAATCGAAAGAATATCCTTCATAAAATGTTTTACATCAATTTCCCTAATGATATGACGTAAAAGTTTTGATTTTGTTCTGTAATTATAACATTATTCGATGAAAAATCAAATCTCCACCAGCCCTTCTATCTTTAATCAAATGAAAATTCTGTGATTGAGAAAAAGGTTCTTGTAATCCTTTTCCTGAAAGAAAATGAATAAAGAAATAAAATCCATACTTTAACAATGATTCAGTTGATTCTCGCACCGATGTTGATGAGTCGGATCTCGGTCGTCCATTGTTCGCGTAATCATTCGAATCTCTACCGCTAAATACGATACTTGGATCGTTTTGAGGGATCTGTAATATTTGCTAATCGGAAGCAACATACAACGAAACAAATCAAGGATAAGTTACCGGTGGCCTCCAATTCCAACTTTCCCATACCACAATTTACTAACAAAAAGATCTCTGTAATCAAACTTGATTATCATTGACTGGATTAAGCTTTTTTATTTATTGTCGAAACAATTTCCGCTATCATTTCTTCTAGTTTTAAAATCAATTTCCAACAGTTTCAATGCAGATCAAAGTTGGAAATATGACAATAAACTTTCACGCAATCAGCTACCGAATGAAATACAAAGGCAACTTTGTGCCATTTAATTAGTTTGGCCAAAGAAACAAACCGTCCAATATTCGAATATCACTTACAGTTGCCTTTAAAACGATCGGTGGCAAAAATGTGATATAATGACCGGAAAGCGAAAGATTATATTCTGCGAATAGAACGGGCCACCATTTGAATGTACTTCGTGGCCATTCACCCCACTGTAACGGTGCTGACTCCAGCACGCGATGGCTCACTCCAAAACGTTCCTTCGATTCTGTAGTATTACATAAGTTGAGAGTTCGTTAATTTCTTCCATTAATCAAGTCCTTTTAATTACATTTCAAGGAGCTACAGCAGTGAATTAAGTCGGAAAATAACGAAACTTTATGGGTAATATTTAGTGATGGATGTGAATATAAGCTTGAAATTCGTGAATAAACTCCATGAGGCTTCATACGCTCAACTACGGATCAACACTTCAAAAATTGAACCTCACTGATGATACAGCAAAGGATGAGTCGATTTGTGTACTTCCAACTTCTCTCAAAATTCAACCTATCGATGAGTTTTCAAAGATAAGAAGAAGGTCCATAGTGAAAGAAGTTGATTCATAGACAAAATAATTACTGTTTCTTTAGTGACTAAAATTCGACAAGGAAATACATGAAAATTTTTGAAAAAAAAACACTATATAGAAGTGCTGAGGAAGTTATGAGATAACAATATCCACAGATATAGCACAAATATTTTTTTTTAAAAAAGTCTTACGTGGTGGTTTCGAAGAATCTATATTACAACCATCAGATGCGGTGGAATTCATAGGTAAATTGGATGAGAATGCATCGGCTAGATGCCATTTATGAACGATAAATCCAATCCAAATTGTCCAAACGACAAAAAGAACCATCATCGCCCTCTAAATGAACATATATTTGGAAACTGATATCTAATTAGTCTCTTGTATTATGAGATAAATGAAAAAGTATGTTCTAACTAGCATGATGTGAGCTTTTTTACATTTCATTTCATCAGTTAAGTGAGCTAATAAAAATCGAAACCTTTTTCCAGTGAATTCTGTTTGAAGGTCTCGTTTGACTGACCGCATTAAAAATTTGATCGGCAAATTTTTAAAGTTTTGATGACTCGTAGGGATGATCAAGTTGGAAAATTAGAAATAACTGATATTCTGCAGTATTATTATTATATATTAAAACTTTTCAGCACTTTCCAAATAATAATAATTTTTTGGAAGGAAAATTGAATGATAATATATGAAAAAATGAAATGGAAAAAAAATATTTTAAAGAAAAAAGATTCATTGACTCACCTGTACAATTCTCGTTCTCGTCCAAAAATATAATAAACGAAGACGAGTTGATGATTGTATACGTTTCATTTGTACCGCCGAAATGGTTCGTCTATGAGCTGAAAAAGAAATCCTTTTGGAAAAAGCAAATTTTCAAAAATAAATGAAAAAATAAAACATAATAAAAATTAATTCGGATTCTTCGTTTTGCCTTGTCTACTGAGCGGTCGGTTGCGAAGCTCCGACCAGAATTTTTGGTTCCGCTCAGCTGAGCCACCGCGCTTAACACTCTCAGCGGGACAACGGCGGCAGAACAAGTCCCGATAGTCATAAGAGGAACGACGGTGAATCGATTCGTCATCATCCGATAGGCAGGAGACGAGCCTAAGCCCTAACATTCACGCAACCAACCTACAAGAAAGAGATGCCGACCTAAAGACAACAACGGTCAAGTGGATCAGAGCCGCATTAGGTCAAAGCAGCTGAAAGCGATATGAAGAGACATGTAGTCGTAATGAATGCTTTGTTCATTGAAATAAATAAAATAAATAAATAAATAAAAATTACTTCATTAATTAGAGTAGAAAAAAAAATCAACAACCGTTAAAGTATGAGAACGAATCATCCACATTCTTCAGCTATCTAAGTGATCAATCATCTAATCACAATCACCATAATACACATTTCTACATAACAAACCAACATATTTCATCAAACCTTCTACTCGATGAAATCAAACGTTTGTTCTTGAAAATTTTTTCCCAATGCATTGCAAATATCTTAATAGCTCTTACTTCGCTTATTACTTTAATCAACAAAACGAAAAAAACGTTCATTAGGAATAAATGCATCTTCATATCGCTTCTACTTCCACCTGGGTGTAGAAATTTTAAGGTAGCGCAAAGGCTAGACTCAGGCTCGCCTCTTGCCTGTCGGATGCTAACAAGTCGATTCACTATTGTCCGCTTAAGAGGCGGGTCGGAATTTACTGCCTCGCTCCCGTTTCGAGAACGTGTTGCGCCGAATGACCCGTAGGACAAAGCGAAAAATTTGATCGAGACCTAGTTATAGCCAATCTCAATCTTAACAGCCTACTGTGGCCAAGTCAGCTCTGTGGTATATGTTCTACACCCCACATGGACTGAGTTGGGTTGATCTAATTCTATATGAACGATATTATGCAAGCAAATAGACGCAGATTGTCAGCCAGGTGTTATTAATTGAAAGAGAGGAATCTTGCCTTGATTTAAAGACTTTCTTTGCAATTCCTTTTTTTTCACAGCCTTAGGGCATGAGGTTCGGTCTATTAGTTGTTAACCGCCCACCGTGGAATGTCAATTTTGAATCTTCGATCGCATAATCTAAGCTATTCTTCCATTAATTCCACTAATACTTCCACTAATTAGGGAAGCGATAGATTAGCTAAGAAGAATTACATTCCATGAAGCATTCTTTCCTTTCCGTTATATATGAAGCTTCATTATCACCGTAAAGAATTTTAGCAAATAAACAAAATGAAGAGAGAACAAACTTCGCATTCTTGAAATATTTTCATCTTGTTTTTCTGTTTCATTCAATTCGGAATCTGATTTCACACGATATAAAATTGTTTTACGAACAAAGAAACGTGGCCATAATCGCATTACTGGACAACTGCAATCCACTTATAAATCAATTAATTAGTAATAGTAATTAACAAATATTTGCCAAATTATTCAGCATTTGGAAATAATATTGGCAAAGTTGACTGAAAAAAATATGGCAAAAAAAAAAACAATTCGTTTTTATCACTTTATCAGTCAGCAGCTGTTACGAGTGTCTATAGGTGAACAACTATCCCCTTGTCTATCCCTATCGTAACCACGATTCCACTAACGAACAAATGTGTCTGCTTAGCAATCAGCTTAAGTCTAGATATTGTCGGCTTCGCTTTTAAGCTCAAATCTTTTCAATATTCTGCTTCATACTTTTTTTATCACTTTATCAGTCAGCAGCTGTTACGAGTGTCTATAGGTGAACAACTATCCCCTTGTCTATCCCTATCGTAACCACGATTCCACTAACGAACAAATGTGTCTGCTTAGCAATCAGCTTAAGTCTAGATATTGTCGGCTTCGCTTTTAAGCTCAAATCTTTTCAATATTCTGCTTCATACTTAAAAAAAAACACACACACAGCAATTAAGGAAACAAATACGAACACGAAAATTTAGCAAATACCATAATACAAATGCTTCAATTAAAAATTACTACGGGAATTTGAAAAGAAAATACCAACGTGAGATTTGGGTAAGCTTTATATTGGCGAATATCCGAGTTGAAGAGCATCAATAAAAATTGCTCCTTATCTGCACGGCTTAAGCGTAGCAAATCGAATGTCAAACATGGCACGTAGAAAAATAACTGAAAATTTTTACAAATTGCAAAAATTTTATAATTTTTTTTCCTGCAGTTTATCGCAACATGCTTTGTGTCATTCAGATTGGTGAATTTAGTACAACTGAAAGGTAGCAGAAAATCGGAAAACTAACCAGTAGTGTATTAGAGTGGGTAATTGGAGAACGAGGGGGAACAACTGTAAAGGAAACTGTGAAAGACATGGGGAAAGGACGAGGAAGGGAAGAGATTAAAATTTCTATCTGGTTACTTTCCTACACCATCTGAGAGGCCGAAGAGAGGGATGATAGGGAGGATATTCTAATTCGTTTACTGCATTAATTTCTTTATTTCATTATAACATCTAAACATGTGAAAAATTTTTCTTTACAAAGAACTGATCTTGGCCAAAATATTGCTAGACATAATTGCAACTAATCCGATAAACACAAGCCAGCATATTAAGAGCTCTATTCAGGTAATTAACGCAAACTAACAGGCAAACAAATCTCAAATCCATAGTCTTGTTAATGAAGTAAAACATTACATCCTATTTTAAGATCTACAATCGAAATGATTTTAACCACCATCGCCGATGCAAAGACAGCTGTAACGATCAGCAATCACGAAGGTGATAGGATCACAACGGACTCGTATGGGTCATAGGCAAAATGATAGAACTTTGTGTATCTATTCGTTGCTGGAAAAAGAAGCTGCAAAACCTTATAAGTTCATTTTGTGTAAAAAAGATCTTTCAAATATTCTTTCTTTTAGCCCCTCTCAACTTCCTTCCCCTTCTTGCTGAATAACATTATGCAATACGATTCAGTACAAACTCACCTGCATATAAAAATCGACGAAGAGACCGATGAAAGCGTACGTGCAAAACTCTTGTATCTCAGGCACGAATGTGATGTAACCAACGGCCAAGAAGGTCATCTCAAGGAGGAAATACTTGGTAAATGAGTAACCCTCTTGGCTCAAACCGTGTGAAACACGTGACCGCACATCCATCGTCGGTGGTGTGTACACTACTGATCTACAATGGTTCTCCAAATTGAAGCTATTGCATGCACACAATTCTTGATTCTAGGTGAAACTTTCTGTAAGCGATTGAAGATGTCCACTTGCCAGAAAACCGCCATGTGAGCGGAAATAAGAACTCCGCAAGCAACATATTTTTTCACCGATAAAAACTGACTTAAAAATTCAACAACACCCCATATTGTGCAAACTCAACCGGCCCTGAACGATGGATGAATATTATTCGTATCTAGACTGAAAGAGATAAAGAAGATGCTCTCACTAGCTTTCGTTTATCTCTCCCCCCTCGTTAAGGATGATTTAACAAAGGTCAATCGCATCCAAAGAATGACACTATCACTGAAAATTTATTTTAGCACATAATAAAGAGGAAACGCAAAAAAAGGAAAAGTAGGGCCCTATAACTTCGAATTATGAAAGAGACTCTCTCACATCCCACAACCCCTTTCCCAAAGAAGGAATGGGGAAGGGGAAGGGAGGCGGTTTCCCACCAAGTGAATATGTCAACTGAAGATAAAGCAATTTTACCATCTGTGAGTGAAAGCTTGCCCATGGGAAGCGTAAGTTCAATAATACTTACAATTTAAAAAAAAAAAAAAGAAAAGATGCGATGTGGCTTTTCACTAACACTGCCTGCAACTAGCAGAGAAAAGTTTTAGCATGGTTTCCGCTCTCAAGAACACATTATGATTAATTCGATTTCATTTATATTTAAAAAAAAAAAATTGTACTTCTGAGCTCATTGTTGCAAACTCAATAAGATAAACCCATCGCCAGTTAGAAATTCATAGGGAACTTTATTTCATATGCGACAAGTGAAAGACCCCATAACTTGTCGATCATAGGGAACTTTCGAATGAATCTCCATTCCATCTTGGCTATAACTTGATCATCAATATTACTGCTTAAAGTTAAGAAGTAATGACTAACTTACCTAGTCAGGCATAATGTATTTTCGAATCCAACGACAAGAGCCAAATAGGGAAATAGTTCAGCTCCCCACAATGAAGGCATCATTTCGATATGTGCACATATACCAGCCGTCATTGTCAATGCAGTGGCTACCGTAACGACTGCCGCCAACGATAAACCCCATTTACTTTTCACCATTACGATTTTTGATACTGAGAAATAAATATATAACTGAAAAAAATATATTTATACTTAAAAAATGTTACCAACAAACATAACAATGAGAAGGATAAATAGAAAAAGAAATAAAGTTATTGAAAAGAACAGAAATAAATGAAACAATTCACATGTGTAAACGATGAGATAATTTGCATATTTGAATTCATATTTAAAAGCTAAACGCTTTGTTTCATAAAAAAATCTAAGGTTGACAGTAATATTTTTTTATTTCCATCAACAAAAATAGCCTCCATTTACATAAGCAATCAACCGACAATCTATTTTCTTTTCAAGTTTCTATAGATTTTTTATAGAATTCGGAAATGGCATGCTTCCATTTAAACCCCATTATCTTGTGTTATAAAATGCACTAAATACCTCCAATAGAACGCTATCAGAGTTGATAGAAATGAAAGGGGATGATGATATATGGAAGTTGCATTATGTGTATATCACATACATGTAGATAGACAGAGATGGCATATTCCCTTGCTCATCATAAAAACACAAACAACCGCATTGTTCCCCTCCCCCTCCCCCCAATTCATAGTTCTTTTACGGAAGAGTAAAACAAAACAGCTGTTTTAGTTTACCAAACAAAGTGCATTCCACTCATTGAAAAATTAAGTGTTGATGGAAATTCCCGGTGGGTATTTTTGCTACGTAACCTTAAAAAAAATTAAGTGTTGATGGAAATTCCCGGTGGGTATTTTTGCTACGTAACCTTAAAAAAAATAAAGTGTTGATGGAAATTCCCGGCGGGTACTTTTGCTACGTAACCTTAAATATGGACGCAGATAATTGGCCTTATGATTTTCTGTTGTTTTGCGCAAAAACAACTAAGGCATCTAATAATGTGTAAGTGACCTCTATGAAAAATAGGTCAAGAGGCTCATTACTCAGAAAAAAAAAATTTCTGTTAAAATAGTAAAATTATTGAAGAAGAACAAATAAAATTTAAATCAATGAAAGACAAAAGATATTTTCTAAACAAAGCTAACCATAAGTAAAAAGTAGGAAGCGACAAGTGGAAAATAATCGGCAAAATATTTCCGAGGCCTAAAATTTGAATCACATAAAATCGGAAGTAAAACATTTGAATAAACATCGAAAACTTGTACTATATAATTTCATCGAATAGGGTTTTTCTTTCCTAATCATCCACCTTCCATTGCAATGTTAATTTATACGTGAACCTTTCGCTTTGCCATAAGTATAGCCTTTGATATATCCGCATCAGACTCGAATTTTATAAGGCAAGTTTCTGGCATACACCTACATAATTTCTTGGAATATACCCCTACAGCGACAAAATATATACGCAGCCTTCGACATTTTTTCAATGGTCTCTCATGAAAAACTGTACGGGCATAGTGATCAAGTACTTGCTAAAGGGAAACGCACCACCACTTAGATATGACATCTCAAGAACTTAAAACGTAAAACACACTCATTAAGACGATATTTTCCAAAATATAAATGCATCCAAAAGTTTCATAAATCTGCCCTCCTCTCCACCACCCAAACTGCACCTATCACTACCGGGCATTTTCATAAAACAAATGACTAACCGATAGAAAACATGAACAAAAGTCGAATCATCGGCTTCTTTCGACTTCTGTATATCATATTCTTTCGATAACGCAGCACGAACCGATGAGATATACTCATGCTCATACTTTGGGAAAAACAATGTAATTGCATAGTCTATACCTTAAAGAATAACTTCTATCGTATCTCTATATTCTTACTGCGATTGATGCACCTCTATAACTCTTAAGTAATCTAATACACTTTGAACATTTGTGGTTATCTCATTTTGGTGATGAAATCTTCAAAAATGTTATATAAAATTTTTTTGAGATTTGAATACGAACACAGAAATCATTATTACATTGGTAAATAGCTAGAGCATTCAAAAGCATAATCTCAGTAAATATATACGGAAGTTTACTTCTAAACACTACAATCATTTATGATACATTTTAGCTTATCCTATCTCTATAATCATATCTTGATTCTCTTATTTGCGATCTTCTAGGTTAAATGCATCGCAAACAAACTGGGCAGTAATATAGCTACAATTACCAACACAAAATGGATAGGAGATATCAAATTTTTTTTTCTCCATTATTTCTTTGATGGTGACAACAATTCCAATGGGAAAACTACGCAAATAAGTTATAGATGTAATCTCAGATGACGACTCAACTCTTTCGCAATGAGCGGATTTTCAAAGAACCACTTCATAATAAGGAGTTCAGGACAAAGAACGAAGAGGCTGAGGTTGGCTAGCTGTTAGATTAGTTAGAGGGATTACTTCTTTTCTAAAGTCGTTTATCTAGACAGCTGCATTCCTAAAAAGGCAGCAGTGACAGCAAAAACAACAAGCGTAAATGTTTTTATAAAAAAGTTTAGTGGTCAAAGGACTCTTAGTAAAATACTATTTAAATCGAAAAACACTAAATACTCATCGCCCGAATTATCTAAGTGACAGCTATAAGAGGCAAAAAATTTTCCCTTCCCTACCCTCCTCTTAGGTGAACAATTTTATAAAAACATGCAATTATAGAAATAACCGACTTCGAGGACGATTCGTTTGATATCTCCTCTTAATTCCCGTCATTCGTGTTGCCATCCCAAGAAACATTTCGCGTACACACATCGACGGTGTGCATAACGGCGAAAAAATAGTCCGTAGAATATCAGAATCCTGAAAGGATTTCAGAATCCATCCCGATCCTACGAAATCAACAATTTCAATAACACAATCCCCGATCACATTAACGACTGCTCCCGATTTGCATCCAGCCTTAAAACAAAAGCGATAAGAGTGTTTGGGAGGATATGATAACCATCACTAGTATGAACGATATATGGGAATCTTTAATACCCACAAGAACTCGGTCGTTAGGATATGATAACCGCCACTAGTATGAACGATATATGGGAATCTTTAATACCCACAAGAACTCAGTCGTTAGGATATGATAACCGCCACTAGTATGAACGATATATGGGAATCTTTAATACCCACAAGAACTCAATCGTTAAAGTGTATGTGGCCGATTTACTTTGTATATAATTAAAGTACTCCAACTTTTCCAGGAAAAAAAAGTAAATAAAGTTACTCGATAAAAGTTTTGCTCGTTGTTATGCCAAAAAAGTGTTGGTGATAAGAGCAGACATCCTCGATCTGGCAGTAATTCGGCACCATCCGATGGTGCTACAAGCCGTTCATGCACCAAAAAGCAATACGTTTGTAGATTTCTTTCCGTTGAGGGGTGGAATTCAAGAAGCAATCGTTGTATATGAAATGCACGCGATAATGGACCTTTCACTGCCTAAATAATTCCTCAATTATGCTAGTAATAATCATCAATATTTTTTAATAACACATGAAAGCAATAATTTCATACCGATATACCGTAATACTGAAAAAAACCCCAGGGGTACTCAGTTGGCGTGGGCGACTCTGAAACGATACATGATCAACTAACGACAACATGGTAAGCCACCTGCACAAATTTATTCAATCCTTGAACTTAGAGGGTGGCCCCACCCACTCTAATTCTTGCTATAACCAAACTATAGGATATAAAAGACGATAACGTAGCCAAAGAAAATAATCAAATGAGAGGTCAAAAATGGCCTCTCTGGACTATTTTCTTTCTGTAGATTTAACTATGGTGCCGTGAGCATGCTAAGGCATAACAACATAAAGACGAACAAGCCAAAGACTGAAAAAGAATGAACTTCACTAACAAGCATTGACGACAGATTGTAAATATTCCATGGCTCCACCTTTCCCCGTACAATTATCTGTTGCAGATATACAGATGGCTTTAAATAAAGCCACTCAGGGGCACGTTCCTCTAAAATAAAAGTGCCGATTGATTGAAATTAAATGATATAATTTTAAAAAAGAATATGAATCATAGGCATGCATACTCCAGTTGGTAGTGATATGAAAGTGATAAGAACTGATTAAACTAGTCCATATTGACAACGCATCGAAGAAAGTAACCTTCATTAAACAGGTGGAACAACTCCTGATTTAGGCGAAAAATTTGCCTCTTCTTTTCTAATGAAAATAAGTTTTAGCCGAAGTTTTGGGTAGATCAACTCATTCCACAATCTTCACATCCATTCGCATTCTGTGAAATTAATGAATTATGGCAAATCCCCACCATTAAAGTGTTTGAAAAATTGAACACTGCATAAACCTTTAGAAAAAAGCGATGCTGCTATAAGATGAAATAATGACTTTGAGTGGAATTATAGACCAATTTGAGCGTTTAACAATCAGTATATAAATCGAAGGTGATTCTTATCACAAAGGTACGTTAAATTGAAATCAAAGAAATTGAATAACCTTTCTCGACGAAATGTTTCTCGTTCCAATGAACGTCCATCGGACTACTCGCCGGTAATTTAAATCGAATTGCCGCTGGATAGGAAAGTAAAACGATCGTTATAATTGAAATCGATAGACATGCTCCAGGATGTGCTGAGCATAACCTTTAAAAAAAAAAATCAACTAAGTGGAAAATCGATAGAGATATAGAATCATCTCATCGATTTTCATAAATAAATTGCAATTGGGATTGAAAAAATATTTGCTGTAAATATTATTAAAATTATGCGTAGATTTCCATTCGTTGTTCTATAATAAATGAAGGGATACTTTAGATGCCCTTCGATTCATTAATCGTACCATATTACACAGATCACTTTAATTTTCGCTTATATCATTCACATTAGTGAGCGAAAAAAAAAAACAAAAACAAAAACAAAAAAAGCCACGATAAGTATTTTATCTTTTATTAAAATATTATACGTGAAAAGGAATCAATGAAATACGAAATTTAGCGCAAGATTCTGATGTAATGAAAGACGGATAGAGGGGAAAGGAGGGAGGGGGGATTCTGGATTCAGCTCCGAAAGCAGATGAGCAAGGAGCATCGGAAGATGTGAAATTTCAACGATAGTGGTTCGAAAACAATAAATCATATTAAGGTGGTGATTGTATTTTTCAATTGCTAAACGCAGCATCAACTAAACGAGCTTATAAACATTCGAGAATTCAACGAAACTTTTTTAATGTGAGTTAGCTAAGCAAAGATTTATATTTAATCCCCACGTATTAAAGATAGATTCTCTTCTATCCTCATCCATTCCCCCTTTTCAAACGACATCAAGCAAAATGAGAAGAAACAATAGAACTTTACCTATCAATAATTAAAACGGGTAAAACTTTACCTATCAATAATTAAAACGGATAAAACTTTACCTGTCAATAATTAAAACGGGTAAAACTTTACCAGTCAATAATTAAAACGGGTAAAACTTTACCTGCCATAATTATAATAGGCATGTGCAACACGATCCTTGATAGATTGTCGTTTTTGTAGTACATGTTGCAGATTCATCGAAAATACCCACCTATAGTTAGTTGGTCACCTGTAACATCAATACTTCACCTGAACAATTATCACGCCATATCATCAATGCAAATAATTTAAAGATCAACATATTGCCGTCGCTTCTTATCTATCGGGAATGCTGATCGTTTTATGATCAATTACGAGTGTTAAAGCATAATAGCAATCACTTATCACTGATAATGAACTGATAAATCATTTTTGCTATTTTATGTATTCAATTTTAAACCATATCCGGGGAGGGAATAGGTAATGCAAAGGTGTAGAATCACCTTCAACTTTAAAGATTCTTTACAAATCGATGGTATCGCCGACCGATGGGAAGCACAATCAAGAGGCAATCAGAAACCCTCACGAAAGTACCACACTATTCCAGAATTTACAAAAAATCATCCTTAACTTGCAATAAAAAAGCATGGAACATGCGTTTGACTAAATAAATATGCAAAGAAACAACAAATACACGCATAACCATAAACAAACCATGCACCTCAGCATTTAATTCCCTCCCCCTCCCCCCCCACCTCTCCTCTTTCCCCCCCCCCCCCCCCCCCCCCCCCCCCACCTCCCCACCTCTTCGAAAAAAATAATAGCAGAGATCATGAAGAATGGAAACGAATGGGAATGCAGACATGAATGTGCGAAAATAAGATAGGTACGATTATGGTACAACCATAACTATACGATATGGCGATGAATTCGAAAAAGGAAACAAAATAGAAAACAAATGAATATAGAATATTAGTTCCATTCGCAGAGCTCTTTTCAATTTGAATCGGGTGTAGCGTTGATCGTAGTGCAATCTTTTTATAAGATAAAACAGTTTCGAACGTAAACACATAAAAACTTTTGACAATATTGCAACATAAATATGAATCGAACTCAGCTCTACGATACCAAAGAGGTTTTAATTCAATTATGCTGCTCATAATTAGGCTGGGATAATCCACGAAGTGCTTTTCTAAAAGTTACCTTAATGAAGCATCGTTAAACGTCTTCAGTTACCTGGTTATCCTTTTTACATATACGGTGACCAAACTTGAGTACAGTATTCCAAAATGGGACGACAGTAAACAACGAAAGCTTTCCCTATGGCAGCTAAGATCGGTTATCACATAAACCCCTAAATCCTTTTTATCTACAAGATAGTGCATTTTTTGGTGGATATATTAAACTGCCATAATTGTAAGCATTCTTCCAATGAAGACAGTTTTTGATGTAATATTCTTTAAACAAATTGAGTCTATATACCTTCACGTCATCAGCATAAAGCTTAGAATCGCTTAGTAAATTCTTTGGGATGTCATTCATGTAAAGCAGAAAGTCGAGTAGCCCAATATACCACCCTGCAACCTCAGTCCCCTTCACAGAGGATGAAGGTAGGATAAGGCATTCCCAATTTTCATCCTCAAACTTCATCCACAAAAAAGAATTCAACCAAGCTAGACAGCATCATCTATCAGCCTTCAACTTTAACAGTAGTTTGGGATATGTCACCGAGTTAAACTCAATAAAGACCGCATCTGTTTGGAAATTGTTATTAAAAGCCTCATATCAGATATGATTTGATGAGATGTATAACGGTAGGTAGACATTACTAATTATTGCTGGTAATATTAGAAAGGTTGAGATGAGTTAAAGTGATTTTCACAGGTTACTATCGCTCACCTAGAAAAAGTTTCCATTCCAAGACAACCCGTCATGACTATATGCTTCAATATATATTAAATTTTAATTTGTTGTAAACTCTATTGCTAAATTTTGTAGGTAAATTGTAAATGTACCCTACTTTCCATATTGGTTCCTCTATTATACCATCTTTAAGCTTTGATTTTTCTTTATTATTTCGGATTATACTAACGAAATTAGTGTTATCGTGTACAATTTTTGTATTTACTACAATTTTTCTTAATTTTTTTTTTCATTTATTTAGATAATCCTTTTCCATTTATTTAGATAAAGAGTTGCTTTTCCATTTATTTCTAGTTTTCTCTACTCTTAGTAGTGCTGTCTATATAGTTTCTTATACTAACAGGGTTATGCATATCGTTCTGACGATAACCCGTACATAACTCAAGCTGTACACGTCAACGGATAAAGGCCGAAACTTGGTTACCTTTTGTTCTCATAGATAATCTAGAGTTGCTTTTCCATTTATTTCTAGTTTTCTCTACGCTTAGTAATGCTGTCTATATAGTTTCTTATACTAACAGGTTTATGCATATCGTTCTGACGATAGCCCATATATAACTCAAGCTGTACACGTCAACGGTTAAGGCCCGAAACTTGGTTACCTTTTGTTCTCATAGATAATCTGGGTCATATTTAATTTATAAAACTTTCAAAAATTAATGAAAAAAAAGTGGAATAGGATGCATGGAAAAAAAATATTGAAAAAAAATGTACAATAAAATTATATTAAGATAGAGGCGATGGAAATTATAAGACCAAAATTTCATTCATATGATTCGCATAAAATTAACTTGTCACATTTAAATAAAAAAAAATACTGCTCGCATAATCACATCTAACATTGCCACTTATTCAATCGCTGCTATATTAACCTTAAAAAGTTCTTATTATAAAGTCATAATAGAAATAATACATGAAAGATATTCACTATAATGAAGAAAATATCTGACGGTAAATCTGACAGGTAAAATGATAGTAAAACACGAAGAAAATCCACATAATATATGAACGAAGACAAGAGAAAAGTGAATATCCAACAGTGATTCCAACTTATTCAGCATAATTTAACCTCAATAAGCAACATCCACAATGAACTATTCAGTTGAAAATATCAAAAAATTTCATGCTTTAAAGTATATGATGGTTTCGTTCCCTTCGAAAATGCGTCGAGAAATTCGCTATGAAAGAATAGAAGCGAAGAAATATAATATAAAATTAAATTGCTATGAGATTCCACAAATTCTCTGAGAAAGAGTTGAACATATATGCAAGAGGGAATAGAGTTGAATATAAAATCCGTAAAAAGAGATTTAATTTCGCAAATAAAAACCAAAAAAACATAAAACATAAAACTATTAATATAACACAAACGTGACAACATAAATATATGAATGGAAGCACGATCAAAGCGTGAATTCGCGAGAATTTGTTCTATAGAAACCTCGATATAGTCTTGATATTTATGAGAAATAAAAATTAAAAATTAAAAATTAAAAATTAAAAATTAAAAATAAAAAAATAAAAAAATCATCCACAAGAAATCACCCACTTCTATATGGGATGTTATGGACTCATTTAACTAATAATTAAAAGTTCAATTACCCGCTTTTCTCTCTCTCTCCCCCCCCTCCCCCCTTTAAACAGTACAAACTCGTGTTGAGATTAAATTCGGTCAACCTTTTCATTCATACCATATTCCCACCTCTTCTCTAAACCAACTAAACTGGAGTTTCAGCTCGTCGCTGACCTTATGGTATCGGTACTCCCTAAGCGTTTCAGTGGAATCAATTATCTCCGAAGCAGTCGTCATAGCTTTCACTGTCCCTGTGATATTCTTCAGAATAATAGGTATTGGAAGAGATATTGTCGCTGGAGTCTGGATCACTAGATATCCACAACACCATTTCCACAGGAGCGAATAGGCGACGCAATTCGTTCATATGCTAAATTTTAATTGCCATTAAACACTTCAAACCTTCATAGAAGAACATAATAGAAGCTAAACGTCAAGAAAGTGGATTTATGCTTAACAAACGAGTGCAAAAGAAAGTATAAAATGGCTATCTCTTACGATCGTTGGTGAATAAAAAAACTATCAAAATTTTGAAAGAAAAGAAAGAATTGCTCCGTTGAGCAGTAGAATAAATAAGGATAAAATTTGGAAAATAATAAATATGTTGATGGAATTGACAAAGTAGAGTGAAAATTTAGAGAAGAAAAAGAAGGAAGATTGCTGAACGAGAAAAAGAAGGAAGAAAAATTGGCAAAGAAAGAAGGAAGAACCGATGAGAAAGAAATTGAGGAGTGGCGAAATTCGTAAACTGAAAAAAAAAACCTATCAACGAAATGGCAACTTAAAAAACACGACGCCGAATCATCATCGCCTCAGAGATAAACTATGAAAGTGGAAAGAAGAAAAAAAAATATGCGCTTCAATATTAGCGTATAAAGAAGGAAACGTTTATCAATTGGATCCGAGATGGGATATTGCAAATAAGAAGCGATTCGATTGCTTTTATTATTGTGTATTCGTTTTTCTTTGTAGTTGACTCTCCCCCACTCTATCCCCCTTACCTTTCCTCTCTCTATTTTTAGATATCGGAACGCAAAAGCTGCGGAGAATATTTTTTGCATTTCTCGCAATTCTTTCAGAGTTGAGGAAAACTATAGCATCGCTTTAGAATTTCTATCCGCTGAATATTCGCAATTTAATTCGCTTAAAACCACACATTACCACAAAAATTGCAGGAAATGAGATCCTTCTCTTTGCCCCCCCCCCCCCTTCCATTCTATCACTAGCCGTTTTCATGGTAAACTCTTGCTTTTTGCTTCGATTCACATGTACATTCGGGGAATTTTCACCTCAAAAGTATCGAACTATGTGCAACTCAGCGAAGAGATACCCTCGTCAACGCCTGAATCCTGCGCAATGAAATGTTGTAATATGAAGTTTAGAACCCTGAAGTTCTTTATTACTCTTGTTTATTGCCACCACATCTGCAGCTGCTATTTTGTTATCTCTATTATAATTCTCTCTATTAATATCAGCATTCCTTTCCCATTTTTTTACCAATCAAAAGTCAGATAGCACAACAAATTTTGCCCACCCAAGACGATTCAATGAAAGCTATCCATAGATGGCTAAGAGAAGCGAAAGAAATAAAAAGCGTGTCTAGGATGCTGATCGAATAACGGGTCCACAATTTGAAAGTATTGTTGCAGTTGCTGAGAACAATATCAGTTCACTAACAGGTGATCCAACTGAACGTCTCATCCCAATAACTACATCTGCATAGGTTTAGGAAAGGCTTTCAGATGGACATATTTAAAAGAAATCCTTTTAGATTACGAAAATATTCACGTAGTTTGAATCGTTCAATGGAAACAAACAAAGCAAATAGCAAACGAGAAGAAAACCTTTTGGATGGTAAAAAATTGAAGACAGCCAATCGTATTACCTATTTCATTTGCTTAATGTTTTTCTACTAGTTCACTTATCGATGGTGATAGCATATTTGTATTCATTATCAAACGGTTATCACTATTATCACTAAGGTTTGGTAATAGAACGCCGAATACTTTAGATATGTTTGTAGAGACGCAGAACTGTCTAATGAGGCTTATTGCTGTATATATTTCTAGTCGAGTTCGGATTTTCTGTAGCACTTAGCTAAGAATACCCAAAGATCACAACGACCGAAAGAAACCTGGGTTTCTCCAAATTGAGCTCGACGCTCACAGTATATCATTTGGGAGATGAGAAGATGCCATCCAAGCTTCGACCCCCAAGTGGGAATGTACTTTTACCCAACATCTGAGGCTTTTGAAAAAAAAAAGAGTGCCCCTCCCCCCCATAAGCCTTAAAGGCTGCTGAAATTGGAGACATTTTCCTTCACGCCCAAAAGCTCCGGTGCTCCGCGTCTCCAAAGCAACTTTATTCATGTCTTTCGGCACAAAGTATCTTCTCGATCGTTATAAAATATAGCTAACCTCAGGATCTGCAGCGTGGATTGTGAATGTCTTGTGTGAAAAACGCTTTTTCGAATCGCCTATGAAAGTGATAGAATTTCTTCTCACTTGCGTCGAATTGTATTCGCTCTTCAAAACAACATTTGAAAAATAAACTGTTTTACTTATATCCTATTTTTTCATACTTTTGGCTGAAGAAGTGATTAACATCACAATAAACTGTCTCCTTTCCTAATGGAAGTCGAAAAAATATTATACACTAATAATTTACTTGATTAGAATTCGAAAAAAGAAACAACCACCGTTCCTTTTTTTTTTCTTTCAGATACCCACAGACAGACACTCTTAGACATTCTCAGACACAAAACAAAAACATTTAAATTTTTCTCTTCAAGAATCATTCAGCTGGATAATAGTACTCTCTGAAGAGTGTCTTGGGCAAGTGACTCACCGAAATTTCCGATCGAGTCTTCGCCAAGCATTCCATCAAAAAGCTATCCGATTTCGGAAACACCAGTTTGGATTCACTCCATACGATCAGATCTTCAGACAGCTTGATATCACTTGGTAACTTAATCGGCTCCGTAATCGTATCCTTAAAATAACTATCGACCTTAATTAACATTCATTCCATTATAGGTCAGATGTTGTTAATTTTACACCGTAATTTTTTCACCTATTGATAGTAATATCATAGATGAGAAATAAAAAATTGCAAATAACCAATCAAAAATAAAAAATCAAAACTACTTTCTGAACTTTAGAATAATATGCAAAATCGGGTTTGTGCATCGAAAGCGTCGTTTTTTTTTCCACTCAAATTCAAAACTCAAAATGAATTCCTTCATCCCCAAACATATATCATCCAAAAAGAAGATCTTCCTAATCAGAAAGAAGTCCCCCATCGTCAAACAACCTAATAACGCTTCAAGGATTGAATGATTCAGAAGGCATGGGAAATGGTCATTGCTCTTTTGAATTTATGAACTCACTTTGCGTTCTAATGGAACATTACGAGTTTTACGAACAGACTAGCATTCATCACTACGCAAATCTATATTCACTTACAATCAACGAAGCTATCTTCGTGGTAATCGCTGTCAATATCAATTCCACTACGATGCGGAATTCAGAATCTGAATTATATGAGAAAATACGGAATCCAATCAGAAGCTCTCTCGCAATTTTTGAAAATCTGAGGCAATTTTCAAACATTTTCCATGCTTTAAATGTTGCTATCATCTGACTGATAAGAATACTGAAAGAAACGATCATGTCCCGTTAAAAATTTTATAAAATCATCTCAGTTAGATCCCATTTTATTGTCAATACACCGAAAAAAAGGAAGTTAAAATACAACCGTGATAGCCTTTCTAAGTGAATGAATCGTAATGGCGGACATATCAGGAATTACTGCTTCGAATCCATCTCGGACGATAAACGGAAGGCTTCGATCTGTCAATAGGACCGGCTTTCTGTAACTATGAAGCTTTAGTATAATGACGCATAAACCCTAATATCGCATAAAATGGAGAAAAAATGACTCGGATTTCTAAGATTTCCCTCCCTCTCCCCTTCCCTCCTCTCACTTTTAGGCTTTCCTTTAAAATAGCTAACGAGGAAGAATTTCGAAGCCTGGAATAAGAAGAGAATGCGATGAATAGAAAATCAATTTTTACTTCAATACTTCAACACTATGAAGTGTTTGCAAGCTTAGTTGCTTCTATCCTAGATTATAAAAATGAAAAAAAAACAATCAGATTACTCAAAGAATAAAAAACTTGTAGTATAACTTTGAAATATTACAGCAA
Organism: Baylisascaris schroederi; assembly: GCA_006503575.1. Classification (NCBI taxonomy): domain Eukaryota; kingdom Metazoa; phylum Nematoda; class Chromadorea; order Rhabditida; family Ascarididae; genus Baylisascaris; species Baylisascaris schroederi. The sequence continues at coordinate 81,724 of QEWY01000398.1, forward strand.
TAGAAAAAAAAGAATAAGAAAATAAAAAAAATCTTTTGTCTATTCGACGTTTTCAATTAGATGAAATTGTTATATCAAATTGAAACTTACATTTTGCAAATATATTTCCCTATTAAAATAAATTAAATTATTGCAAAAAAGTAACAAAAATTAAGCGGAAAATTCTGCTTCAAAAGCAACCAAAAAGAAAATAAGCCAATAAATCGTTTTTGTTAGCATATGAGCGATTCCAATCCAAAGAAAAATTCCCCTTCAAAGATTAATATCAAACATTCAATACCAACTTCTGCCAACATCGAAAATACCCATCTAATCTCCTTGATGCTATTCACATTGTGCCTAAATTATGCCATTTTTTATTAATATAATTCCATAAAACCAAACAAATAGAATAAATATTTTTTTCATTTCTATGTTTTTTTTTATATCAAAATATATTCTATCGTTTTCGATGAAAGCTTCTTAATGTTAAAAAATTTCTAGGATCTTCAAAGAGTGGAGATAAGATGGAGGCATTTTTGTTATCAAAACCCGAAAATGAACGACAATAGCTTAGAAAATTTAATACATGTGAAAATGAAACTTTTTTTGGATCCAAATGTGGAAAGCAGATCATACTGTACTTCCTGAACGTATGATCCTCACTCTGCAAAAAGGATCATACTGTAGTTCTTGACCGTACGATCTTTTTTCTCGACAGGTAGTAACCATTCGATAGCAAAACTTTTTATAGGACTGTATTGACTACGAAGAATGCAACAGACTTGCATGGCTTTTTGATTACACAAAAATAGGTGCGTACTTTTTGGCGCATTCCGAGTCGAGTATAATCACCAGTTTGTCGAGCATATATCCACATGCTTCCACCACTCGATCCGTGATAACTCCTTCATCAACATCGATATCCTGAAAAATTCAAAAAAACACACTACTTTACAACTTATAAAATTATAAACTGTCATGCACAAGATATCGCCACTCTAGATTTCTTATAATTAGAGTGAATACTTCGATGCAAGAAACAGATCGTCATTCAATCTAAGTGGGTTAATATTCAAGCAAAGCAGTGAAATTCGACACTATAAATCGAAAAGACAAATTGGCTTTTTCTCTAGCCTATCACCTGATAAAAACATGCAAATAAAATTATTATTAATATGCCGTCATGATTCGCCATATACAATACTAAAGCAAATTAATCTATTTTCACTTTTCTCCAATTGGGCTCCATAATCGAGAACTGGGTAATTTTGAACTTGATGCGGGTATTCTGCCAGGTATTTTCTTATTCAAACCTCTTACCAGGTAACATAAAAAACCTAGCTAAATATGGAGTGAGTTTATTAACTGACATAACGTTGAGCTACAAATCGCCACCATAAAACGTTATTGAAAGCTATCGATTGTGGTAAATCAAACACTCTATCGGGAATCCTATCCACCGTTTCATCCCTTTCCTCCTCAAAGAAAATTTCGAAATATTCTGCGCATCCATCATTACTTAATCACTAATTATTGAAGCAATTTGATATAAAAAAAAACGTCATTAAAACGGAGTTATCGAAATAATATAATACCATCAATGACATACCAAAAATCTCAATGAGAGTCCTCTATTACAACGATCACATATGTCAGAGAGAAATAGGCAGAGATCATCTTCAGTAAGTGCGCTCAATTTGCCCATGAAAACAACGCCTCTGAATGTCCATCGTTTTGATAGAATGCCCTCGAGCAGTATCGATGTTGCTGCAGCACCTTCGATGCTCAATTCAATCCCACCTATAAAAAGAAATCTACTCATTTATACCATACTCCTCACTACGGCATTATTAACCTATAAAATCTTAATCTATCAACATATCAACGATATCAAGGATCTGAACATCTGTGTTAAAGGGTTCCACTTCTTTAATATCAAGAAGGCCACACCATCAACGTTGACATCCGAGCTATCGAGCTTAGGACGCCTCGAATGAACTCTTTCGGAGAGACAACATGTATCATCCTAGTTTTACTTCCTTTGATTAAGCATTTAGATAATTCAATTACACTAAAACTATCCCCTCTCCACAACCTCGTAGAGATGTGTAAAAATTTTCCAAGCTTACCTAACATAAAACAAATACTGATGATTTATCACCGAAAAACAAAGTAAGGAAATACCTTTGTGTCCAAAAGTAATCAGCGAGAAGAAACAATTGAGAGATGCAGTATCCATCCCCACTTCCAATCGACGACCGGCCAATCCGTGGCGACTTCTCGCTTTCATCACAAACTAAAAACGTCGTTAAATGCAATCGATGAATGAATTTTTTTTTTGGAGGGGGGGAGGAGGAGGGAGGAGGAGGGCGGAGGGGGAGAGAGAACAGGCCCTTCAAGCAGATTTGAAAAATTGAAAAACGCGAGAACAACATGATTTTTTATTATTTCACTAGTCGAGATGGCAAATTTTCTATGGATCCCTTATAAAAGCGAAATATAGATGTGAGTATAGCACATACCTTTTCGTTCTTTACAGAGATATTCAAATGGCTGATACAATATTTAGGATGTTTCGATAATTCCCATAATTTCTTCCAATGTTTCGATACTCGACGCAATGATCGCATTTGTCGTTTTGGTATAAAACTCCTGCAATATGTGAATCGATGCTCATATAGATTAAACCATATTAGAAAAACTCGTTACGATTTTTTTGTATCATCATCTATTTTCACAAACAACACTGTTGATAATCAATTTTGGCTTTTGGTGATTGATTGTGTTATTATTGAGGACAGCCAAAATAGTAAAACATCAACGATGAGGATCGATTTCAATGACAATACTTGATGGTCATTACGGTATTTCGGCTCAAATATTGCCAATGACTATCAAGCATCATATGAAAAAAAAAAAATTAAAAATAACCAATTTTTGCTAGAAATGGACGAAGACTTCTGCGAGAAAAATTTTTATTCACTAAAGTCGAAAGATGACGCTTTATATTTATAGTGGAATTACTAAACTGTACTATTTTTAGCGTAAAATAACCATTCGACTGATTAAAGGAAATGCAAATCACACAGCAAATCTACGTCACATTACGCTAAACCTCATTTATAGTGGAATAAACTTAACCTCATAATTATGTAATAATATTATATATCAAAACCGCTATGTAGGTGGTCATAGATTATGCTCTGACATAGAGACTGCTCGGTACTACCGAATTGGTAACCAATGAATGTCAAAAATTTGTTCGACGATGGGAACTCATTGACGGAAGTTGAGTCAGAGCAAGAGAAATTTGCATAAAGAACGATAGACTCAAACGATTGCGTCTCTACAATAGAAGATCCGATAGCGAAACGATAGATTTCTAATAACCCCACCGTTATCACCTGCATTCCGCCATGTTGATGGTTGATGATCACAAATATCTATAATTTCTAGGCTAGTAGACACAAAGGTGAACCTAATGTACTGGGAGAGGTTCGTTTATCTTCAGGATGTTTGAAGCCAAAATTATAGAAGCGATATATTTTAAATTACATAACAAGAGATTCTCCTCAAGGAATCCAACCTATTTATGGAGTATAAGGTTTAGGGGGAAAGAAGGAGAAGAGTCATCTCATCCCCTTCTTTACCTAATTATTGGCCTTAATGGTGAATGTGCCAAGGAAAACAGTCGTTAAAATATTTTCAAGGAACTTTTTACATGACAACATGAGAGAATCTCGCTATCCATAGAGAGCCAATCTTAATTAACATAAGAAGATTCTTGCATATATTCGCCGCTATTAACATCGTTTTGGTTTGGGCCAATTTCGGCATTGGGAAGAGACGTGAAGCTGTAAGAGATGTGATTGCCAAATCGGTCGTAGAAACCATTTTAACTACTGTTACAAATACCTTCAAAAAATGAGCGGTGGTAGGCTACGGCAGAAGCGATGTGATGCTGCCCTTGAAAATAGTAGAAAAACAACTAGAAGAAAATTATTTAAGTTCTTCACTAAATGCAGCAAACAAGAATCAATAGAGGCAAAAATGGCGGAAATAAAAAATTACCATATTCTCAAAAGGATTTGATCCGGAAGTTCACGGAATTGCGAAAGAAAGCCAGGAGGATGTTTGCCGACGAGCTCACCGGAGACAAGCATCGTTCTAAAGAGATGCAATTCCTCCATAGCCGAAAGCGGTTTCTCGTCTTGTATTTCGTCGTGCATCTTCGTATCAAAGCCGTTCATCACTTTATTGGTAGTATTACCGCAATCGTCAATAATCGTATCTGACATTTCGACTTTTCTAATATCTGAAAAAAAAAGGTAAAAAATATATAACATTGTTTCGAGATTAGTCCAATTCAGTTGAAAAAGACTTGTTGAAGAGTAAAAGCTGAAATCAAAATAAAAGTATGAGCTCGACTACTACAGCATCAAAAAGAAGCTAACAAATGCAACAATAACGGCAATGCACGAATCGCAAATAACGAGAAATGGAGGACTGCGCAAAGGGAAAACGGGAAAAAACAAAAGAAAAATAAATCTACACAAAAAATTGCGCGGGAGTGTAGAGCATTTGGATCTTTTTGTATTATGGTATAATTTCAGTGCTCTACTAGGGTGTACTATATAATTCTAGCGGTAGAATCAAAACGTCATGGTTTTATGCTCAGATGATAATCTTGCAATATGCGGTATGGTTGTTGTCCACTGGATCGCGTCACAGGACTCTGATCTATAGCTCATGATATGCCCTACGCCTAGTCTTCGAACCGCCCAAGCTGGTGATTTGTCTGTGTTCCTTCGATCTCGGATCCGATTATGATCTCCCATATTTACCAAGTCGAATATTTCGATTAGTGTTCACACCGCATTATGTATGAAAATTCGACTAATCATAAAACGTATGCAAATTTTTCGACTACAATGAAATGTATGCAATTTCTTTCGAAGTTGACATATACTTTTTGGCTCAAAGATTAACTTATACTATAATGAACAATAGTACAATATAAAGTCATATAGTAGAGTGTAAAATACGATCAAACTATATCCGTTGTATTTGGCTGATTTTTTTTTGGCAACCATTAAAATGTTGAATTACTTATTATTAAAATGTAGAATATTAAAAATGAGAAGGCATTTAAGATTGCTAAAAAAAAAACTCTCACTATGTGATTAGCGCGGTGGTTAAACGATTCCGGTTCTTCCAAGAAACTTTTGGGCACTTCAAGAAAATCTGCTCTAGCGCAAAGCCAAAGTACCCAAAGGATTGTGCTTTTGAAAACAGTGCGCAGTAATACAGCGACGAGATCGTCTACAGATGCCACAGATAATATGCAAACTTCTTAAGTGAATATAACATTTATACAGCGAAGACAATAAAAAGTTCTCATTAAAGTTTTTCAAATGCATTAAAATAACAGAATGAAGGTAATGAAATTGCATAATGAAATGGATTAAAAGAATGAAACAAAATATCGAAGTGAATATAATTATGGATACCTCGTATTATACAAGGAAGAAAATTACCTATGAGAGCATAGAGGCCATCGATTCCTAACTAAATGGGCAAAAATTTCACAGTTGTTGGAGACGGAACAGACAACAGCACTCTTCTCCCCGAAAGCTTTCTCATTTTCACATAGTGTGAAATAGTTGTCATTTGGAATGGAACTGCAACTGATCGAAACGATAGAAATGCATAAATAAGTAATAAACATCCTCATCTATATCAAGACAGATTTGTAAAAGAACCAATAATCACATTGAATAGAAAAGAACACATGATGGATGAAAAAGTTAGGGATGGGGCATTACGCTCGTAAGACATAACAATGGGCACAGTTCGAACGGGAAACGTTCCGTATAGTAAATTATATCAACTCCAATTCAATCGAATACTTCTCCCAGATTTGATCTTTCGATTTAATACCGTAATACGAAAGTACTTACTTGCCGCTCACATACAGTTTCCAATTCGTAAACCGTCCTAAATTTTCTACCTACTATACAACATATATGCCACGATCTCATTCAATCAGGCCGTAACATTTACGTGGTCAAAACGAAGCATACTGTACATCATATGACCATAGAGAAATATACGGTCACAGTCAAGATAATATCATATAAAAGAACATCCTGTGTATCGAAGGTCAAAATTCTTACCTCCTTGCTTTCCCTCCCCTCTCTTAATGGAGCGAACGTAGCTTATTGTAATTATCTATTTTACTGATAAGCAAACCCACTGTCAGCGGAAAAGCCTAAAAATCCGACAACCGAAAATAGGGAAGTAGTTGAGCGATCTTCCATTCAAAGCATTCGCTAGTTTTTTACATGAATTAATAACAAGCAATATTTATGGCCAATTATATATCCATAATGAAGTAAAAACTTAAAAACATATAACAAAAAAAAAAAGAAAATATAATAGAAGAAAACATATAACAAAAAGAAAATATAATAGAAGCGCATTTTAGCACATTTATAGACGCAAAGTTTACAACTGCAGTTGGACAAGGCACAACAATCAGCCAATATTTTGAAACGTGACCAAAACAATCAAAAGCCATTTTGCATACTAAGAATGCCTTCGGTTTCTTAATGTAATAAAATTCGAACCGCAAACCCCTCCCCCCCCCGTTCTGCACTCTTTCTTAACAGTGCACTCTATCTGTTTACCACCAATGCAAACAAAATAAGATCATATAAGTGGCGAATCTGGTTATCAAACACACAAGAACCCCTTCATGTAAATCACAGTCATATACCTTTGTCGACTTTCCCAGAAACCAGCGAACGGATGTCCTCCTCCAACCTTCAGCCATACTCTAAATCCTATTGTTGACCATCATATTAGAGTATAATTCGAAAAGCAAAAACGATATTACATGCCCATATAGTCTTCATAGTCCACTTCGTCGACCTCATCGTAATAATCACCATCGTAGTCATCCCAATAGTCATGACTACCCGAATATTCTCCTGAATAATCGCTCAGATCGGCTATATAATCCGCTCCAAGAAACGAATCATACGAGAAGCAATTGTGGACATCTCCATCTGCTATATGAATATCTGCGACCGCATACTGAGCGCGTAACTCATCCATACGCTGGAATCCAATCTATGTGAAACGTAGAACAATTATCTGCATGGTGGTGAAATGCACTGCGAAAAGGTGATCGGGCAGAGGATAGGGCATGCACCCTCATGCATTGTTCATTGAACGGTTCTTTCAACTTCCTACATTCCAAGGAAATCACCGACCACAAATAGGAGTCACATGTTTTTCGTTGTTTCTGAAAATATACTCTTTTCAAATTTTCGACGCCAAAGCTCGCCCCTTTCAGAATTTGTAAACAAACTGTCTCATTTATTCATCCTCCATCCTCAAATATACGCTGACTTTGATAACGAAAAGCAATTAAAATTTCTTAAGCAATCTCGAAGTGGCTTCAAGAAAGTGGTGAAATGGTTGCTCTAAATTGTAACTAACCTCGGGACCAGCAATATCGACTGTGTATATGTTGCTGTTTTGATCCCAACGATGATCGAATCCATACTCAACCATACCTCCAGTTAACTGCGTGAACTCGAATTTGTTCTAAAAAAATCATAAACGTTGCATAATTCAATTTAAAGTTCGACAGCGACCATCATCGCAACGATTCGCTACAAGTGATGCAGCCCACCTGCCTCAAATAGTCAACAACAACACTTCGACTATCTCCTAGCAATCCAATTATAGGATGTATGGTGATCAGGTGATGATGATCAATGCTCTTTGCCCATGGTGATGGTGATCAGGTGATGGTGATCAGCATTATACACCATATAACATCTAATACCAAATTCATACACGATACTTGAACATCTTATCCGCCCAAATATGAGGTGATCTTGGCAGAACCCTGCGAAAACACTAAAATAAACATAAACATTTTTTTCTTACCACTAATTTTCTCTTCTCGAAAATTGTGGCAACCCAAGCGTAAAAGGATCTGTGCACTGTGTGTCCAGGAGTCTTGACTTTCAACTGTGCCATACGTTGCATTGAGAATCCAGAAGATGCCGGAAATGCCAACATTGAATTGCTGAATATCCTATCAATGTTTTGACCATCAGGAATAGTTGGCATCCTGCTTGTGAGTACATCCTAAATTATATTCAATCGTTACAACTACTGATATGTGTGAGAGAAGCCATTTCATTTGCCCACTTTGTAATACAAAATATTTAGCAAATTTGCAATATATTTTTGCAATTAATAGTAAAATTTCAATTTGCAATTAATTTTGCAAGACCCCTGCTGCAAGACGAACTTGCTATCTCAACTCATAGCACTCATCGCTTCCTGCCCTTCAATAGGTATCTTTTGTGGGGCATAAGTCTGGAATCATGAGGTTTGTTAACTTCCAATAACCATAGAGCGGATTTTCACTCTGACTCTTTACTTTCACAATCTATATGCCCCATCAACAGTCCGTATCCATCCAGCACAAAAATATGGCTAAATGCTTCGAAGAAGTTCCATGCTTTTGTAAATTTTCACATTCAATCAACTGCATCAACGAAAACAACGTTGAATAATCTATTTACTCCATGGACGAAGTAAACTTCAACATAAAGATGGATGAAGTGAATTTAATAAGCAAGTGAACCCCAGCCCGACGATGGGTACATAGAACGGACACTCGGGAATAAAGTTACATGAGTGAACAATGATGGAATGCTGGACACTGATGTATATAAAATCATGAATTTCACTATGCAATAACCAATTTACCCATCCTTCAAAATTATCCATTCCACTAAGAAAAGCCATAAAAAGATTCCCACATGGATGTGCCACCAATCCTCTGAATGCATCCTTGCACTCATGACGCTGCGTCTAGCAATTTTCATGATTAGATCATTAAACGTTTAATTCGTTCCGTCATATTATAGAAAAGGGATATTACATAGCCAGCAGTACTATTGCAATGCCCTACACATCGTTCTATAACTTAAAAGCGGCCTAACTAACCGAAATAGCCTTCTTAAGTGAGGAATTCTTGAAGGCCGACGCATCGGGAATAATCGACACTAGCCCCTCTCTGACGATAAAAGGGAGGCTGCGATCCGTCAACTTCACCGGTTTCCTGCAATTTTGCAGTCACAATAACAATTTTTTTTTCTTCCTTCAGAGTTCAGGATTTTAATAAATGCACGTAAATTTGTAGAGTACCAATGAAATGGCAAGCATCCAACGTCCGTCAACCATTATACAAGAGAAGTAACTGCTGATCGAAATAAAGCTGATCCTAGAACGTTGAAATATTCAAATAAGATTCTTTTTCTTTTGCTTTCATGCGATAAACAGCATCACTCTCCTCGGAAATCCTCCAGCTTTTTCAAAAAAAAGGTGAATGCGTACCTTATCTCTATTCACGAAACCGATGAAACGCTGACGATGAAAGGGATTTGCAAGTTTGTAGTTTGCAAAAATGGATGCAATTTCAATGTTTTAGATCGAATCCTATTTCCCACTTACTAATGCGTTTTAATGAAGGTTTCATTAGCTCTGCACCTTGCTTATTTTTCCCGCACTCGCTCATCCTCAACTTCCACAATACTCGTTCCTTTAAAAAGGCGCAGGATTATATCTACGAGCATGTCCCAGCATATCGAAGCTTTTGCTCCTCTCGGGTAACTATATACCCAAAACTTCAGGCCAACTCTTTCCACTGTCCGAGAATTAGCAGTTGCATTTCCCTTGTTCCTGCCCGCAACGGTGGGATTGCATAAAACTTATAAGAGTCGCTGCTGGCCCCGAATGCAGTAGGATTCATCGATGATTAGATGATTTCGACGTAAACTTTACTAATTCAATATTTTCAATATTACTTTTTACTTTTACTAAACGACTAGTGCTGAGCATGTTGAACTGATCTAATGACAACCCGAAAGCATCAGACACATAATAAGCGTGAATCTCATGTTGGAATCGCCTTATTTCTCCATCAACAACTTTGGCGTGATGTTGACAGCCAATATCTGTACTTGCCAACTTCCAAAGAAAGTCTTCTCTGTAGTAGTGCATTGGTGGAATGATCTCAAGAAACCCGATCTATGAAATGTTAGTTAGGAGGTGCACACTGGAGTCGTTACAAGAAAGGGGCCTCGAACACCGATGACCATGCAATGATGAAGAACTCCAACGTACCGTTATTTCCAAACAGTACGTGTCACTTTAAAACATTGAGAAGTGTCTATAGATATGAACATATACACACAACATGAGCACACAACTTTCACACGAGACACAAAGTCAAATCCTCTACGTCTGAAACTGTTCCCTTTCACTGCTGAGTGAAGGCAATTCCAAAACGAATAGATAAACGAGTCAAATTTTTCTATATCACCTTGAATAGCTAATTCTCAACATGAAATTTCGAAGGGTGAAAAGCATTGCATAATGCACAAAAGAGACCATAAGATCGATCGCTTTTAGCGCATATTATCCTCTACGCCTTAGGAATTAATTAAAACCAAAGGAGCACAATAAATCTGTCTCCAGAAGAAAACTAATTATTGTTGGATGATGAAAATGAGACAAAAAAAAGTATTAAATCAAACTTTTTAGCGCATTCCAAATCGAGGATAATCACCAGCTCAGTCAACTTTTGGGAGCACGCTTCGATAACTCGATCCGTGATTACATTCTCGTCGACAATAACATCCTCAATGATTTAACATTGTCTAGCTAAGGTAATGAGATTCGAAAATATTCGCTCAAATTTCTAAAGTCTTTCATTTTTGGTTATGAAATAAGAATCGCTTCGAAGGTGACGAAATCTATCGTCTGCTCAAACGGATCAAGCTTTGCAACCGCACTGGAAAGAAATCAGATCATACGTGAACACACTAAAATGGATGGCATTGCCTCCACACCATCTAGAAATCATTCATTCAATGCGACATGCAAAACTGAAACCCACTATTCCAGTAAAGCACTAAGGATCGACACGAGAATGCCACTATTGCTGAACTTTAGCATCCACATAAAATATTTCTGCCCACTTGCTAACACCAAGCAAATCGATCTTGAGTGGGAAAAAGTTGGATATCCTGGTGCGATGAGGCCATAAAAATTTCACAAACGTTACTAAACGCCGGAAGAAGTACAAATGCAGCAATGAAATGTTTCCAAAATCGAGGAGGCATAATATTCTTGAAGGTGACCTACCAATGCTCAAGGCGTGATGATCACTTCTTCAATAATGGAACGATGGTCACTCCACTGCAATGGTTCCCTCAACCGGAACTTCCGCTAATTCACAACTCTGGCCCAAACTAACAATTTGCCACAAAAATAATTGCATAATTGTTTCAATTCATAGGGACACTTACCATAAATCGTAAAGAAATTCCACGAGGATCACAATTAGTGAGCCAAGATAGGAACTTGCATAGGTCTTCTTCATTAAGCGATCTTAAGTCACCTTTAAATGCCAAATCATGGAATACCCATCCAGTTGCACGTATGCTTTCTAACACCATTGGATTAGCGGCCGCTCCCTCCAAAGCCAACATATGACATTGATGATCCCTCACTGCAAAGATAATAAATTCACAACGGATTCCTTTGTTACATACATTGAAGAGGAGCAAAAATACTTAGCATCACTTCAGTGGCACACTTTTGCAGCAAATAACCTCTATAAAGTGAGTAGTGATTTCTTTTTTTAAATAATCCTCCAACATTCCAACCTAATAAGTATATATCTTCTAGCATATTTACCCATAATCCATTGATAACTTATATCACTCAACCATACAAAATACTCTCACTATTGAATCAAACCATAATAATACGTCAAACCCGCATCAAGAATGAATTACCCATTCACGCTCTAAAGGTTCTCAATTTTCAAAGCTGAACGCCATTTATATAGAGTTACACAAAAATACCTCCTTGATATTTGAAGGTGACAAGTGAAAATGCTTGATGAACAGATGCTGCATCCATATTGATTTCCACTTTACGACCAAAACCATGACGATTCTTCGTTTTAACCACAAACTTCAAATTAAACTTTCATTAGAAAAAAAAAGCGATGAATCTCACTAATTCAACCAGGAACCCTTGGAGTAGAGGGACAGATTGGCAGGTAAAAAGGAGGAGAGATAAAAGGGGAGACATAACGTAGGAGAGATAAGAGGGAGAGATAATGTGGAAGAGATAAAAGAAATTTTTGTTCAAATTGTAGAAACAGAAGCGACATCCCGAAATATTCGTCCGTCTAACCATCGTTAGTCTTTCACATAAATAGGTCTATACTAACCCGAATCATATAGCAGCTCATTTCAGCTTCCATACATGTTGGTTTACTGCTAATATTCAATAATGCAATTTTTCCCACGTTTAAAATTACAGCATTGCATAAAACCGTCACATATGGACGATTTCGAGAATCAGACAAACAACCGAATATAAAGCACAATGGATCAAGCCGCATTCACCTATACGACTTTGTTCACAGAATAAACGGAAAGTTCATTGGTGACAATAGAACGATCCTATGGAATGCTGAGGAAATGCGAAAATTTCTGTTTCAAAGGAGCAACCCTATAAAAGGTTCGGGTCACCAACCAAATGCAAGTTTTAAAGACCTCAATTATCCACCATCTCCTCCGGAAAGTGAACCGAATTGACATTGGGTTTATGATCTTGTATCGATCAGACTTTTATCACAACAAAAACTCTTCAATGATTCAAAGAAAGAACCAGCCAGGAAGGCACATATGAAGAGACAACTGCGTAAGGATGTTGGAACAATCTTGTGCAATGGATTTCCAAATTTAGAGATTTGTGAAACTACGCAGAACTGAAGTTGGGGAAATAAAGTAAAAAAAAGGGTAGAATAAAAAAAAAAGAAAACAGAAAGCCTTAACTGTGGGTTGGGTCAATGTTACAGTCGTGCATCTGAATAATGCGATTGCTCAATAATATGAAAATCATTCCGAGGTTATCACTCTCGCATCTTTACTAAGCGACAGTAACGATTTTAGAGATAAGAAACTATTAGGGAGCTGCAGCGAAGATGAAATTAAGAATTGAGAAAATAAAAGAAATTGACTTCGTTCCCTCTCATTCTTTCAGGGATGACATATAACAGTAATCGAGTTTTCATTAAAATGGGATGGGCAAAATACCAAAAGGAAAATAATGTGATGGTATATAAAATTAAATGGTGTAAGAATTACCAAATTTTTAACAGGATTTCATTTGGAAGATTCTGAAATTGCGATAGAAATCCTGGAGGAAGTTCGCCTTTTAGTCTGCCACTAACAATCAGCGTTCTGATGATGTGCAACTCCTCCAAAGCCGAAAGAGACTGATGCTTCTGTGGTTCCTGCCGTGTCTCTGCTTTAACATTCTGTGGCCGTTCGAATGTTCCCGTTGTGACATCACTCGTCATGTTCTCGTCGGAGACGGGAAACGTCACATTCGCGCCGATCATCCTAAACATCGAGAAGAATACAAGCATAATGAAGGAAGCAAATTTAACATCAACTACTCGTGGCGGAAATGTCAGGAAAAAATTGCGAAAGAGATAAAAATAATACAAGAATATAAAAAACTAATAAAAAACAGAACTGAAAAATTAGAAATAAAAGACAATAACTGGAAGAATACAATGCAATGAGATAGCCAACACAGATTGAAAGGAGTATCCAAAAAGGAAAACATTTGTGAATGGCGTCGATGCGATTTCAAAATTCAATACTCACAATATCTTTTGGAATTTTTGCATCATTTCTCCTTGAAAGGGTGCAACTTTTACGATGTGGAAAAACTACCTAGCATACTATTGATAATAGGAAGTCATCGAGAGTGAACAACAACAGTGAGTCCCACTTCCCATATATAAACATTTCAAGGCAGGCATTCTAACAGGCTGTGCACGAATTAGAAAGGAATATTCATACGCCATGCAGCCAGCCTTTTCTACCCGTACAACAACGCAACAGGAACCATCTGTACCAGTGCTCTTGCTTTTCGTTACCTCTAACCCTATCTTCAGAGAATCTTCTTGGAACAGCAAAAGTTTCGCTCTCTTGGGGCGGAATTAGCTCTTATGGTGATCCCCAAGCAATATGAGGTCCTAAAAAAGTTTCCCAAATGATAGCGATCTAGAATAACAGAATCGAAAATCCCATATGACCGATCAAATTCCCTTCGAATGATCTACACTGAACGTTAAGAGGCTCTAATCGGTCCTTAACCCATGGCTAGCGAACGATGACCAATACTGCGGAGCAGAAAGGTCCTGCACCGTAAAGTATTCACAACTCTATCTTTGAAACAAAGCTGCATGCTTGTTTGTTGCAAAATAAACGTCGATCCTGTTATTCTATGTATGTCTACAAATAAAATGAATGGCATGCATAGTCTCCTCCCCTCTCCCTGCCTCCCCCCCTGCGTCAGTAAGACACTGCTTGCAAGTCAAGAATGACACGTAATATAGCCTAAGGCGTTGAGAATTTAACTCATCATATAATGTTTGCTGTTCATATAATCGATCTTAAACCCACATAAATGCCTCCTCGATGGTGAGCAGTGGAAAAAAGGGCCGCTTCTACACAAAAAAAAAACAGGTGTGATGCGTTCAGATTTTACGATCCACTACAAAACAGTCCGTGATCCATTATGACATCAAGAAAAAGCACTCAACATTTCGGCAACTCGATAGCAGTGATAGATTAACTATGCAAAACAATTCAGAGTGAAGTATGATCCCATATTAGTGTTCAACAGTCACAACTACTTCCCCCAAGGTTTATGCTAGCACTTCTAACATCCTTTCAGTTTGTTTCCTGGATTTAGCCCGCTGCAAGGTGCCTACAAATTTCTGGACAACTTTAAGTGCTTATAACTCTTCCGGAAAACTGACGGACTATCCTCAAGGTGGATCACCCTCTGTGTATATGATATCTTCTCTGTTTTCTGTGATTGCAAAGAAAACGGTGACAAAATCACATAGCCTCATCAGCCGCCAAGAAGTAAGCCAAACAAAAGTACGAAGGTGATGAAGAGATTGAGTGGGAGTGGGGGAAGGGGTAAGAAAGCTAAGTGACAACCAAATACAGTTGTTACGTAACACACGTGTATCAAAACGCACATTGCTCCTCACCTCATTCGCTACCACTTTCGCATGAGAAAAGTGGCCTTCACTACTCTTCGTTAACCTAATACAACATAATATTACCAGTCCCCTCTCTAGCCACAAAGCGAATACCCTTCCATTGTGAGCAGTGATTAAAATTTTGCTGCCAGCCGCACTCAACAATGCATGCAATTGCATTTGGCAAAATCATGCATTTTAAGCTTCAGCGATTTCTACATGACGAGTTTCCAAAGATACACCAAGGTTGCATCTTTCCAAAAATCATCCCTACTGCAGCCACCCGGGAAACAGCGCAGCGTTTCTCAACCTTCTCCCCTCTCCCCCAGCTCGGCAGGAGTCCCCGCTCTCCGGAAACTCCCCATCCCCGCGGGGGATTCTCAGAAGTCAAACCTCCGCGGGGAGAAAGCTACCCGGCGACCACGGGTTTATGGCTCACCATTTCCCACGGCGGGGACTCTTTCTAAACACTACAATCGAACGTAGTGAATGAGGAAATTTCTTCGAATTTAGAAATATTATGCAAATTTTCAATTACAATTCACTTTATTGCTCACATTTATTTCCATTCTCTCAAATGAATGAAATCGAAGGTCATCGCCACCATCGATTAACGTCCGAGAGATATTTAATGATAAAAGATTAAAATTATTTTCAGCAACATGTAATAATAGAATTCGATTCAACGAACATTTCAAAAAAAAGAACTGAAGAAAATCAATCAAAAATTATTTTATTATATCGCCAACAACAACGAATTAATATTGTACAAAGGGAACTTCACCTCATATGATCTTAGAACATATTTTATACTACTTGTTCCTTTCTTTCAAATATATTTTGATTTCGGAATAAAAATTTTCAAATTTCAGAAAAAAAAATTCCAACTTCAGATATAAATGGCTTTTTCAATTTTTATTTTATTAATTTACCGATACAGAAATGTTTTTCTTGGAAGTTTAGGCCGTCTCGAATGAGAAATACTAGATATGATAGCGTTCATTCGAATTATACCAAAGTATAAAATGTTTGCTTTATCCCTTCGATGGCGTCCTCTTATGCACCCCCTCATTCACGTCATCTCCCACTCTACCTTCCAATAAGTTTACATATAAACGATATAAAGTATAAGTACACAGATGAACGACATCAACAGTAAAAAGTAGAGTAACGGAATTGTTTAAATGACTGATAAATTGTTATCCAAAAGAAAAAATTGAATATATATATATATATATATATATATATATATATTTATCATTACTAGACAACTATGATAACACAGAACACAAATGGGAACAAATTTTTCTACGGTAGACGAAACAATTCTTTCAACATATTTTGTCCCTTTCTGATCTCTGATAGAATATGTTTCATTAACCAAACAGCATATATTTATATCTTATCTATTCAAAGAACATTCACTTGCTAATGCTAGATTCAAATGCTACTGCAAAGAACTGCGCTTATTTTGCACCAATCATCACAATGTTTCATTGAAATTCTTCGAGGGTTTCTAAATAAATTTGCATAACTCATTAGTTAAAGCTAACAGTCATATGCTAAACGCTCAGCGATTATGCTAAAATTTAGGTTTGGACATACGGAATCCATGTTCACCTATTAAGTGCTTCTAGTTTCCATATTCAACTTACAAGCATAAAACTTTAAATAATACGATACCCATTCAAAGCAATCACCGTGTTAGCTCTCTCCCATTCCCTAATGATAAAACAATTAAAATCATATATAACGCTTTAAATCATAAAAAAAAACTCATAAAAACAACAATGATTCAATAAAATATACCAATCATTAATAGTCACATCACAACATTTCTGCAAGAACCCAGAGTTGCTGCTAGTCACTGAGCTGTTAGTGACGTCATTTGTTCTAATAATCCACGAATAAAGAGATCCGGGTCATTTCAGAGCTGATTCTTTTTCATTCCCCTGCCCACCTCCCCTACAATCCAACCAAATCGATAATGTGTACCTATATATCAAGAATCTATTGGGATTTCTTATACCAAAAACGAGCACGATAATCATCACTGCCTGTAACAAATGCGGGCATTGTTGGCGAATGAGTGAATGTTCTTGTGGCAGCCGTGTGTCCTGAAAAATTATAACCTTTAAGAAAAATTATCTTTTTCTTAACCAACTGAAGAGACAACGAGAAAATTGAGAATTTAAAAAATTGTGAGAAAAACAATGCTAAAATTTTATATTTTTAAACACTAATTGCACTGTGAACTTATATAAAAGTTTTTTTTTCTTTAAAAAATATGTATGGGAAACCTCACAAATATTTGATAGAGAATATATTATATTACAGCACAGAAAAAAATTATCAAAACCTATTTGGTAATATCGAAAAGATGGGCATAGAGGTATACCAAAGTGGGAGATAACCTATGAGTCCCTTTCCACATGGGAATCATAAAAATAATTTTAACCGGCTTTTTCCATTTTTTAGCTAGAAAACAATATAGAAAATGATTGTATCTATTCCTCTGAATTAATTTCATGATTTTTTATTTCAACTTTTATCCGTAGAAAAATATAAATGTCAAGAACTTTCCATTTTGAGAACNTACATATACATATACATATACATATACATATACATATACATATACATATATAAAATAATAACATACCAAGTGCAAGAAGTCGTTTTCTATCGGCGTTTCGCGCATCCCACGAACACAGACTACCGGATTTCTCGTCGGGAAATAGAACTACAAAAAAATGCAACAAAATATTTACGATACATACTGCACAATGATTAAAACAAAGGACATAATTCTCTACCAAGTTCCTAAACCGCATTTATCCAAACTTTTTAACAGCGATTAAAATAACTCTGAGTACCCTATACAATAGTTTTAAATAAACACACAGACCGTTATCGCTTAATTAACTCAAATAAAGAGAGCGGTTCACTGACCACCATTCCATGCTAACAACAACTGGTATTTTATTTTAGCTTATATATTGGGAAGCGTCTAAAATAAACAAATAAATGTCCATCATCTATCCCCAAATTAAATCAAAGAGACCCCCTCCCCTCCTCCTCACAGTTTTTAAAGAAATTCGCCAAAAAGGAGGTATACCCGTCACTACATCTGAATACCGAAAGATCGAATTTCAGCATTCTAGCGTCATACGAAAATTCGTAAGTGAACATAATCCATAGAAAAGCTCAAAGGCAAAATGTAACCATCTTCGGCATGGCATATGGCTACCATATAGCTTTTGTAGATTACCTCCTTAAGTCTTTTATACAAATAATAAACCAGGTATTCTAAAAAATACAAACATCTCGAAATGTAATCGATGAAATTCCTCTCATTGACGTAGTATTACTCGATGGCAGCATACTCGATGCAAACATAGTACCACTCTAAATGCAAAAATATTAGGCGTCCTAGCATTCCAACGCTACTCGAGTATGACTGAATCTGCTCGATCGCAAAGGCGGATGATTATCCCATTTAGTTAAGCAACGAATCAAGAAAAATAAAACATCACAGAAACGAAACCATAATCTTCATTGTGATTGAAAGATGAATGAATTGGATATTCCTGGGCACCAGTCGCTCCAGCACCCGTATAAGCAATCAAACAACGATTCGTCGATAGTTCCCACAGCTTTACGATACTATCCAATCCAGATGTGAGTATATACTGTAAAGCACAATCGGCTATTAAACAATGCAAATTAAGTAACGAATAATTCAGTTATCGTTGTTCTTCTATCAAAAGTTTATTCATAGAATCCATCTCCTTCAAAGAAGCAACCATGATTCATAAAACCGAATGATCTTTAAAGATTTGCAAAATAATCGACAAAATGATCTAAACGAACAGCATTATGCATTTTGTCTCATTAAAAAATAAAAAAATAAAAAATAACCTTTCCATTTCTGGTAAATGCAGCACTAGTGATTTGTGCTCCATCATGAGCCCTTTGGAATGTCTCAACGCATCGATTCGAAATTCCATCCCAAACTTTTACATCACCATCCTTTGAACCCGTCACATAGAGACGTGCATTATCCGAATAATTCACCTTGAAAGCATTATTCAAACATCACATAATTTTTAATTACTTCAAATGTTATTTATCTTATAAATAAGTATGCATACATCAGTCAGAATCGGATTCTCCCTTAATTCGTTCCAAATTTTTTGAATAAAACCCCTCAGAAGACGATTTGCCACTTTTGTATGCTCATTAAAAATTTCCCTATATGAAAATAAGCAATCAATAACTGCAGTTTATATCATCAAGAAGTCTACAGGAAACATTGTTGACGGTGAATTTCGACTTCGAGTTTTCATTATCGAAATCCATCATGGCTATTGGCATAAAATATTTGCCGATACCTTACCGTTCAATTTCGTTCCAATGAAAAACGCTTTTCATGATACATTCACCAAACGATACAAGACATTTTTCTACCGAATTCTGGAGCATAGAAAGTAATGAAAAAAATAAAGAGTTAGATAAGCGTAGGTTGCCTGAGATGTTGACTCTAACTATTACTTTTTTTATAAGAGTCTTAAGTTGTGGAGCAAAATTCCGGAAATATCGCTTAACAGATATAACATTCAGCGTCATCTTCTCATAACGACACTGTTATGCATCTCTTCCCACCCACAAGAAAAGAAACTATAAAGTGCAAAACAATTTTTCGGTGATTGAGAGTTGTTTTTCGATGTTTCGGTTCTCTATCATCGTTAGATTTCCTCCTCCAAACTTCGTTAACCCCTAAAGCCTTCATACCTCTTAATAAATATTAGCAACAACAATACATCAAAGTATAAAACAACGAACATCCATAATCGTATCCCTGTGTTGATCGGTAGGCACCGAGCAAACATAGCACTGCTGTGTTTCAACATTGTACAATCGAAGTGTGGGATGATTCGTTGCAACAAGAAGGAATTCACCTCCGGGATGGAACGATAGAGCTCGGATCGGTTCAACCTCCTGCAAGTTGTGCACTCTTCTTTTAGAGTAGTACATCCACTTTAAGAGTGAACTGGAAGGAATGGCTCCCTCATTCCCATCAGATGTGAAGTCACCGATAAGATTACCCCTCCCAACCTCCGTCGGGTGCTAACGACAACTTGCAACATGTCAGATTGTTGGAGTAACATACTAGCTGCCGAAGAAAATCATATGAATAACAAAGTCAAAGCGAAAAAGAACTAAGCATTTTGAAGATGCAGAGGATTCTGCATGTTGAAAATTAAAACTCAAAGCCTTCTATGCATAGTTAACCATCAAAGATCTCCACATTGCAAGGCATATTCCTCTTTCAGTGCGCGCAAACGACCTTCGATGACTCGACAATTCGACTGGAAAACAAATCAAAAGCGACAAGAACTTCATATTTTTCGATGATTTTTCTGTAAGTCTGAAAATTTTAATTTTTTCCTGTGCTTGTATTACCTCACTGCGATTCAATTCCCACAGACTCTGAACTTGCTTGCGGGTAAAAAGAGGAATAAGCAATAGAGTTGCTCATACCTGCTTCGAATTTGTATCTCCCACTTATATATTATAGTGCTTGTTTACTTTCTGAATCGAAATAAAGATCATGCAAAGAATGAATAAATTGTTTATAACAAGGAATGACGACCACATATCGTCGTACGAAGGTGACAACCTTCTATCAATAAAGAAACCTCATTATTTTGGCTAACATAGCATCGAATTTTTACCTACAAAAATTAACTGAAGAAAAAAACTCACGAAAATAGTTTTCATTGCCCGCTTCACAGCCGTTTTTGAATAGTCGAACATTTTGACGGTGAAATCACCGGCTCCCGATACAAGAATCTGTTCACGAGGATGAAATGCTAGGCAGTTCACTTCCTTTAATGCAATCAAAGTTTACAACAAATTTTGCATGGTATTTTAAAAAGCATAGCAGTTTCAAATACAGTGTCTCACGCACTAATACCGGTTAGTTTGCTGACTTCTGAACACCGATCCCTTAATTATGAAGTTCCCAAATAGCAGTAAAACATATTCATTCCAAAAGAACCAAAGATCTAAAAGCAATGCTTATTTTATAAAAACCCGTATATCCTAACCCAACGATATTACATCGACATATCCGCCATATTTGACTGAAAATATAAAATAAAGTAGAACTGGGATTCTACACACTATAAGAAACGACAATTTGTTTATATTTCTGTTGTATTATGGCATTAATCCATCAACTTTTATTTTTAGTTTCATCAAACATGAAAAAATGCGATGAAGGAGATGAAATGAAGTGAATGAAAGACAACACGACCAAATATAAGCAAAATTGCATATTAGATTGTGGGAACGAAGGAAATAGTTTAACAAATACCTATAAGGCCAACTCAGATCCTATAGCTTCAAGCACACGTGACTATATAGCTGCCCTCAACAACTAAAATGGGATGCAGTACAAGCTCTTAATGCTTTTTAAATAAAGAAAAAGGAATTTTAATGCAGAAAAAACGAACATCAATATGATCGTAGAGCGTCCGTATAACCGGATGTTGTGCATCAGGACCATTCTCTGTTAAATTCACTTCGCCCCTAAAATGAGAGAGTGATCGTTAAATGTGGAAGACAGCAACGACTGATGATAGGGTAGCAACATTCCAACATAGATATATTTTTGACACTTGAGATAACAGGCATACGATCTAGATAATACAGTTCCAAGCATACTTCCCGGCCTTGATTCTACTTCATTCACCTTGTGGTGCTCACTCTCCCTGCATTTATAGACAATGAGAAAAGACAAAATTTGTCTTGCTTTTGATGCCCTTTGCGCCTCTCAAAAACAATTAAAGAGGAAATCAAAAGTGGTCATTTACATTGAACTGCCTTTATCTGTGTTACAGCTGTGAACTTTCACTTACTCCCGACGCTTTCTAATAGTATTAGTGCATCTAATGATTAATCAGTGTCTTAGTCAATAGTAATTAAAGGACTATTATTCATAAATTTGGTTTTCAACTTAACAGTCAACCAATCAAATTTGCATATTTAATTAACTTCGTCCATCTAATTAAGTTACAATTTCCCTTAAATGCACCACTTGTGATCCGGTCCTATCAAAGAAGTACAAAAACTTTCAATCTTTGATTCTGACGACCTCCATTAGAAACTTATTTAAAAAAAAAAAAAAAAAAAAAGAAGCAATAGTCCAGTTCAGCATGTAATACTCACCTCACTTCGCGCGCTATGATCCTTTCTACATCGAGAATTTTGATCGAACAATCGGCAGAACCAGTTGCTAATAACGTCCCTCAAATATATTCGAGCATTCAGAATCCAGAATACCTTCTATTCCACTATATAAATGCCTTCAGAATGCACAAACACCTCCTCATGGAACATCAGAATCCCTCAAAACCCTTCCTCCCTAGCACGCAATCCTCGCCCTCGCAGGAATATAACAATTCTCAAACAGACTCTCGGCTTAGAGATACTANCAAAATTATTTTATTATTTGAGAATGGTGAAAATGTTTTATTTATTTATTTTATTGCATTAAATTTCTTTATGCGAACGTCGATAATTCCGACCAAATAATATCCTTATGATTCAATAAAGAGAATCACATAGCAATGGTAAGTCAAAGTCGAATATGGACCATTTACTATACCTCGTGGCTTCAGAAAGTTTATTCAAACAGGTACACCTTTAGGTTTCGGGAAATTTGCCTCAATTACTAAACTTCCAGACTTCAAGAAATTCATCACCATCAAGTCACCATTAACGAAATCATACCGCAGAGATAAGGTTCAATTACCCATTAAAAATTGCAAATAAATAAAATGAGGTAGAAAGAAAAATATGACGATAACATAACAGAAAAAAAAATATATACAATAAAATGAGCAAATATATGCGACGAATAATGAAAAACAGAAAAAAAAAACGAAATAATAGCTGATAAAATATTCATTGTTTCATTGAAAATCGATGATTAAACGTTAATGATTTATAAAGATAGAGAAATTTTTTGCCATAATAAATGGTGTTTACTTATTATAAAAATAAACAATTCTATTATCAATGAATTGATAATAGCATTCAGTTGACTAATTTCTTAATATAGCCAAAATTGAGGATACGTTCGTATAACTTGAAGCGAAAGAAAACAATTCATCGAAGTTAATATCTAGGTAACTATTTCATAAAATATTGCAAATAATAAAGCACTAGATCGAAAACCGCTTATCCGCTAATCCAACTCCTATAGAACAAATATTCTTAATAAGACCTCTAAGTGGGTACATCCATCTCACCTGTAATTTCTTGAAAGGTAATAAAAAATAAAGTAATTTCAACAATATATTCTAAACAATTTGTAACGATATTCGAAACATTGATGTGACAAACGATCTGAGTGTATTGTTTTTGATCGCCAGCACTTCTATGAATCTGCGCAATGTTGGATCCATTGAAGATTGGTGCAGACCTTCATAGTGCGATCACGAACCATCACCTTCCACCAACGTACCGTCCAAATTAACTGTTCAAAAGTAGAAGACACTTTAAATGAACAGCAGGTATACATTACACGTAGTTTATCTCGCAAAACGTCTAGCTACCAGCTTCTCGATTACGCACTGAAAATATTAAAATATTCCTAGAGTACCTTAAAATCAAACTAAGGGATAAAACCATCTGGTGTTTTTGAGTTCATGAAAGAAAATCAGTGTTCATTCGAACGAAAAACATGTGAATAAATCAAATAAAAACATTAGAGACCATAATTTACCTTTTCTTCAATAATGGTCCAAACCTTAGATAAAACACTCCCCCAAAACTTTTGTGGGAAGTACTTCCTCTCCCCCCATTATACAATAATACGTTGAAAAAATGATTTCTTTCAACGTATCGGAAACGTTACACACTGCTTTAGTACGATGCAAAAAGTATAGGGATAAATAATCGCAATCCACTAAAAACTTTAAAAACTATCCCCCTCTCTGAGGGGTTTCGTCGGGACCATACGATATAACAAACAAATAAAAAAAAAAACAAAAAACATTTATGCAACAACTATTATTTTATAAATTCTTCCTTGGAATGTAAGCAATTCTCTTGTATTCATTCCAACATCGAATGTCTTTCTGGTTGAAGGGCATAAGATTTCCCTTCAACAGAAGAGGAAAATCTGAATTTCATTTGGATTCCAAAATCTGAATCTGAATATAAAATCTAAATTTCTTATTTGATCCTTATATTCCTTCATTATTTTCACTCACTTCATACACGAATGCCCGAATTTCATTTGATTCCCAAACCTTTAAAATATTGCAAAAGTCTTGATCACCTTATTGCTATCACTAGAAACGACTGCATCATAAAATATAATACACTCACAGGCGCGTTTAATAAACGCACAGCTCTGTAAACTGTTGCTAGACGCTTCACTTCCTCTTTTATGGTGACATATTCTCTTCGTCTGAAAAATGTGACGGTGTAAACGTGCATCCTTCAGGCTCATGATCTTCCAGCAGAACGTCAGGACCTGGTTCGCGAAGTGAGAATATCTGCAAAAAAAAAACTATTTTGGCAAGCATATTATACATCTGCAGGAAACAAGTAAATCTAACAATAAACTTTGTAAAATTCTGTCTGAAACTTTCGTGACTCAATAAGAATACTCTATATGACGTAGTGGTGATCCCCCCCCCCCCCTCCCCTCTCCACCTTTTCCCAGTTGAAAGAAGGCTTATCGTTTACTGTTTACAATTTATCACTTGAATGTAAATTTTATTATGCGAAAATTTCAAAAACAATAAGCTCCAAATTTAGATGAAAAAGTGGGACGTGAAAATTAGCAAACAACAATCTGCGCAAATTTTTTAAATTCTGAGAATGGGAAAAGAAAAAGAGGCACGCATTTGTAGTCCGGGTACGTACGAAGAACAGGTAGAAGAGAAGGGGCAAGCAATGGTCACCCCACGAAATTTTTCCCTCACAATGTATATGAAAAAGAATATAAATGATCAGGAAAGAAAAGGAAAAACGGCAGAAAAAGTATATTTCACCCTTTTAAGAACTTTTCTGGCCACGATCCTAGCAGAAAGCCCTATGAAATTCAATTCATAAGTGCGACATTATAGATGCAAAGAGGATGCAATTCAGTGTATACGAATAAAAACAGAAATATAACAATTAATATAGGAGAGAAGATGAAACCTTGCATAACATGATTTTGGCATTATACACGGTCCCACGTATTTTTCAGTGCTGTTCAGCCTTGTTATAGATGTACTTACCGTATCACCTTGAAAAGAACCCCAGAGGTTACAAATTACCCAAGACATTTAGACGGCTCATTGAGAAGGGTAGGAAGGGTACTTTTTCCTGAAGTCTTATCAGACCGCAGCAACATAATACATTTCAAACATATAACAATGACCTACTTTTGTAGCATTATAACCAAAATGATGATTACATTAGACAGCGGTTGGTTGTGAGAAGGAAGGGGGAGGGAAGCGCATTCGAGATAGAACGATTCTAGTACCTCTCTTACATAAAGTGAAGAAACAGTCCCAATTTCTTGTCAAAAATAATGTGAAATTTTCGCCTCAAAATTCGCTGCGAAATGTTAACTGCACTTGAAGCAGTAATGCAACTGCTCAACATAAAAGTTTCTTTTTAGCACCATTATATTGAAACGTAATTTGAATGTTTTTTAGCACCATTATATTGAAACGTAATTTGAATGCAATCGAATTCAGTTTGAAGCAAAAAAAAATCGGTGTTTAATTAAGCAGAAAAATGAAGTGAAAATCGATGCAGAAGGAAACCTCATCACGATCCAACAAATCTGGAGGCACCTCTTGCATTTGAACGGATGGTGCATGTCTTATTTGCCTTAAATGATCGAGAACCTCCTGTTTAATCGCTGTGATATACTGAAAAACATCCTTTTACTACAAGAAAAAAAATGTAACGATCGTTCATATTGCGGTCATTATTGCCTTCCCATCAAAACCAACCTTCCGGTTTACTCCTTTCCGACCGGAAATTGTTCAAGCCGGATGTACCGCAACACCATTGCCTACTCTCAACAAATTCTATATCAATCGTTATATAACGCTTTAATAACATAGTGCTACTACTTTGTAGCTCAAGTGCTATCCATAGTGCTAAATCACGATCTAAAATAACAACTAATTATAATCAGCTGCAATGTAACAATCGGTGAATGATTTCATAAGGGGGTTTCCATATTACACCACTGCTATTGAAAGGATTTTACGAATATGATCGACCTAAAAACTGTCTACGCAGTACTCAAACGCCTCTGCTATTCCGTTAATGAACAGATTTCAACTACATCGAGTTTGTTTCTCAGAGCAATAGAGAGGTTACGTGGTCATATACTATATCAGCAACTTTTTTCATTTAAAAAAAAAAACTAAACAATTATGCAACCATTTTCGCAACACCAACCTTCGAGTGTGACGTTGGTGAACTCAAATCACCAATCTTCCCATCTATGTAAATCATTTTACTTCATTTATATCGTATTCGTTCATTAAACGCACAAAATTAAATAGAATCGAAAACCAAAAAATACCCTCAAAAAGAATCAAAGCACAGCGAAAGAGAATATAGACGAAGAGTTCACCTCTTTCGTATTTTGATTTTCTTGACGTTTTGCCAAAGTTGGCCGCAGTGTAAATTCTGGAGCAAAAAATTGAAGATATTCTGCAAAAAAAAATTTTTTTTAATTCAATAAAACATTTTCGATTTTATTTGCATCGACTATTCGCTCAGTGATGGAAGTGTTCAACAATATCCCACAATCACTAAACCGCTTTGATAGCTAAATAAATAATATTTCTGCGAAAAGACTCACACGAATGCGGTGTAAGACTATCATACTCCGATCTAGCCGACCGAGAAGCAACTTGTTAAGCATCACACCACTAGTTGAATGCTATGAATGCTTACTTTATAACACAACAAAACCTACCACTTAACCAAAAACAATGTTCAAATTTTTTATTTAAAAAAACATTTAATACCGGATTCGAACTCGCAATTCACAGATCATTGCTTTGTCACCCTACCTTTTAAACTATTCACTGCTCATTAATTTCATCTTTTCAAATATCGTTACGTAAGAGAAGAGGTCCAAACTGCTGAAACTACCGAAAGTTGCATCGACGACAGCACACAGATGTGAGACCAAGCACTCCAATTAAAACATTTGAATGGTGGGGCTCAATTCAAAAACTGCTCACCTGTATTATTCGGGATTTCGTCTGGGATCTCGTCCTTCTTCCCAACAAGGATCGCCGTCTCATAGGTCCAACACCGAGCCACATTCCTTAATGTGTATCCTCCACCACCAACCACCAACATCGGAAGACCCAAACTCCGCACAAAATCCACGCACTCCCTACAATCAATCTGCATTTGCAGCATATACCAACTTTTCCTTCACTTACAGTATACTGTATTTTCTAGAATACAAACCTCCCTACTATTCTAGCATCGCTTTCTTAGAATGTTAAACTGCTGCGAAAATCGGAATCAGTAAAGCAAAAAATATCAAACTTGATTTGAATTTAAGTCCCACTCAACCCTTCCAAAATGTGACAATTATTCTGTAAGAAACTTTTCGACATCAAATAATATTTCAAAGGCCAACATAAAACTCAAAAACTTAAATTTCACGATGAATATTCCAAGGATATTCTAACTTAATTCCGATTATAACAACATCAACGCAAAAAGAATGTCATCAGTCTATAAAAAATTTGCTCGATGCCCTAGATGATTAACTCTCAATATACTTCCAACTAAAGAGAGTAATGAAGCGATGAGTGAATGATCTGAACGACGTACCCATGCCCAGTGAAGCTAAGATTAAAGCAGCCTAGTCGATCACATCCTAATGAATCGGCACCACATTGCAATACAATAGCCGATGGATCGAAGCAATCGATTACTGTACGAATTATAGGCTTGAATAAAGAATGATATTCTGCAAAAATATTAGTATTGTAATTGTTGTCGTGTAATGTTTACTTATGAGCAAAGATGAACCTATCCCTTCAATAATCTCTCACTGCAGTTAATAATCGTTCATATGGAATTATATACGAGTAGGAAATATAATATAAGATGAAAGGGAGATGAATAAAAACGAGAAAAGCCAACGAAGGAAATTTTTTCCTTCCGAACAATATTCCCTTTCTGTTAGGTAAGTGAGGTCATAACCGAGTCCACGTATTGAAAGAGGAGGGGATGATGGCAGGGGGGGGGGGGGCGAGGGTGAACTCTTTTGCGTCTTATTCTTATTCTTGCAAGATCAAGGAGCTTACCTTGGAAATTTTGGCTAAATTTTAGAGTACTGCGATATGCACATATACCCACCTATAAATGAATATACGCGCTTGAAGATGACTTCATCGCTAAGTGTTTCAAAAATTCCACAAAACGATACTGGATTAAACAATTTTAAAAAATGCGGTTCTAAGACTTACTTTCATCATCCATTCCCTCTTTCATAGGAATATTAACCGCATAATAACGTCCTGAATCCTGACCAATATCGTACATATCACCAGTACCCGGGAAGAAATAATTACCGTATTTATGGAATGAAACTGTCATTACACGATCCGTTAAGTAGAATGCCTCCTAGAGAAAAACTATCATTTAGATTTATTCAAAAAAGAAATAAAAGAAATAGCTAAAAAAAATTGCATATTATAACGATTTTACAGTGGTAATAAATCAAAAGAAACCAAAGAATAGAAACCGTTTTGGATAAAGCAACTTCCCTTTATTTTGCATATTTTAATGAGCACTCAAAATTATTCAAATTTCTACGGATATTCCGATTAACTGGACAAATCAAAAATAAATTGAATAAATCGAAATAATTAAACCTAATAAAGGAAAAATTTACACCTCTAGATAAAAAATTTCCCGTGGCAATTATAAATGAAAAAAAAAAACGAAGAATTTCCTTACACGTTAAGCATAATATAAAAGTAGATCGAGATAAACAATAACCTGTACTCCATCACCGTGATGTATATCGATATCGATATAAAGCACACGTGGATGATATTTAAGTAATTCTAAAATACCGATGACAATATCGTTCACATAACAAAATCCAGATGCTTCACGTTTCTTCGCGTGATGAAGACCACCACTCCAATTGATGGCTATATCACTTAATCCATGATTCAAACGTGCTACACCTGTAACACATCTATGAAATCATAATATATGACGATAAGCGATCGAATAGATCATTCACTTATGATGGTTAAACCGATGCGTCAGAGCCTTGAATCCTCTTCCTCTCCCATGACCTCAATACAACACCCCTATATAAAGCCATCGTTGAATAGCACTGGTTTCCGGTTCTAAATATCAACAATATTAAAGATTGAATTTAATAAATCAATTAATAAATTTGATTTATGCAAATCTCATCGCCACTTAAAAGCTGGACATAAAACCTCTTCATTTCCTTCTCTCCTAACGCATCTAAAATATGGATGCTTGTCTAAGTTAACTTCCGGTTCATTTGCTTATTTGCTTTCCGGTCTCAAGTGCACATCAATGACCGGATGGTCAGATTGATCGATGAGCAATGTGCCTTATCAACCTTAGTTCAACGTTTATGATATTCGTAAGATGATCTCTTAGCGAACAATTCTAAATGATACAACAAATCCTCAAAGGAAAAATAATACCCTTTCATTCCATTAAAACTTAAAATATATAAAACTACAGCAATATAGGAATGTAATTGATAAAATCTTGAAAATCTTCAAAAGTAATTCAATAAAACGATAATTTACCACTAAGCGATGCTCCTGTTGATATGGAACAAAATTCAAAGATCCCATCAAATACAGGACAATCTTCACCGATATTGAATTGTGCAAATAAATGCTCGTATTGATCGGCAGTCTTTGGTGATACTCTTTGTAGAAAATCGATATAATCCCTGCAACACAATCGATCACTGAATCATTTCAACTCAAATAATACTACAATCCATTCCCAACCTCTTCTTTCCCAACTCTTATCTCCTCTACCCACCTCTTAGCTCACCGATCCCTTCTGGTCAACCCCAACACTTTCGGGGCAAACAAGGTCTACCTGTGGTCTAGGAAGGACGCAAGCTAAATAAATATCGCGTGAAGCCGTAAGCCAATCCCTTGAAAGATCAGCAAAACCATTCTGCTTGATCATAGGCCACTATCAAATGTTCCAGGATTTTGTTGTCGTGCATCAGCATTATGTGGTTTCCTTCCGATGCATTTTAACGAAAAAAAATCGACTCGATTATCACTGCCAGTGAAACACTCGATTCCATTTATCACCCTGTTTAACTCCATCCCCCTCCGTCCAATTCAACTCCTCCCCCTTCCCCAGTTCGTTAAACTCACTTCGAATGAAATCGTTCCATCTCAATGGCAGATGCCTTCGGTGGCTTCAATACAAGCATCTCATTATGAAGACCATAATTAACGACAAGGCTGTGAATAGCAGCCAATCGTTGTGGTTTCATCGGATGCTTCGGTCCATAGTGAAAGCTTCCCACATCTGGGTGATAATAATAGCACACCCGACGTTTTGATGTCATTCCACGCAAACGAACACAATTCGTTGCGCTCACAGCCGATCACTTCAGCACAAACCTTTGCAATGTTATGCAAATTTCTGCAAAACGGCAATATTCCAACTGTTGAAGTCAAAACAAATAATACAACCGTTATTAGACGGTAGTGGAAATAAATAGCCACCATAAACACTTCATCAACTCGAAATGTTCACCATGAAATATTTCATAGTCGTTTAATTATCATAAGAAAACGACTGAACAATAAATAAAATAAAAATAATAATAAGAGACCGATTGTAATGAGAACAACGGGGGACGATACGAAGGCCATTTAAAGCCAACGCATAAAGAACCGACGCCTTTATAGGTGATAATCGAACGAAACCAATTGGACGGTTCGGTCCATTCTGCTTATCCGTAGCGCACTATTCATGCTCAACAATTGAAAAGAACAACAATTTATGCACAGATATCAACGTTTATGATCGTAGGTTGCACCCCTACCGATTAGCACCGTACACCTACATTAAAGCCCCTTCCCCTATAATATAACCAATCCTTTTTTTCCACGATCGCTCCCCTCGACACAACAGCATATGCAACCTACAACATCTTCATTACAAGTAAACTTCTAAGAACGAATACTGTAATACTGTGACGTAAGTAGGGTACGGTGCTATGAACTAACAGCAGTTAAAACAAATGCAAACACATTCAATAAAAAAGAAATATATGTGACGTAACAAGGCGCTAAAACAACAACTTCCATAGTGCAAATGGTATGGGCGCAGTGTTCTGCGGTCACTCAGGTAGATCGAGAGACGACGACGACGACGACGACGAATAATCGCCGTTGCCTTCTTACACGGAAATCAAAATCAACCTATGAAGAACACAACATGTATCGTGAACTGCAAACAATTCGATCGATGTTATTTGGCACCCTAACTATTATAAAACCTAGATCATCCTTCCCCCCCACTCCTCTGAATTTCGGAAGGGGATGGAGAGGGGGGACAGAAAGGTTACACGAAACCAGCATGTGCTGCAACTGGAAAGGCAGCTTAACTTGAAAAAAAAAAGCTTCCCAATTAGTACAAATAACATACACCTATACAACTCACCATATAAAATTTCTCAACTAAAAGTATATCCTACTAATAAAAACAAATCCCTCCCTTCAAACTGTAAGATCCAATAAGTCAGGGCGCCGAGTAATCAAATTTGCAGTCGGCGAAGCACTTAATGTGTCTTCGAAATGGCCGAAATCAACTCTTCATCATAGCAATAGCAATAGTAATATGAACGACAAAAACTAACGTAATTCAATAATCTCAGGCTTTCTCAACACCGCATGCAGAAAATTTTCACATTGATAGACATAAAGAAAGCGATAGGAAACACCGCCATAAGGAATTTCAATTCATTTGCACCGATAAGGAAGTGTCAAAAGAATAAAAGAAAAATTCCACAATAATTACCCCAATTGACGTAAACATTCCACATCGATATTTTCTATTGCAATCTTCATCCGGCATTAATCGACTAAAATTTATGTAAATGTAACCGAAATCCGATAATAGTATCAACCTTGACATTCCCACTTTCCGTATTGCTCGATAGATCAGTGGTCAACCCTTACGGAGTGCAAAATACATGAAGGATCTTCAGTACTTCAATAAACTTTTAACATATAAAATTCCACTAAACTCAACCAGTGCACACCTGCGAAAATTGAATAAACTTTACACAGGAGGGACAAAAGACAGGCGGAAATTCCGGCTAAAGTTCTGGACAACAGCAATCGACCCAATCGACCAATATAGGGGTATTGCACTTCAACAATATTATGGTACCCGTTCTACTACGGTGCGTTACAGTACCTCTGTTGTCGTACTCAAAATGCACTCCACATATACAAAAGTAGGCCCATGTTAGCGAATGAAGGCGATTAGATAACAGCTTTGATCCTGGAAATTATATGAAGAAATATCGTAACTCAACAATGAAATGCATACACAGCCAATCACCTTCAATAGTTTCGGTACCTATTCCATAATAGTAAATACAATCAATTCTTTTGTTTCGACGAAGCCATAGATCGATCACCAATCAATCAATAAAGTATAACATAAGATCATAC
The DNA here is from genome assembly GCA_006503575.1 of Baylisascaris schroederi. Lineage (NCBI taxonomy): Eukaryota > Metazoa > Nematoda > Chromadorea > Rhabditida > Ascarididae > Baylisascaris > Baylisascaris schroederi. The sequence continues at coordinate 114,673 of QEWY01000398.1, forward strand.
GGTTAGGCTCATATAACCAGTTTTCACATCGATTTGGATTTCAACAAGTTTAAACCAACTAAATATGTGAAGAATTTGAAATGGAGAGCGCGATGAGAAAGCAGATTGATCGAAGGTGAGCACATGCAAGTTTTCTTCCTTGCTATCAGTTTTAAGTTTGTGCAGTAGGTTTCCGAAACCAAAGAAGACTACTTTGTTCATATCATACTGCATACCTGAGTGGTCCGATTACTGCCATCTTCCTTCTTCCCCCTCCCATGGGAAACTCGTCGACTCACATGCACAAAAACGGAATCCCTCACTAGACCGTATTCAAAAGACCCGCGATCTCCACGAGGATAAGGAGGGAGGAAAACCTACACTACATTGCCACTTTTTCGCTTCTTCCTTCTCTGACTGCTCGCAGCCACTTCTTTCTATGGAGTGCTTTGATGTTTTTCGGAAGTGGTGATCGTTCCCTTCAGGCTACGCTCTTATGACACGGATATATGAACCTTTTCTGAACAGTTTGAGGTATTAAAAATTCCAAAATTCATTGCTGAATTCCGCCTATCAAGGATCTGCCATATCCACCGCAAGTAAATACTCGAAAGAGAGATCCCCTCTTTCGCTTCGAAATCCATTTCAGTGGTTCAAAAAGGAATCCCCTTCCCAAATCCCCTAAAATAATATCCCCCAAATGCCACAATACTTACGACAAATGCATCGGAAAGCTGTGTACGAGACATGTCATTGGTATCATTAAACGATAAGAGAAGTAAAGAGGTCAGGAGGACGGTTGTTGGGGATAGAGTTCTGCCAGAAGCTGTGCCAACGCTGAACTACTCTCAACACGTGACAGCGATAACCAACATAGGAGACGTTCGTGGCGACGTATCAGCCTGAAATAAACTTATACATATGACATCTTTTCAACAAACAAATCTTCCATATCAAAGATGTAGAAACTACAGGTTCCAACCTCGTCAAACACGATGGTATTTTTCGAACAGTGGAACATTCAGAATTTAAATAGCTGCAGAATACTGCATGAACCAAAAATCAGCTCTTGCGACCAATTATTCAGCAAACCCTATTAAAAGAGAACGAATTAGGCAGTTCAACAAAAAAAAGTGTAGAAATCGGTAGCAGATGCAAAGCAGCAATCTCTCTTTCGAATGGATCTTCATTAAGATGCTTACGTGAAAATACGAAGACTGAATGGTATGCAAAAAGAATCGCAGATTATACAACAACAGCAAGGGAAGTGGAGATGGGGGAGGGGGTGAGGAAGGAAGCGAAGAAATGAAATTAAAGAAGACACAATTGGAGGGAAGAGAGTCGAACTCGCCGAAGCGACAATCTTTTATGAAACCCACGGGGTCATATTGCTGGCAATCGAAGTTCCTATAATCACCAATAGCTTTTGCAGTGGCAATCGTTGCTTATGGCTCCTAAAGTTTCAGATGAACCCAAGATCATGATCGGCTCATACAAAAAACGCTCACATATTGCAGAAAATTGTGAACAATAGCACTCGGGAATTTACAAATTCAGAAAATTCGACCACCCCTTCATGTAAAGTGAAAGAATCAAATTAAGCAAAATCAATGAAATGGTGAAATTCAAGTCCCGAAAGTTCGAACTAAAGTTGCTGCCCAGCAAATCAAGTTGTTCCTCGGACAATAAAACACCCGAAGCGCCACTGCAACATTTTTTAGGAATTGTACTGAAAGTTAAGCAACTTTCTTTGGCCATTCTGTTCCTTTTCGTGGTCAAAAATCACTGAATATCTATTGGCCTTTACTTTTTATTCAGTTTAACCTCATGAAGAGTTCTCGGTGAGCAAGGATAGTAAAATATTCAACCCGCCGCTTCGCCTCAAAATCAAAAAAAAAACATATAAATAAAATTAAGAATCAGAAAACACAAAGACAATATTCGAAAATAAGCTTTCTGCCACTGTCAAAAACAAAGCTGTTCCAGAAGATGGCCCACCTCCGTCCGTCGTTGGAATATCGTGCCAGATTCCTTAGAATGAGACAACTCGTTAGGCGAATACTCTTTGTTACTGGTCCTTCAGGATCATCCTTAAATACATAGAGTCGAACTCGCCGAAGCGACAATCTTTTATGAAACCCACGGGGTCATATTGCTGGCAATCGAAGTTCCTATAATCACCAATAGCTTTTGCAGTGGCAATCGTTGCTTATGGCTCCTAAAGTTTCAGATGAACCCAAGATCATGATCGGCTCATACAAAAAACGCTCACATATTGCAGAAAATTGTGAACAATAGCACTCGGGAATTTACAAATTCAGAAAATTCGACCACCCCTTCACGTAAAGTGAAAGAATCAAACTCAGCAAAATCAATGAAATAGTGAAATTCAAGTCTCGAAAATTCGAACTAAAGTTGCTGCCCAGCAAATCAAGTTGTTCCTCGGACAATAAAACACCCGAAGCGCCACTGCAACATTTTTTAGGAATTGTACTGAAAGTTAAGCAACTTTCTTTGGCCATTCTGTTCCTTTTCGTGGTCAAAAATCACTGAATATCTACTGGCCTTTACTTTTTATTCAGTTTAACCTCATGAAGAGTTCTCGGTGAGCAAGGATAGTAAAATATTCAACCCGCCGCTTCGCCTCAAAATCCAAAAAAAAATTTTCTACGAAAAACTCGAAGGCGTAAGCTGTTAATCAATGCTTTAGCTCAACAAAATCAAGGCAGCTGGCAAACCTTCCCGACGCCTTTTGGCCGCAGCTTGGAGTGCTGCCTCATTACAATGATGGTCCTGTAGGTGAGTGACCATCGACCATTTGGCTCGAACTGTGGAATCACAACGTGGCCAATGGCACTGAATTGACTCCTCGTTTCCTACGTGCTCCATTGTGCAGTGGTAAAGCATCGAAGAAGCGGCTGTGAAATACCTGAAAGCATGACATAACTCTTCCACTACATCTACATAAAGATTTTGTCCCGCAATTGAGAGCTGCATGTTCCATCGCGAAATCACCGAGCTAATTTTATATGCCATCATACTCTACTTTCTCTGAGGATATTGCGGTATCCCTTTTGAATATGGTCATCCACGGATATTGAAACACAAAAACAATTCACTATAAAAAAAAAAAAACTATACAAATCCACTTACATCTTACTGCATCATTTACAAAGAGGGTTCAGAAGGAAGTTTTCAATATCATATGCTAAAAATGAAATCAGTTAGGACATGCCTCCATGTAAAATAACCATAGGCGACGAAAACGCGAAGGCTTAAACTGGTGTGCTGATAAGGATTAGTCGCCTATAATGCTTAAAACTTATCGAATGTCCAACGTTAATTCAATATTCGCTAACATCAAATCCACATATTGCAAACTTCCTTTACGAGCACTCCAAACATATAAAAACATCTATCCCAACAAACTCCCAATCTACGCTAATTCTTATAAATTTGCATTAATAATACACATTCATTAATCAACAAAAAAAGAAAAAAAACTACTCACAAATAGTAAACGCATCCAACAATCTTTGGATTATTGACTATGCTTAAATTCAACCACAAATACAGCTGCCCAACAAACCTCCCGCACCCATTCCATTCGCATAGATAATCTCCTCCACAATCAGCCGACGTCGATGGATTTCCCCTGTCTGTATGAGGATCGTTCGGTTTTGGAGTGGGGCATGCAGACGTGCGTCTTCGTTTGACTTTCGATTGGCTTAACGCCAGATAATTCCTTAGATTTAGCCGATAAAACTTTGATATGCATAATGCAACTCTCTCTGTTTTTGATCCCTTCCTTTGCTGTATGCAATTAAGCAATAAAATTAGCTCAGAGTAAAAGAGAGGCCCTCATTATTTCGAGCTACGCCTACCAGCGTTCTCCGCTGCTCATTTAGTCCAGCCTCCCGTCCATCTCACCAAATCTCCTCCCCATTTCTACGAAAAACTCGAAGGCGTAAGCTGTTAATCAATGCTTTAGCTCAACAAAATCAAGGCAGCTGGCAAACCTTCCCGACGCCTTTTGGCCGCAGCTTGGAGTGCTGCCTCATTACAATGATGGTCCTGTAGGTGAGTGACCATCGACCATTTGGCTCGAACTGTGGAATCACAACGTGGCCAATGGCACTGAATTGACTCCTCGTTTCCTACGTGCTCCATTGTGCAGTGGTAAAGCATCGAAGAAGCGGCTGTGAAATACCTGAAAGCATGACATAACTCTTCCACTACATCTACATAAAGATTTTGTCCCGCAATTGAGAGCTGCATGTTCCATCGCGAAATCACCGAGCTAATTTTATATGCCATCATACTCTACTTTCTCTGAGGATATTGCGGTATCCCTTTTGAATATGGTCATCCACGGATATTGAAACACAAAAACAATTCACTATAAAAAAAAAAAAACTATACAAATCCACTTACATCTTACTGCATCATTTACAAAGAGGGTTCAGAAGGAAGTTTTCAATATCATATGCTAAAAATGAAATCAGTTAGGACATGCCTCCATGTAAAATAACCATAGGCGACGAAAACGCGAAGGCTTAAACTGGTGTGCTGATAAGGATTAGTCGCCTATAATGCTTAAAACTTATCGAATGTCCAACGTTAATTCAATATTCGCTAACATCAAATCCACATATTGCAAACTTCCTTTACGAGCACTCCAAACATATAAAAACATCTATCCCAACAAACTCCCAATCTACGCTAATTCTTATAAATTTGCATTAATAATACACATTCATTAATCAACAAAAAAAGAAAAAAAACTACTCACAAATAGTAAACGCATCCAACAATCTTTGGATTATTGACTATGCTTAAATTCAACCACAAATACAGCTGCCCAACAAACCTCCCGCACCCATTCCATTCGCATAGATAATCTCCTCCACAATCAGCCGACGTCGATGGATTTCCCCTGTCTGTATGAGGATCGTTCGGTTTTGGAGTGGGGCATGCAGACGTGCGTCTTCGTTTGACCACTGCAGGTGAGTGGACTGCAGAAGAGGAAGACGAGCATCTAGACTCACTGTCCTCGTCACGAGTGGTACATGTCCCCGATGTAGATGCTGCCACTTCCCTTGTCCCTCCATTCTGCAACGCACCATCTGCGGCCGCCGATGTACTTGCTGTATCACTCTGCAAACGCAACGGTGCTTAACTGGCAAATGAAGTAGAGGGCAAAGAAATATTACCTACTGAACTAGGCGCAAGTCATAAACAGACAAAGTGACGACGCATATAACTATGAGACTTAATACGTAAACATATGATTGACGGGATCGTGCATCTCAGAAAAAAGATAAGCTTAACCACGAAAAAAATTCTGATCAAATCACGACCGCGGGGATGGGGTGGGTGAGAGGGATCGGGTAGGGGAGGTGATTTCAGAAGTAACAAATTCCCATCATGCAACGCCCAAAGAGGGAGTAGATGAAAATAAGCGCTTAACTTCAATATATGAGAGAACAGCTCTAAAATTGAAAGCCTATGAATTCTAAAGACTGAAAAACTAACGAACCGCAATTTCCCCATTTTGCATCGCCATCGTTCCATTCAAAGCTCGATTGTTATGCAATGCCTGTTGCGTGGCCGTCGTCTCACAACCGTTTGCTTTCATATCACCATTCATTGTTTTCTCCTCCATCATTCCGTTCAGACGACGCGCCACTGCACTCTTCAACTGGGTCTGAAACTAAACGCTTAGCGGAATGTTTAAATGCAAATACAAGACGAATAGAGAATGCACTTGAGTAGCAAAACAACCGGAAAGTAACGGGAATTTCCCTCAGTGTTGTGCCAACTTCCCACATACATACAGGCAGACACAAGTCAGCTTTCTATCTTGCCAAAATCAAAACAGCTTAACACATGCCAATATGCCTCTGAAACAAAAAAACAAAAACAAATAAAACAGTAAAAGGCTTCAAATGAACGCAAAATAAACATGTAGACGACGCGAGGGAATTTATATTACACTGGACATGAGGCCTATAGAGACATAACTACTTAACGCTGAATACGAACGATCACAACCAATATCGAAGAGATGCTTGGCCGCTGCCGATTCATATCTTTTTTACAGTTGGATGTGACCAAAGGATCAATAAAATATCATTCTATAAAACTCATCCCAAAAGTTACATTAACATTACCCACACGAAGTAGTCAACGCCCATCAAGATGCTGTCCACGCTTCAACATATCTTGTCAAGAAAATATAAGCATTATATTAATTACCTCCAAACTATAAAATATGAAGTTTGCGATGGTCGGCAAATCTTCACCCCTCTCATACATACTTCAAAAATAAATTAAACTAACATTTGTCTAATAAACAATAAACATAGAAGTGATCAAAGATTGCTTAATAAAAGCGGCAATACTCATTTATATCGACAAGAAAAGGGCTCGTGTGCATCCTCTTCATCAATAAGTAATTTCACAGCATTTGAAAATAAACTTTAACGTCTGTTCCTACAACTCTTTGGTTTGTGAAGGAGCTAAAGAAACTTTGGCTAAAGTGATGGCAAACTTTTTCGTCCTGCAAAAACTCTGCATTCCTGATCGCAGCTTTCCTTTAATACGGCTCTTTTCTCGTCAAATCGTCTGTACACGTGCTGCATTCACACGAAAATACCCCAACTTGAAAGTATTTCTTTAATTATCATCAGCAGCAGTAACTTTTTGTGCACCCAGATTATTGCACTGGTTGGGAATAGAAGGCCGATAAAATAAAACGCAAGAAGTTTCAAGATGTTTCAGTAAATGCACCAATGTCTATGCAGAAAAATCCAAAACACACCGTTTCCACGACCGTGTGCTGCCCCTTCGATGCCACAAGTAGTGGTGCCTGTGAGGCGATAACGGCCTGAGGAGCAGCGGCTGCCTGTGGCAAAACACGGCAGGTATTCTCGACGCGAACAATCTTCGCCTCATGTCGACCATCATCCGTAATGAAATCGCGAGCCTCCACCGCCGCACGACATACCTCCAATTGCACCTGAATTTCATCGTCGCAACCGAATTTAACAACTCACTTCCGCCGGTTTTCTCACTCCAAAATTCCGAATTCAAAATGCCACGTCCAATTTTTCGATCTTTGAGGGTAAGTTATCCACCACTACTTAGGATAGGTCGAAAAATTACCAGTGAATTCTCATCTGCCGCTAAAACACTCTATTAAGCCTCTAGACTCTGACAAAAAAACCACAGCCAGCACAATAATAAACTCCTAATCTTGCGATCAAATGTGGGCACATTCAATAGGGCTAATTACACTGTATGACCGGGTGAGTGTTGAAATCACAAGTTTGATGTATTATACGACCGGAAGAATGCTGAACTCACAAGATAAAATGGCAGAGGACGTCTAAAAAAACTTAATTCGCCCTCTCTCTTCCCAGTATGCAAAATTTGACTTCCATTTACGAAAATGGCTGAGTGGAGTTCATAAATTGCGCATTTCGAAGCGAATGTTCGCTTCTTTCTCTGTTAATTATTTCGCTGAGAGCAACAATCATCCAATCGAATAATACAGGTTGCTTCGACGTTAACAATACCAAATACGATATGAAACATTATTTGAAAATAGAAAGACGTTCATTTCCACTTGAACCTCTACCGCTGTGAGTGCAATTATCGCAAGAGAAATAAGCTGAAATGATTTCGTGATAAACCGCAATCACTGTCACTGTCTGCGAGCATAAATAGATAAAAAAGTAGAGAGGATGCAAATGCAAATCCAGTATGCAAAATTTGACTTCCATTTACGAAAATGGCTGAGTGGAGTTCATAAATTGCGCATTTCGAAGCGAATGTTCGCTTCTTTCTCTGTTAATTATTTCGCTGAGAGCAACAATCATCCAATCGAATAATACAGGTTGCTTCGACGTTAACAATACCAAATACGATATGAAACATTATTTGAAAATAGAAAGACGTTCATTTCCACTTGAACCTCTACCGCTGTGAGTGCAATTATCGCAAGAGAAATAAGCTGAAATGATTTCGTGATAAACCGCAATCACTGTCACTTTCTGCGAGCATAAATAGATAAAAAAGTAGAGAGGATGCAAATGCAAAAATACAGCATCGTTGCTGCAAATTTTGCACCCTCTCTCAAATGCTATTCAATGCGAAGAATTTCGTTGCTCCTCGCTGAACATTAAAACCTGCAAAAAGAAGCATTGCTATCCTAAATAAAATCTAACAGCAAAGTAAAATGCTGAAGTAAAGCTACCTTATTCGGGCCAGGAAGAAAAGCACCACTACTGGTATTATTAGACGAATCATTAGCTGAAGCACGCGAAACACTCGGCCTAGAAGCCTCTTCCGAGAGATTCGAAACTGGCGAATCCGAACCACTCGCATTCACTTCACCACTGCAAAACTATTTCTGATTCACCCTAAGGCTAGTTAGCATACCGTATATGAAATTATAACTCCTCGTTCATTTTTGTGCATAATCTTGTGCCATTTAAATTTTAAAATTCAGAAGCACAGCGTTACCTAGGAAATATATTTATATGAGTACCTGCTGGTTACGGTAAGCCAAAAGCTCCAAGATCCATAAGAACTCCTCTGGTTGCCTCTGCAGAATGCCTAATCTTCACATAAAATTCGAGAGTTACTAGCATTAATGAAAGAAACAGTGCGTTCAAAATCAATCAAAGGTACATTCACCTACAGCTATCATCACTCAACTCTACCATTAAACTTTTAACATTAAACTTTTAAAGCATACGATTGCGCAGCAGGACTGTTGACATGACCATTGAGGGATGCAGACTGCGTTCCATCCGAAAGCATCTTCTGAACGAGAGGATGAGCAGCTGCCATACCCGTCGAGCTGCTTGGTGTTGCCGTGGTTGGGGTTGTTGCTTAAAGAAAAATAAACCACTACAAAGCATTTTTAATATTTCATCGAACATCGCTTTTATAACATTTTTCATCTCTAGGCGTGGCAAATAACGCTAGTTATACTCCATTGCTCATATCAATAGCAAAGAAATAATACAAACTTTCCAGTAATTTCGATGGTGAAAAAAAGCGAAAATAATTTAATTAACTAGTATATTCTACTGCAAACGAAGCAAGAAATAGCGGAGAAGAGGGGATGTGGGTAAGATTGCTCAAGCGCTTCCTTCATTTTGCAAATTTTCAGTTGGCTCGAAAACAAAGAGTGAAAGAAAAGGACTATTACTGCTCTCGGTCCACTTCGCAAAGGTGTTGATGCAAATTCTACAAGTTTCACACCGAATATTTTATCAGCTAATTTCAATATTAAGTGAACGCAGTTTCACCATCAAGCATAAACACCTCAATTCCCCCTCACGGAAAACTAACAGAAGCGAAGATGTGTGCAGCACTGTAATACCTCCCACACCGCAATAAGTTGAAATAAACATCTACCTCTAACCTATATGCACCCGCTATAGACATTAACTACCCAGCTAGCCACAATTGATTCCAGCTGCTTTTATTATCGCAATTGATCTATCGCCCTGTCTCAGCCAACAGTAAATCACCTTTCGTACCAACGTCTAATGAAGTAAGAGGTAAATGCTAGAGAAAGCTGCAGCCACTCTCGCTTTCGCCGATTTTCTCGCATTTTGGGTTTAATTCTACTTTTTTTAAACCGCTTGAAACTACCCGTTTGTCTACTCTCCAGCAGACTGCATCACCCCTTTGATTAAAACCAGCGCAACACATGCCTTTTGTCTACACCTGCCATCTTGGACTCGAGGAGCCACCATGAAGGAATTGCTTTTCCAGCATCTTACCTTAAAATCAGCTCAGAATGTCTTATCATCTAAACAATTTCAGCTAAATGTCTTCAGTCACAGGCAATAACAGAACCGATTCAGCTGGACCAAACTCTATTGGATGAGTTGCGCACAATAATTCAAGAAATCGAAAAAAAATAAGGCAAACATACCAATTGTACCAATCGTTCCAACACCATGTCCCTTACTCAGTTTCACGTTTTCAATAACCATCGACGATGAATTTGTCCCAACCCGTACAACTGCTTGTGGGAATATACTCCTGAAATTTTATATTTCCAATAAGTGGTCGACTGCTCTCCTAAAGCCGTCATCCTCATTGACAGCCGCCTATTAACCTTTGTTCATTTCTCAACTGCAATGCTTTCTTAACATAAGCAAGGCTGCAGGCTCCGATGAAAGAAGCAAAGGAATTCCTATCGCTCTACCATACCGTATACACTCTGTTTTCGCCGAGCAATCATCCAGCTGAGGAAATCAAAAATGCAACCATTTCTACTCAGTTCGGCTAAGGAGGGAGGGAGGAGGGAGGAAAATTCCCCGAGATACCATGTTCCTGTTCCTCTACCCTACCCATTTCAAATCGCCGGTATCTCACAAAGAACCATAGACCCATACCAGACACCAAACCAGCTTAATGGGCATTCCATTACATTTAATGAACTATGCGAACCCCCACCATATTCCCACCTCCTCTCGGCTTCAATTAAAACGACAAACACAACTCACTTGAGGATATTAGTGAACATTTGCACCGATCCAGACAACGCGTTATAGTGATTTCTGAGATCATCCACATAGCAAGCGTACAATTCCCCTCTTGGCGTTATATTGCCCATCTCGAGCAGGCAGTTCAATCGCAGCCATTTCGCAGTTAATTGCTCCACCTAAAACACTCGACAACAATTATAAGAAATACGTGGAACAAAAATTTTTAGATCGCCATTTACAGCAATTTGAGGTGCGAATTACGAAAAATGTTCGAAGATAATGTATACAAAGATAATCCAGTTACTATAGGTAAATGAGGGATGGATATCTCGCCGAATAATTGCAATATAATCGACGATTGCACTGGGTAGTGGAACGATCAAAACGGTCTCTATGAGGACGAACAAAAATATGCAATCCTTCTATCCTTAAAACGATTTGTATATCATTCACGGATGCATTCCCTCTTCTTAGAAAATCAGCGTTTGTCGATTAACATTATCTTCTGTCGCAAATGGGAATGACAAGAAAACATTCTGTCTATTTGTTTTGTTGGATGTTCGGCTATAGCGAGCTATGTCGAAATAATAAAAACCATTGCATCCGAACAGGTATAATGACCTACGTTATGCAGAAAATTTCAAACCTTTGATTCGCCAACTGTTGTTGTGTTTGTGCTGTTCTGTTGTGCAGCAGTAGAAGGTGCACTTCGAATTGCAGGTGAGTGGACTAGCGTTCGTGAAGATGTCTGATAGGTTCCGGGTGGAGCTGGTGCTGCAAACGCACCGGGACGGGGAGTCTGAAATAGAACCTCATGAAGCCTGCAATAAAAAGTGAGGATTCAAACACGCAGAATCATTCCTTCCAAACACAAATGGAACGTGAACCAGCGACCACAAAAAAACATTCCCTCGATGCTCTACCGTCACAACTACAGAGGGCGCTGTCGAACTCAACCCCTAAACCTAAGACTCCCTGAAAATCGTTCCTCAATTCTACTTCGACGACCGATGTTTTTGGTAGTTTGTTTGACGGATGGGCTTCAGTTACTTTAGTTGTCTTTCTCACTTTAATTAAAGCACATTTCAAACCAACTATTCATCGAGATCATCCTTTTCTCTTTATTAACTACTCAGAGACCAAACAGCGAATTGGGAAGACTCCGTCAAGAATCAGTCAACACGGGATAAGATTCCTATGAAGTGGCCGAAGTGCACAGAAATTCAAAATCCCTTCTTGTTGCTGACCTACATAAATTTTACAACTGCTAAATCCCATTAACCTAAACCACTTAAATATATCAAATATATGAGTTAAAACAATTGCAAATGAATATAACATACATGCGTCGTATACGAGGTGGGAGGAAGATTTTGAGGTGGTGGTGGTGCAAGTTGCGGCGGTCCATGAAACTCGACTACTTTCATACCGACCAATCCTGAAGGCCCAAACGATACAGCCTCGACTGTAGCCAGATCCACTAAAGTATCTATTGCACGTGGGTAAAGTGACACCTGCTGACATGCCGATGCACCAAGCTCTGAGATCTGAAATTAGATCACGCCTAATAATATTAAGTATTCGACTGATGAAAGAAGGGAAAGATGGGATGAGGGGGGGGAGGGGGGCGGAGGGGAGGGAGAGAAAGTTGGTTGAGAACGGGTTGCGGATCGAATACAATACTAATAGATCAGCAAAACAATGTCCTGGCAGCAAGGCTGTCACTCCGCAATTACCCCCGCCTAATCCTCTATTCTGCAGCAGTTTTTACTGTCGTCAAAATTTTATCACTCCCATTCCAAATATGAGCCAAAAAATGCAAAAAATAAAAATGACACAACAATCAATGGCAAAGTAAGATTTAAAAAATACGGTAGGCGATTCACAATCCCGTATGTTCAGGAAAAGTTCAAGACAAAGGGTGGGCAAATTGGGATGTACAAAAGTCATATGAAAACTAATAAAAGCATGAAAATGCCCCACCTCCTTAGTATGTCTGAAAATCAGTCACACCTTATAAACAAGAAATACCTACTATTGATGAGCCTATTTCACTCTTTTTTCGAGGCACAACAAAATAAAGATCAAATGATATGCGGATTTGAACTCACCATCAACAGACTACTATTAGGAAACTTTTCCAATTAAGCTACTAAATGTTTCAAACAAGAACTCAATTGCAACACCATGCTCATCATTTAGAAACCATCAAAACATCGTTAAATAAACCTGATAAAGCGCCTCCAACGTATAAACGCACACCATAATATCCTTAACAGTGATAACATCGAATATTTTACTCAGAATACGATTGTCGAGAAATTCACATAGAAGAGATTCATTGTGTTCATTATTGCACAGGCCCGCAAGAATTTCTAACGCTCGAATAACCTGAAATTAACACATTTATATCTTACTTCAACCAATAGTCATAGTCACCCTAAATGTCCGTCATGAAGAACAGACAGATTAGATAAAAGATATGTCCACTTAATCGCAGATAATTCTGGCTATCTGACAAGGGCAAACGACGAGACCCACTGATCTACAACTCATTCCTTTTACTCACTCTTTCTGATGTGAAGGTTCGCCATATTTTTTCTCCGGCTCATTATTACCCACATTAGAAAACGACCACACTCTGCTCCAGTTATGATGCTTCTCGCGATTTATAAATATTATCCCATAAAAACGTCGTCGAACAAAATAACTCAACAACTCCATTCAGTAATTAATTAGCTTACTAAACGGAAACGTTTTGCTAAAGAGATACAAAAACAGAACTAAGACAGATTCCATCTCACTGAAACGTTCATTCCGATGGCAGCTTTATCGCTCCTACACCTGCCAAAAAGGACATAACTACTGTTTCAAATGATGAACAGAAAACAACAAGATATACCTGCAATTTGTCGCTAGAGTTAAGGCAACGTGAAACCGTCTTCAGTAGGAGATGATTCGTCACGGACGATTCTTCACACATCAGGTCGATCTGCAGAATTACACTAATGATAAATGCAACGCTAAAACGTAGTGAAATCCAGTAAGTAACCCTACATAGCAATGTTGCCATTTTTATAATTCAGTGATAAACAACAAAGCATACAAAAATAATAAAATCCATAAAATCCATGGTGGCTCATTGCAGATCAGTAGCGTTAATGTCGACACATTTTCCAAAACCACTTCATGCAACATCACCTCAGCTATGTCCCTTAATGATCACCGCTAGCCTCATTTCGCCCCTCTCTTCCTCAGACTCACCTATTCCTTATCGCCAACCCCCATCCCCAATCTCCCTCGTCCTACCACTTAAATGACCCTTCAAACGTCTATAAAAGCATCGTGATTTGAAAGCATAGCATCGTGATTCTATTTCCGTGATAACCTGCAACAGACATGTTGGAACTGATGTCGCGATGCCGCCAGCAGCTCGAAAAACAATACGGTTAACGACAGCATTGAAATAAGAACAACATATTCCGTATCGTGCAATTTAGTGGCTGGTAACTCCTATGCCTCCTATACTCTCTACTAGCTAACGAAAAAACACAATTTGAAAAATGAGACCTCGCTTGCAATATTGCTTAATGCGTCCAATGCAGCAGTCCTTAGTGCACTCCATTTGCAGTTACTGCACACAAACAAGAACCTTAAATAAAATAATTATATTAAACAAAAAAGCCTCATACATTTTAACGAAAATTTCCTGCATTTTTCATCATCAAAGTTCTAGTATGTAGAGGGAATTTTCCAAAAATAAAGAATATTTGTTCGTCGCGGNCCAGCAATATAAAAAACATTCAGTTTGACTGTCCATTACCCTTCGGCAAATCCGAAGAAATATCTTTATAAAGCCTTCCTCATCACTTTGGTGGGCAAAACTATCCCCCCATCAACAGCAGCAAGAAGTTTGCGAAGCGTTGCAATTCAATACCGAAAGGAAAAGCAACGCAAGAGGGTCTTCTTATATATCTATAAAGAAATTTTATATTTATTGCGTAAAAAACCAACTGCAGCAATACGTTTAAAAAAAACTCCCTAGAATGCTAAAAGTTGGCTGCTCGAATCATTTACAGCATTTCGATACTACTACGACTGGCCAATCCCTTGCAGAGCTATACAGAAGTAACGGTTGAGGTGAGGAAGATTAAGGGGTGCTGGAGGCAAAAGCTTCGACATCAATCAAAACTGTGGAAATGTGATTATATAAGATGGATTATGAAAAAAGAAAATGAAACAAACAGTCAACGATGAAGTTATTCGTTTTCGAATGAAAAAGCAACAGCTGCATGCAAAAAAAAAAAAAAAAAACGACACCACCAACCTTAGAACCAGCGACGTTACGATTACCCAGCTAATGCACTACAGCCTACGCTATCGATTATGTGATGCTTTAATAAACTCGTCATTCGCCATACATGCTACGTTCAAAAACAATTCGTGCTATTTGCTCGAATAGCAAATGGAGAAAACACTGCTTTCTCAATAACCGCGTATATGAGGACTTCATTCAATAGATTAATGTAAAATGTGAAATATAACACTAAACAAACCTCATTCGGAAGCCCGCATAGAAGACTCTTAACGAGCCGCTCATATTCCGCCTCAGTCTTCTTCTCTGGTCGCACACGAAAGAAATCTGCAATTTATTCACCATTATAAAACCAAAATTGCTATTTTTCATCCAACGATCAAGTAAAACCGTAATTTCATTCAATCATAAACTTATCTTATTCTCGTTCCTATAAAACCTTTTTATAGAATTCTCGTATTATACAATTTTAAAAAGTTTATAAGTATCTTACTTCGTCAAAGTAAGATATTCTAGACGTTTTTCTCCTTGAGTTATTATAACCAATAGCATATCCCCTTCAAATCCAGAAAATCCGAAAAGGCTGGTGCCTATATGTAGCCATTAGTGATTCCACTATTATGTACGATAGCTTAAGCTAAGAATAGAAGAAGTACATATTTACACAGAGGATGAAGGCGACAGAAAAATCCACATATTTCGATGCAAGGGAATTAAACTGAACTCAGCAATGCAGCAAACAAACCAATTCACGCAATCTCCTTTTAACGTTTCTCAGAAAAGAAAATCTCCTAGAGACACCTATGAAATCTTTTTGGCAAAATGTTTTGAAGTATAAGAAACGTAATGCCAGAGATGTCCATCTTATCGATACACCTGTACCTGCCTCTAGCGCAGGTGAATAATCCAACGGAAATTGTTTTCCACAAGATTACCACATCGCACGAGAATACATGTAAGAGTTAAATTCACTACTAAGCCAGTAAGTTAAATAAGCGACGAGAAAATGTCTTTCTTTTAGATTGCTTTTTGATCTAGCCCCAGTAACAACCACCTGCACATCATATTAACGATCATTAGCGGCTTAGCACACTTTAGAAACTCCGAAACTATAGTCGCCGGTAGGTGAGGAATACCATTACCTTTAATATCACCTCTCCCCTTCCACATTGCCTACCTAATTTGTGAATTCTATAAAAATCACTGCCATTTTCCGCAAACACCATAAAATATCTCAATTCCATAAACGTATAAAATAATATACCATTAGTTTGTCGACTGGCTACACTGACAGGACAGTCGGCCGTGGCCAATGACGAAAAACCTTTGCCTCGTCCCCGCGATCCGAGCAAATCTGCATCGCTATCATCCACGTCCCCTACCAACTCGCTTTGCTCATACTTGGACAAATAGCTGCAAAGAAAATTCCACCAGATTACAGATCTCGAAGCTTATACATTATCGGAATACTAATCCAATGAAGGTAATTTCCAACTGATAATCAAAGAAAGCTTGTACTCCGAACTGGACAGCGGGAAGGAAACGATAACGCGAAGGAAACAAAATAAAGTGGTTGTCAAAGCCTTGGCAGAATGTTGACCTACACTATTCCAGGGAACATTATATCTATAGAAAACATATCTGCGAAACAACAACACAACGATTACATTGCAGTGAATGAAGAAACCGGCAGAAATTCGGAAGATACCAGATACTAACTAAACAATTCACATTGCTTCCTCCTTCCAACCTCCACTTATCACGGTCGAAAACTACAGTTCGACTTCATATTCACTGAATGCGTTACGCAAAGCTGAATACTGCGAGTGTACAACTGCACTCCCATGCAAAACGAGCTCTGAATCAAAGGCCTGTTTGAACATTGTGCGTCTATGTGCAATGTCTGAGGTTCGAATCTCATTCATCACCATCTGCCCAGATTCCGAACCATAATATGGTCACAACACCAACTCAGTCAAGCATCCTTTCGCATAAACAAAATAAGGAAATCGGTAGATATCCTTTGTTATGTACTCATTTAAGTGCATCAATCAAGAAGCACATAACGACAAAGAAAAACATTCATACCGCATGTAGAGCACTTTAACAGCATGTTCGGCGACAGCAACTCCCTCCGAAACACCGATCGCCTGTGCCACATCACCCCACTTTTCGCTTTGTGATACCTGAAACGTTTCATTATATCATCTCATTAAACGTAAAGAGACAGAAGGCTCAATTTTCATGAAATATGGACGCTTGAAGAAAATAATAAATGCATAAAATGAAAAGAATACACCACATAGCTGCCCTCATCTGCGCTTTCACAATCTTAGCTGTCATACCAACCTGTTGCATCACTGCTAAAAATATAGCAAAAGCCCATTTATGTTTCTTCAATAACGAATCGATTAAGTAACTGTCGACTAAAAAATCTCTCTTCCTAATAAACCGCTAATTATGCAAAATTTGCATATTTGCTCTGAGTTATCTTCAAATGCCAATAATAAAATTATACGAGAAAAAGTGGACGTGTTATAGCAATCGAGTGTTGCATTAAAGAGCCGCAGCTATTGTGAGAAAATTCAAAACCACTTTGATTATCCTACAACTTTATAAATACGTAGGAAATAAGGGGATCCTCCATCAATGTGTACAGGTCCCTCCCTCTCACCCCCCCCCCCCCCCCCTNCCCCCTATCGTTGCAAACATCAAATTCAACCATCATCCCTTCCCCCAAATCCGATATTAATTAGCAACAAAGGAAGTGTTGCAGAAGAACACCAACTGCAATGCCCTCAACGAAACTATGCAGCATTATAACACGCGTTTCGGATGCACAAATGTAATCAGGATGCTGGACGCGCAACATTGGCGGCGTGCGTGAGGCGTGCGTCGTGGGAACAGCCGGAGCCACAAGCGGCATTGGCGGGTCTGTATCAGAGAATAAAGATGACGTCAACTAGGGGAAACTCCTCTCCTGTTTGGCTGCTGCTTCGTCAGTGCAGCCACCGTGGAGACATCGCCGCCTCTTGAGAGGCGCCTCGATTCACATGTGCATCAACGCTGACTTTCTTTATCACCCATTATCGAAGAACCTCACCAACTACAGTTGAGACCACAAAACATGACTCGGGGAACCGAAATTATACCATTCCCTTAACAAGCAACTACCTCAACCGTTCCGCTATCTAACTATGTAAATTAAGAAGCATCTCCCGACCATGCATGAACAACAATCAATGAATTCCCAATAAATAAGCACCGACATAGAACAAGAATCTAGCAATACTCCTGCCAATATGCAAATATGATATCCAGCAGCAGAAAATAGCCCCTAAGGTCATTCGGGACCGACTAACACGATTCTATTGAAAAGGGAAGTGAACCGTTTGATAACCTTTGCACTGTGGGACACCAATCCATAATAAAGCACAACCGAATAAAGGGGTTTCTACCAGGAACCTTTTTCCTCTTCTCGCCGATGTATTAATCGGCGCCTGCCCTGGATACACCATAAGAAAGCACGATTGCTTTGATCTCCGTCTTGCAAATCAAGGTGAATCACACTGTGACCATCGAAATTTCAAAGAGAAACAATTTTTCAGTATTTGAAAACAAACATAACCTAAAGTATTCAGTTCACCTAAAAAACTTCTAAAGTGCGTATTACCGATATCCTCCGTTTCTATGCTGGTTATCTACTACGTAATACATAAGAACCAAGACAACGATCAAATCCTATACAGCAACGCGTTTTACATGATATAGCTCCTACCACCATCAGCGACTCCATCTCAAGTAAAATTCCTGCTGTATCCACAATTAGATCGACCCCAATTGAGCCTCCTTCTCCGCCTTTCCTCATGAGCTCCCGAAAACATCATGCACTGCTTCACCAATGAAGAACAACTCAGGAACATTTTACTTAGATAAGGGATCCTTCATATAGTAACAATGCTCAATGGAAAGAGAATTTCAAGGGGATCAGGAGGGGATGTGTGGGCGCGGGAGCAGCGACACCTTCCCTCTAATTTAATGTGATAAAGGCGCGAGCTTAAACACTTCACAATCCCTCAAACCGTCACATTTATATCACAAGAATGCGATGAAACACTAAAAACGAGTAAGGAACACACCTCTCTCCCCCATTCTCCCCTCCCAAATTACATCTCTACCGTGATCATCTCACAATAAAAACATTGTTGCAATGATGCACGTATTAATAAGCAATGAATGAAAACAACAGACAATCAAAAATGGCTAAGAAAAATGATTTGGTTTCTTGAATTCACTTCTTTCCCGAAGTCAATCTCGACATCTCGAGATGGAAGTTGGCATATGTTGCCTCCTCTTGGTTTTATCTGGAAACCCGAAACGTCACATAAAAAGCATATGGAATTTGACGGCCCATAAAGCTACATGTACCAACAACAGTTGTAACAGCCTCACCTTTTGCCAACCACCAAACGAGACGACCGTGCAGTAGAGGCGAGACAGGTTCAGTTCAACACCTTGAATGTAGGGCGATTTCAACGGGCAATTCCTGCAACACTCCAAACTGTTGTTTGCACCTCTCAAAAACAACAAATCGGCTTTTCCTCATGACAGAAAATGTCAATCCTATATTCATTCCTCATTATAATCATAGTTTATGGTACCCCAATGAATGAAACAAAACGATAGGCATCGATCCCTCTATCACCCCTTATCAAAAAGAAGACTGGGATACTTACTTATTTATCATTCTCCCCATTCCCTCGCCAAAACAGATTGCGATGCCCACCCACCCACCTTTCCCTGCGATGACGTTGAAGATATTGCAAGCAGTATATATCACTCTACAAACACCACAGATATAAATCCTACGCGGTAAAATTACAGAACCCGGTCATTAAACCGTGATTTTTTTTTTTCTACAAAAACCGACCCCGGATGTGACGTGACGAAAGGTGACTCAATGAGAACGCGAGGGGGAAACTGGAACGATCGGATAGGAAGATGAGGGTAAGCCAGCTGCTAAATGATCTCTCCTATCGAAGTATATAGATGAACCTATGCACTAATGACCTCAAATATAATCACGAACAAATATGCCAGCAAGGTGATAACGAGAGGAAGGGATGCACAAGGAAAATTGCCTTAAAGCATGGCTCTATGAAAAAATGGAAAATTTTCTCGCTCCATGAGTTCAAAAAAATGAATACAAAAGAAAAGCAATAGTACCATTTCCTTCGATAATATGAACGTAGATTTTGATAGAATTGCGTGCAGCGTTGTAACTTCTCCGGTGAGTCCATAAACGAATCGACATACTCGTCTATCGGTGAACGCCGCTTCCGTCGTTCCATTTTTCACCTATAAATTCGCGATAGTGTATCACTGCACCAGATTGACCGATACGAAACAACGTGTCAACGATGCACGACAATTTGCAAAACGAATTTCAATCAATATTTGTTTTGCATAACAATACAATCTTAATGCTTACGAAATATGTAAATTTTTAGAAATATGCATGTTAAAAAGCTATTTATGAAGTGTCATACCTAAAGGTGAATAGGACAAACTATTTGCACAGAACGATGAGGATAATAAAAGCATCGCATCGAAAGAACGACGCCATCGACAAGTAAAAAAAAAGAAGCAAATGCCACAATGCATTTCAGCTTTTGCCCGTAACCACTTTTTTTTTCAAATTTGCGTAGGTGGATACAGAAACGAACGACAGAGTATGAGGATGGAAACAGGGAAGGAAAAGTAGGAGGGTTCGAATAACAGCCGATACAGACAGAAGAAAAATTTCAATAGCTGCACTTAAAAGATATTCATGCATTAGTAATGTGAATGCTGTAAAGGATCATCAAGTTGTAAATGACTTTGAAGATGAATGTTGCGCCGGAAGCAATTTTCTGGAGAATTATATAAATGTTAGGAAGTTTTAAAGAACTAAATGCAAAGAAATGAAGCGAATGGAAGCATTTAGTACTTCGAAACATTCACGACTGATATTCCAGTCTTACTTTCGT
>QEWY01000398.1:136067-177676 GCA_006503575.1 Baylisascaris schroederi
CCCCACCCTCCTTGAACACATAAAAATTCACAAGTAGAAGGTTAGAGAAAATTACTAAAAATAAACACCACAAAAAGTGTGGGTGTCGAAAATCGATTTTGAGTGGATCCGAGAATGGATCTAATCGATATTGCGAAATCAAATCGACGCCATAAAACAATCACATTCAGGCTACGCAAACACGAGATGCGAATGTTTGCATCAGCTTTGAATACGTGATAAATCGAATGCGAATTCAAATGCAAATATGTTGAACTCTTGCAGCGAAATATTTTTGCTTCAAAAATTCGTCTTTCGAAAAATGCATTTTAGGTTATGAATTTATACAATTAAGAGCTGAGACAAAGAAAATAATTTGCGAGTGAAAGCGTAAAAAGCTAACGGGAAAACGGCTTCTCTCTAAACTTTAATAACCGCCGTCACATTTTAACTTAACTTGATTCTAGTATTTAAATAAGACCGTAGGAATATTTTAGTGCCCCATGTGAATGTTAAGAATTCTGATGCAAGCTTCAAATTGAATCGAAATATGTGCAATAAAATCTCTAGCAAAATATTTAAGCGCGCTTGAATGAAAAAAAAAGAAGTTTTTTGTTGCCTAATTTTTAAATCAGAATTTTTATGCATTTTCTCAACAAAAATATTTGCAATCGAGAAAAACCATAAAAATTTTATAAAAATAACCTTCCAAATTTCGTTCCAACAGATAGGATAACGATAATGATTACTTTGTTTGGAAATTATACCTCCGTGGAATATTTCCCTAATGCGACTATCAATAACAAATTCGTTCCCAATCAACAAGCTTCTCAGATAGACAAACCAATACTTTATGTGACTCAAAAAGATGATAGAGGTTTGAAATTTTGGAAATTTCGTAATATCGAATAAACTTAGAAAAAAAAAATTGTAGAAGCCGTTTGATCTAAGTTTCAATGGAACATGCAAGTTGTTTTTTTTCACGAACTTTTTTTCACAATGAACCTATTTTCATAAACAATCAACAATTAACAAATAACAACAATTCTAAACTAATAAAACAATCATCAATACTTGCGTTATTTTTTTAAACGTTGCAAAATGATAAAATACATAAAAAGCGAGCACGAAGAGCAAGAAAAGAAACGAACCGCTCACAAAGCCACAAATGAGGCGAATGAGTGAATAACCAGTACGCGCGAGCGGCGATAAAGTGTCGATCAAAACGATTTAGCCGTAGATCAAACACTGAAGGAATGCGTGTATTAATGATATCGGCGGGAAATAGACTACAGATCAAAGATTGCGATATTTCAAACTGTGTAGAACATTGTCTGTGCCACAATATCGTTTGGCGAGCTGAAATTGATCCACACGCCGACTGCGAGGGATGGAAAGGAGAGGGAGAGGGGGAGGGAGAGAGGGAGGGAGGGAGGAAGGGAGGGAGAGAGGGAGGGAGGGAGCAAAATGGGATACATCCCAATTATTCTAGGTTGAAAATCTTCATGCTAGCAATGTAATTAGACTGATTTGGACCACGATAAATTTTGGGGGAAATCAGAGAGGGTGAAGCGTTTCTATACACTCTTTAGCAATCTCATACCATAAACCAAATAAGTAGATCATAGAGGAGTACAGTGATTTAATTGGGCTGACAATTGGCAATGAAGGAATTTCAATAATGCCCAATATATCGGTGCTGTAAAATATGAAAAATACAATTTCTAATTATTTAAACTGCAAAATGTTCTAGAAAACAAGCGCCTCACGTGAATGTCACGTGAATGTCATAAATCAAAAGAAGATCTACTAGTCGTGACATGAACTTGAAAAGCTGATGCAATAAAAATATTCGCTTCAGAAAAACATCGCATCGAGATATCGTTGCATAATAATTTAGTGGCAATGTTCGTAAGCGTGATCGCGAAGTTGAAACAATGCAGCAAACAGAAATAGTAGTAACATCACATTAAACCATTTGATAGACACATTGACAGACATACAGACATACACACACATACACAGACACATACATACATATCGAACAAGCTATTCCATATGATCGATCCATTCCACCGTTAATAAACACAAGCTAAAAGTTAACTACGTAAATAATTAGGCAAATTATAGATAATCGAGGAAGGTAACGCTTTCTAAGAAACGAGTTATAGACAGAGTCAGTTGTGATGCAGCTTGTAAGTATGAAATATTTTTAATGATATACCTTCAATAAACGGTATAGGTTAAAAACACACGTGATCGCATACCCAATTAGATGATATAGGAGGGACATATACAAGGCTGTATGGTACAATTCATAAATCGACAATTATATCTGTGAATAAATTATAAAGGAGATCAATCAATGATTACGATTAAACATTAAACAACATAAAACATACAGGAAAAAGAGAAGAAAAAAAAAAGAAAACACACGTATTGGAGCGCAAAAGTGCAAAGACCAAACGTAGTTAGCAACATGAATGTACGTAAATTACACTAACTACTAAAGTGCATAAATATAGGGAATAAACTATTCAATTTTATTCGAACAAATAGGCACTTCAATATGAAAATTTTCAATACTTCATTGAGATATAAATTTCTTAGCTAAGAAATTTTTATTTATTTTTAATAAAAAAATTAAAGAATAGACCATTTCAATTCATTTAGGTGATGTGAGAATATATTTGACTATTTGAAATCTAGAATTTATAGTACCATAAATGAAGTAAATTTCATAAAAAAATAAATATCGATGGATATCCCTCATCTCTGCCCTTCTAGACCAGCAAACACAATAACTGCGTAAGACTGAACTTGATCTTGAACTTTATCCACTCGTTTAGAACATCAACTTCCCAGTCTCAAAATATGCAAATTTTTAGCTTTTCCTATAAAATCTCTGATGGTATATGTGGGGCAGACAAAAGCTTATGAAAGATTGAATCATCACCCTTTAAAAAATACTTTTGAAAGCCAACAAGTTATTAATGAGAAATGTTGAAAGATTGAATCCAAAAATTAAAATATGCGAGTTTTTTTTTTGCATAATATTATCACCGTGTAACAAATTCGACATCTCATCTATTTTGTTTTACCCTAACGAAAGATTTAATCATTCGGCTCAACCTTATTCCTAATAATTTCTAAGTTATGCAAATATTTCAACGCAAAAACAAAAACACTTGGACGAAAATTTTGAAACGAAATAAAAGTTAAAAATTAAGCTTGAAATGAATAGAAAACTTTTTTCTAACATTAGAAATGAAATATGGGCAAAATATCTGTATGCAAATAGCAATTAAAATTTTTGCGAATAATCCAGCATAACAACTTCAATTTATTTATAACGAAGAGGAAATTAACTAGTAGACAAGAGTTGGCTATCTCCAAAATAACTAGTTGCATTCATATGAAAACATTTTTGAAATGGAAATACTCCTCAGAATGCAATCGGTTCAATTTCATCAACTATAGGCAGATGAGGAGGACAGGAAGGATAGAAGAATATAAAAGGGATCAACGAATTCATAAATCACCATCTAACTAAGGCTGTCACTTGAAAACAGTAGATGGTGGCAGTAAATATGGAAATGAGGATCACAGTGACAAATGCGCCGATCGACAAATCAACAGAAGATTTTTTTTTCTTTGAGCTGCACTGTGCTAATTGTCGTTGGCGATTTGAAGCATTTTTTTTTTTTTCAGCTTCATCGGTGGTCGATGAGAATAGATGCTACACGGAAGATGGCTGTCTCGATTAAAGCCAAAACATCGAAATAACATCGAGCACTGACGATAAAGCCATACAACACATTGCTACGTAAAGGTATTACGGCAATGTGAGTGAGAAGAGATTGTGTCAATTCATTGCAATACAATTTGGGCTTCAGTGCTGAAAGCCCATCAATGAAAGAGGAGATTCCAAATGCAAACGTTTTTTTTTTTTTTTTTTTTTTTAGTTTGAAGTAAGAGAAGCACTTCAAGCTGAAGAATCCACCGAATACATCAGAAAATTTAAAAAAATAAAAATAAAATTGCACTACACAAACAACAAAACGTCTTCCAAACACATAGACTTCAAAAATATGAGTTTAGTTGCAATAAAGATAAGCAAAGTAAATTCTAGTTTACCTCGAATTTAATACTTATTACCGCTTAAATTTCAAAATTCAGCAGTACTATTTTGAATGAGACGGCTTTTTAAAGCAAAACTGAACCGATATAACTGTCATAACATATACTCTAAATAACATCACATTTTAGATTTATTTATTTCTAAACGATCGTAAGTACTTAGGCTTAATTAACCTCAGCAAGGTAGAACACATCAATCACGTTTGCAATTAATCAACAAAAAACCATTCGATGCAAAGGCTGAATATGAACCAATCGGCGATAAAATCACATTGCACAACACACAACCCTATTGGCCATCTAGGCTGCTAGCACACTGCCACCAACTGCAGCCAGTGACGACTGCGGTACGCTTTCCGCAATGTTATGCCGTCGAGCGGTAGAGTTGCGGCAACGTTCACAATTGTCGCACAAGCAGCGGCAATGCGCATATTTGAACAAGAAGAAATGATTTTTTCGATTGTGATGCAAGCGCGCTCAAATTGCTACCGCTGCGTATGCGAATGACAAACGGCCGCTACATCGATAACGCTCATTGACCGCAACGGAACGCGTCACATATTTCGACGATTCGATCCGCGTTTGTTGAGCACAGCCGCACAGCCGCACAGCCGCACAGCCGCACGGCCCCTACTCGATTGTGAAGTTTTCTCTCTATAGAAGGAGGGTTTGTAATATATGAGAGCACATAAGGGAAAGCAAGCAAACGGCATCGCAACGCGCACTCAACACGATTGCGCGCCATTGTGAACGTACGCCGCCCCCCCTCAACGGGTATTGCCCACACTGCGAGCGTGTGCGCCTTTAAGATCAATACACCAACTATTCCGTTCTGCTTCGCTATTCGGAGAGAGAGAGAGAGAGGGAGAGACAGAGACACAAACAGAGAGAGAGAGAGTGGGAGAGACAGAGACACAAACAGAGAGAGAGAGAGTGGCTATGGGCTTCGTGGTGGTACTCTTACATGTCTGCTACTGTGATATTATTCACGATATTTGCTGTCCTCCTCTCTCTCAATTCCATATGCTCTCTCATTAGGCAATCGTATATGTGTTTGCGTGTTTGCAATGCAATGGGAAACACTAGAGTATTAGAGATGGCAGTTCTCAGAGGTTGCTTCCGTCACGCCAAGGATATTCCGAAGGGTGATGCGAGTGGACCGATCCTTTAAAAAAATGGATTCCTCGATTGAAATATATAGTATGACTTTCTAAAATTTTTTATTAAGTGAAAAATATAAAGGTCAAAATGACTATCTGAAGGAAATCGATTTTTTTTTTTTTCAATAGATATGAGTTTGCAATTTTTTTGCAATAGAGGGGGGGGGGGGTAGCATTGCAAAACTATGTATTATTAGGGGATACTGACGATCGATATAAACTGCTGAAACAAGCCTGGAATGAGAAAAAGAAACGAAAGGTGCTAAAGAATGTCACAGCATCCGAACTTCAGCCGTCTATTTGAAACCTGTACTCTTGCCCAATAAACCATTGCCTCATATCAAGCATTAAACTTCACTACTGCTTTATCGTATCTTTCAAAGAATATACGTAATATACCTTTAAATAAATAAATAAATATATATTTATTTATTTATTTATTTATATTTATATTTATATTTACATTTATTTATATTTGTATTTATATTTATACTGATTACTGGTTTTTTCATACTGAAAAAAACATACTGACTCCTAACCACTATCTTAACTTGTCGTCGTTTCCGGCATCGTTCGGTCTGAATTAAAACGATATACAGTGAAAGAAACACTTAAATAGGAAGCGCAACCTTGTATATCATATTCCCTCAAATAGAGATCCAAGGATCTCAATTTTCTGTGGTACCACAATAGGGGGTTTCCAGTCACTGAAGAGGGAATGTCCTATACGTTTCACGACCTTCCTTCTCTCAAATTACTGCCTATTTGGACATAACTCTCGCCTTATGTGTGTAATGGAAACGTAAACCTTATGGTCTTAGTGCTATATTTTGTTCTGTGCGATGTCCAGTTCGATTAAATGTATGGACGTCTGTCTCTACGATTTAAACTTCTTCATCAAAGGTTGATGTACAAGGGAGGGGTTGTATTTAAAGAGGCACGGTATTTTGATTTCTGCGAAGCATTACTCCATCAAACGCTTATTTTCACTGTGGACTTTTTTAATTTAGCTCTCAGTAATTATAGGTATCGTCAATTACAACAAAGACTGCAATTATAGAATTGCAACGCGCCTAGGATCGTCACCCTTACTCAATTCTCGAAGGCAACATAGGACATGTGTATGCAAATTTCTGGACAGTTTTAGTCATATGCACGAATTTACAGACTTTGGCCACTGATTTACAGGAGTATTTCTCTTGAAAAAAAAATTTTTTTGTGGATTTTTTTTTGTTTCTTGTTTTATTTTATTTTGTTTTTTTCTGTTTGTTTTTTTTTTTTTTGAGGATTTCCATGTCGTCAGTATAAACGGCAAACTACACAGAGCCTCACGTCATGCCAGCATTTCCGGTTGACCTCGCAATGTTTCAACTAGGTAGCTTTCTTAATAAAACGATGGTATGTAGACCAGGTGAATTTTTAGTGGGCTTATAAATGACTATTTGAGGGCGTTTATATTCACCTTTGCCAAGTAATGTTGCATAGATCGCAGACCATGAATAGCTGGGATGGGTTGTGCTGTATTTGCAGCCTATGCTGATGAGAGCAGTAAAAGTGATCGATGAAATATCCTTGCACGTGACAACCATAACTTCCGGTCACTTCTAATATAACAATTACCACCCTCCTACTAAATAAAAATTTGCAACCTGAAACTAGTTTTATTGACACACGAATGGCACATATCTAGGTGGCTTTGGTTGGTGCACATTGCCGGTGTGTTCTTTGTATAGAATAAAAAAAGAAATGGCAAAGGAAGGGGAGGAAGATGCGTATAAAACGTGGATTTTTTTTTTTTCATCATCGAGATCTTCGCTAACACATTAGAAGCTATCTATTCAGTTTATTTCACAACTGTCTATCAATGTGCTATGAATATTCTCTGCGGCAATTTCAACTTTGACATACCCTCTCAGGATGACTAAAGGAAAACTTTCATAAATCTATTCAAAAATTTACAAATTCGGCCATTAATGATTCGGTTCTTCGATCAATTTTCTTCATAGAATAGATCGCTGATAGCAAAGATTTTTTGAATGATTTTTGCGCAACGTCACAAATAAAATGTGAAATGTCGTTCGATATTCGACGAGTCATTTTTATGGCCTATTCGCACGTCTATGATGATGCATAAATGCATATCGAATTCATACCCAGCAGGTGGGCATCGAAATTAAGTTCACATCGTATAGCCTCATTTAGAACGTTAAATGACTATTATTTCCTAGTTGAAATTTCAACTTGAAAATCTTACAATCTTCAGAAAAACCTCCCGGGAATAAAATTTCTTTGTTGGATAGCATTGTTCTTGTAAAACTTAATATTCATAAGACAGCATATTACGTTCAATAATTACGTTCAATTATAGTCTTCAGATCGGCCTTCAACAGCAAACTTTGAAATAAAAAAATCCACCGTGAAGGGAGGAAGGGGACAGATCTAACAACTTGAATATACCGTCGATTTTCCGGCAAACATCGACGATTCCGATACTGCCAGCAGATTAAGTTTTCACCTTGAAATGGCACACACCCTCATCAACATGCATCATTAATTATTTCACAGATGGAAAATGCCTCTAAGCGGTCCTGCAATGACAATGAGCCAGGTATGTACAGTAAGACTGGAATTAAAGCGACCCCCTTCTCCACAAGTAGAAAGCATATATCGAATATTCCTAGCCCAAGCTCCCCAATTGAGAAGGTAGAGGAGGGTAGTTGGAAATCGAAATAGCTCTAAAGAATAAGTGAGGTAATTAAGCAGTTTATTTTTCTGCGCTTTTTCGTTCGGCTATTTCTTCTGTTTCTAGAAACTCTCTAGTAAGCCAAAATTTCAATACGCAGAATTACAGGTGGCATTTGGCAACAAGCCAAATATGGATTTTGAACTCCATCAAGGATTCTTCACAACAAACTGATCGCAAACGGATTAAACACTCTCAAATGAGTGACAAACAAATCACCGAAAATAGTGCTTCCCAAATTTTCGGAAGATTCGTGGCGGGCGCTACCACTGAGTGGTACTAACTGGGTTAAACCAAGATCCCCCCCCCCCCCCCCCCCCCCCTCCAACCTAATATCAACTGTGAAAAATCATAAAGCACCAACGCAGTCATTCTCGTTTGGGCAATTATTACTGTGTAATTTCAGAAAATTCTTAAATCGCAATGGAAATCCGGACGTCAGTTCAACTTAAGCTGAACCTCGACTGCAATTTTTTCCTACTTTTCAAATATCAGATGGTGTCGAATTTCGAATATTGAAACGCATTTTTTAAATTCACTGGTTGGACTGATGAAAAGAAAAACGAATGAAAAAAAAAAGAAAAAAATGAAAAAAAGGCTGGGTGAATTACAATGAAATATGCAAATCAATTAGTGCATAGGTTTTCGTTCGTTGGCTGACCTTCATAGATGCAAAATGCAATTACTGCGTTTCGCTTTTGCAAATTGTATTTGCAAACCGCATCACTAGGATGTCATGTCTAGATGCATGTCTTTGCGATTATCTGCCTCACTAGTTTCAACTAGGGAATCATTGAAGCTAAATCTATGGAATTCGATGCGTATAACATAAATCATAGATGAACCTCAACGTTCAAGCTGATGCATCAGGTTTGAAAGGTGTTATAAGTAATTAAATGTATTCAAAACTTTGCATGAATTTTCAACCCACCAGATTGTGAAAAGTTTAAACCAGAGGCCGAACCATTTGAATCGTAGATATATTATTGCATATACTTTATTATTTGGTAGCAACCCGCATCCTTTGGTAAACTTTTCGAACGGTTTTTTTTTTCAGTACCGAAGACAGCCATCGACTGATCGATTTCCGATCAGATATGCAAATGAGCGATCGGTTGCATGGATTGATTTAATAAGTAAGCAGTTAACCGTGAAATACATACACAACAACATTCACTAGATACGTTAATTGCTTAAAAGCGATAATATTTATGCAAATATGCAAAAATATGCAAAAATGCAAAAATATGCAAAAATGCAAAAATATGCAAATATGCAAAAACAATTCCCCCTATATATAACAAATATAAGAACTTATAAAGGTGAAACAAAAATAAACGCATAAAATTCATCAGTTCTATAATTTACAGTGATTATTTTTCAACATCATATCCAAGAATTGGTGCTAACCAATATTCGATCGATTGCATCGATTCTTCCTTACGAAGCGCGTAATCTTTCACCTAAATTTGCATAAATAACTTTCTCTTAATATCTAATAATCAATACAATAAAAAATCCGAGCAAATAAATTTGAATTTGATTTACTTTTCCATAATTTGCAATTACAGCAAATGCAAATTTAATTATTTCTTTTGCAATTCGTCAGTTTTTTTTTTGCATTTTTGCATTACAGAAAGAAATATATTAAAGGGAGTGGGGGGAGGGGAGGGGGAGGGGATGCGAGATCCTTTATGCTATGGCAATGTTACTTTGTTTAGCCTATTGGAATAGCTCTAACATTAATTATACTCAGATGGAGAGTCAATATTGTTTTGCTATGAAGAAAATTCAGTAGAATTACTATATAATGGCACATCTAAAAGTAAAGATTAAATTGACATTGTTTATGACCTCCAATATTTTCATAGAAAGCGTGAAAAATGTTTTTATAATAAGCACTCATTTAAATATGGTAAAAGTTATAGCATATTAACAGCAATTAATACTTATTGGTCTTTCTATTTTCCCTTAAAAAAATATCTATCAAATCGGCTGGCAACTAAAAAAGTTGAAACTTTTGGAACTTTTTCGGGCAATTTTCCACAATAATAAGAAATAAATGCATGACGAAGAGAGCACAGACAAAGATCTATTTGGCCATACCTGATCCTTATCGATTTTCCCAACTGCAAAATATTGTGATTGTGGATGAGCAAAATATAAACCACAAATCGAAGCGGCTGGTTCCATAGCAAAACTTTCTGTTAACTGAAAAGCGGTACAATCGTATTAAAACCTTTTCAACAGTTAAGTTGCATTCAGAAACAGAAAAAAAGAGCATTTTTTATCGGACAGAATATTTGGTTAACATATAAAACTATTTACTTAGTAATTTGAATATTTCATTGAGTAGTAAAACAATCGGAATTGGTCTATGGTGCGATGATGAGAGCACATGATCGTATCAAGGATCTGCAGCAGTAAGCATAATTTATGTAATGATGGCCTGGAACAAGGTGTGGCACCGTTCAATTCTATGAATGGTGACATGCTTATGTTCCTCCCATTGCATCACTGCGCTAATATTTATAAATAATCTATAGAAAAAGAACTTAGAAACACATCTGCCGAAAATAAAAGAAAAGAAATTAATAAAAGGCAATCACTCATTAATAATTTAAAAATCCTCTTGCTGTCACAGTTACCATGAAAAATGCCCACGAAATAATAAGGAATTCACATGTGTTGCTAGTTATCTTATAACATAGATGATGGGTTTTTGAATTCTCCGTTTTTTTTGCGTTGATAAATTCGCATCAACTTTACCAGCATATAGTTTGCTAGTGGATTTTAAACAGATCTATGAATACCATGAGAAGATCACCTCCTCCACCAAATATCATATATATAGGAAATGGAATGTAGTCTTCGTAAATAACAGAACGAAGATTGCGCTTAACTCGTATGTTATCTAAAAATTAAGAACTCGGATTAACTCATATTTTATAGTCTCGGTAATTGTAATTGTTTAATTGTGAGAATAAAATTCACAATGAAAATTACGCATAGTGTTTGCATTTACTCATTTCTAAATTCGTTGATTTATTCTTCATCGTAACAATTTCATCTTATAATATGTCAACGACGGTAAAAAGTGAAATTTAATTTACTTGAATGCCAGCGAGATTTTCCGCATCTAATAATCTCCACAAGGTCACTTTCTCCGTATGATCCGGTTGGCTTGGATATCCCGGAGCTGGTCGAATCCCCTTATATTTTATGCTTAATAGATCATTTGTATCTAGATCCTCGTCCAACGAATATCCCCATAGTTTACGTCGAACCTATAAATGCCATAACACATATCACGAAAGAGATAGATTTAAAGCGAAGACGATTTAAAGCGAAGACGACAGACACAGATAAAAATCCCCTCCATGACTTTCTTTTTAAAACTTATCTCCAAAAATTAAAAACATTTAGTTCTTCATAAACGATGTAAGAATAGGCTAGCGGCGATTCGTTGACCAGTTTTCATCACTTCGGAGGAAAAGAGGAGGAGTGAACCACCGCTTTCGACCACTCTAGAGGGATCATAAAACGGATTGTAAAAGATAAAGAAAATTGTTTCCATGAATAACTCACTTGCATATGTAAATATTCTGCCATTGCCTCCGAAAGACGATCAGCGAGCGCTTTCACCTGAAAAAGAAGAAAATTTCATCAAGATATTAGCAAATAAGGAGTTGATAAGAGAGGATCAACATATGCTAATGAATTTTCAATTTCTGTGTTTTTAATTAAATAAATCTACAGCAATTTGTAGGTAAATCAAAAAAAACATCCATATAAGCATCGCTGCATATACGTGTGGGCATATTTATCAGTCGGTCAAATGCATAGGTGCATTCCAGATGTCGAATCAACCAAATCCAACAACTAAAATATGATTTTCTGAATGATAAATAAATTGCAAATTGCAATGTTATCTCAGAATGAATGATGATAGTTGGCAACATTTTTGATCGATATCGAAGGTTACGGCAAATAAAAATTGCAAATATCAGATAGCTTTCAAAAATTCTGCACAAATTGAAGGTGGAAGAGGATGGTTTCAAAAACTATTGGTTTTTATTTACTTCAAACAAAATATGCGCAACATTTAGAGGTGAAGAATGGCTACAAAGCTGCAATGGCTTAAAAGCAATCACCACTATAATCTTAGATGTCATCCAAAAAGACAAAAAAAAAATTTTTTCACCCAAAACGAAGATTTCCTAATCCAAAGATTACCATAATGCTTGAATAATCATCGAAACGTTCCTTTTCGAGTGTGTTACATAATTGCCTCGATCCAATACCCGCCGTGCACGCAAATATACCCATATAATCGGTGGGATGTGAGTGATCACCGGGTGCCACAAAATCCGATAGGCACATACATGGTTGATCGTATTCCTTATCACATTGCTGTCGAAGACCAAACAAACTGCGAAATATTTACAGTTTTAGGTATCCCGAATGGATGAACAAACAACACCGAACAGTTAAATTAATAATTTTGAATACAAATTTGTAATTTATTCGCTTCGTTTTTGTTAGAAAATGCAAAACACAGGCAATGGTTTTTATAAAAAAGTAAAGAATACTTTCGTTAGAAAAGCAATGAAAATTATTGTTTTTGAAGAATTTCCGGTGAAAAATTTTTCTTTGTTATGATTGCAAAAATGTAAAATAATTGCAAAAATTGCGAAATAATTGCAAAAAAAAAAGAATTAAACAATCGCCTACGTTGCAATATGCCGTCTCGTTTCATGATCAAATATAAGAATATCATCTCCATATGCGCAACATTCAAAAAATGCAATCACTGCTGATGCTTTCAATTGTTCTTTATCGATAAGGCGATGAAGTGTAACTTGTGCATCCTATAAAAATAAATATGCAAATTAATATATAAATAGAGAATTTATATATCGAATTTCTAAAGTTATCTACGTTTTCTGACCAATTAAATATGCAAATTTACTCAAATTTACTCAACAAAAAATCTCTCAAAATTTGCTAGGCTCTATTGCATTGTGAATATGTAAATTACCTATAGGATGGTGCATTTCTTAAAACAGCACCTCCATATCATCATTAACCGTCCCCGTATACGTAGTTGAACCCGTGTTGAGAGTCAGTAAACCGCAAGTACTAATAAACGGTCGAATACCATTGGCGGTGGAAAATCAACCTAACAGAACTTCTGCCGCAATCCACACTGTGAAAACAAAATACCCTTTCAGACGAGATTATTGCACGACACCAATCTCTATGATGTTCTCAACAATCATCCATTGCAATACAACAGATGTGATAAATGATAGTTCAATGGTAAAACAATTTTCCTAAATTGTGATAGCCTATAATAGACATATAACATGCAATATACATATAGAATGTGAAAATCTTCAATAAAACTTACATCAAAGACCCTTCTCGCTTCGACACCCACATCATCGTCATTGAATATGCGTGGATAATTGCGATTCGGATATTTACCTCGAAGTTGCCAAACATCGAAAAATGGCTTCCAATCAATGAATGGCACAACGAGATTCAAATCGAATTCTTTGAATGCCTTTCGACCGAGAAATTTTGGCTTAACTGAATTCATTAATATTCCTTTTTTTCATTCAACCAAATTTACATATGATTGAGAAGGGAAATTGCTCTAATCTTCCGCAGAAGGAATCTTGCTGTCAACTCATTTTTAATAATTTTAGATAATTGTGCGCTCATATAAATATTTGCTATACCTCATTATATTTCAAATATCAATATCAGGCGTTACGAAAAATATAGAAAATAAAAAAAATACAGAAATATAAGAATACAGAAAAAAATATAGAAAAATATAAAAGAATAACAGCTGGAGAGCATAATATTTAATTCTAAAATCATCTCAAGGCATAAAAACATCGCTTAAGTTTATAAACAACTACAAGAGAATAAAAGAAATGATTCAACAATGGAAATTATGTTAAAGAAACAATGGAAAAATTATTGAAAAGTTAACGAAAACAATGAAGATATAATCGAATCTATAAACATAATCAAGACAGCCATTCCTCAACAAAACTTTTGATGGGAATCTTTCAGGTTGTGAAAAATTTCAACTTGAGCTATTTAAAAAGTTTCAAAAATGCAATGAAAAACAACTTCATGAAAGATTTCCATCAAAGGTTTTGTTGGAATTTCTTCGTGGGATTTTTTTTTAAAATAATTTTTCCCAGGAATATTCATTTTTCATCTTTTAGTTTACTGTTCTATTATTACTTTTTTGAGTACGTTAGCGGTTTACCTGGTTGAAAATGCGTGAAATCGAGTTTTAATGCTCGATTTCTAGCTGCTTCTATAGACAAAAACCGACGTTCCTTTAGTGACTCGTAATGCTCAATACGGACTTCTTCATATTCTTCAACTATATCTGCTAAGAATTCATCGCGTGTTTTTGGATCGCATAACGATGAACACTAAAAAACAAATTCAATTCATAGATAAATGGGTGAATAAAAATGAATGTTTGATTTAGGAGTTCATTTCGAAGAGGTTTTCTCTAGAAAATCGAGAAAAAACAGAATAGAATATTACAATTTTCAATAGAAGATCTCAAATTAAATATGAAATTCATTCTCAGACTTTCACTTTTATTAAAATGAACTATAGAAGAAATAGATGATCATCAAAAATAGTCGAAACGTTATGGGCCAATTTCACCAATATTGCATTAAATGAAATATTTATAAATACAAATAAAAATACAACAATACTAGTTCGAAATATTGAGTATCTATGATTAAATTAATGTGAATGACATATATATATATATATATATATAGTAGAATTCGAATTTCAAATGCTTTTATCTATTGTTTCCCTGAATGTTCATAGTTACGATAGTTTCCGGATACGGTTTTATAACAACAATAACTAAAAATAAAAATGCAACCGACCAGCTTTCTCATCAATAGCTGTCTTGATGATCTTCTCACAAGGGGTCATTACGCCTAAATCGATCACTTTGAAGTTGTTACATCCAAGCACGACTGCCACTATATTCTTACCGATATCATGTACATCACCTTTTACGGTTGCAATCACGAATGTGCCCTGATATGGACTCTGCAATCACTTACTACCACTCTCGAACAAAATTAGAAAAAAAACACTAGCAAAATTGTTATTCGAAAAATTTTACGGCATGAAATGCCTCCTCATATGCACCACTCATAGGCTAGAAAGGAATAATGGGGTGCTATCGACTGCTATATAAAGAAAATCCCCTCGGGGAACAGAAAAAACTAAGCGATCTCTTTGCCTCTCACCGTTTTCCGGACAACCATCGTCAAACGCAAAACTAGACCAAGAAGCACTCGTAATGATGAAACTTCATTCCAATCATGTGCGAAACAAAAGCTGCTTTCACCTCTAGTCTTCATACCCATAGCCAAAGAAACTAGGCCAGCCTTGTTCTAATCGATAATTCCCAGTAATTTCCCTTCAATCCACATATCGAATTACACATTAAACAATCAGTACAGCTTTATCATTTTAATAGGACCGGATATTATTTCAGTAAGTATGCCAATAATGGCATATTGCATAGGAAACAATGGTCTACAAGCGTANAATTTGAGAGCATTTTAGAATATAACACAAATAATTTGAGAGCATTTTAGAATATAACACAAGTAATTTGAAAGCATTTTAGATTATAACACAAGTAATTTGAGAGCATTTTAGAATATAACACAAATAATTTGAGAGCATTTTAGAATATAACACAAATAATTTGAGAGCATTTTAGAATATAACACAAATAATTTGAGAGCATTTTAGAATATAACACAAATAATTTGAGAGCATTTTAGAATATAACACAAATAATTTGAGAGCATTTTAGAATATAACACAAATAATTTGAGAGCATTTTAGAATATAACACAAATAATTTGAGAGCATTTTAGAATATAACACAAATAATTTGAGAGCATTTTAGAATATAACACAAATAATTTGAGAGCATTTTAGAATATAACACAAATAATTTGAGAGCATTTTAGAATATAACACAAATAATTTGAGAGCATTTTAGAATATAACACAAATAATTTGAGAGCATTTTAGAATATAACACAAATAATTTGAGAGCATTTTAGAATATAACACAAATAATTTGAGAGCATTTTAGAATATAACACAAATAATTTGAGAGCATTTTAGAATATAACACAAATAATTTGAGAGCATTTTAGAATATAACACAAATAATTTGAGAGCATTTTAGAATATAACACAAATAATTTGAGAGCATTTTAGAATATAACACAAATAATTTGAGAGCATTTTAGAATATAACACAAATAATTTAATAGCATTTTAGTATTTAGGCGAACTGCGAATGCACATTTCTATGAGATTTGGCATAAACGCTTTTGATAGCATTCGATAAAGCAATAAAAAAGCAGCAAAAAATGTAGCATTCGACTACGAGAAATGATGAGTGAAAAAAAAAAACGTAACTTGGTTAATATTTGAAACAGCAGCAAGCTTGAGATTTTCGAAATGAAACCTCCATAATTATTTTTAATAATATAACGAGTTATAGATCAAAGATCACAAATTATTTAAATCGCTTTAAGCATTGAATTTAAAGATCATCCCAATCAAGAGATCCAACAGATTATAATATGGAGCATATTTAAGGAATCACATTCAAATGGCATAGCAGTCTAAAAGAGGCATGAAAATGAATGATGTTTATCAATTACCTGTGGTAAGAACATTTTACCCGATCCGAACAACTCGCCAACCACAGACATGCCTGCCATCAACGGTTGCTCGATGACATTCAACGGTCTTGGGTATTTATTCGTATTTTGTCTTGCCTCTTCAGTATCCTCGACGATATGCGAATCGATACCCTTCAAATAAAAAGGAAACATCGTATAGTTCCAGAATGCAGCTATAAATTTTAATATATGCAAATATGCATCTTCTTTTTAAATTACGGTTGCTGTAACATTTCCAATTAATAAAGTACATTCACTTTCTGTAATTAGATATACAAATTTGGTAGAAAGATTTGAAGTTCGATGACTCTCATTCAAGATGAAGATTTGAATATG
Organism: Baylisascaris schroederi; assembly: GCA_006503575.1. Classification (NCBI taxonomy): domain Eukaryota; kingdom Metazoa; phylum Nematoda; class Chromadorea; order Rhabditida; family Ascarididae; genus Baylisascaris; species Baylisascaris schroederi. The sequence goes on from QEWY01000398.1 coordinate 153,209, forward strand.
AATGAGAATATTACTTATGCAAAATGCGGCACATTTAATGCACTAACAAAAAAACATTTGCAATAGTTTTCTGAAATAACTGAATAGTTTAAATTAAGAGTTGGGCAGATAGGGTAATGAACAGGGATTTAAAATTGCTTCAATTGCTTATATGCAAGCGAATCTACCATTATGCAAAAATTAAGAGCGCGCCGTTGATTAGGTGCACCAATTTCTTATTGCTTCTCAGGAACAACGTCATATTTTTAAACTTTCCAGAATGTTCAACTGTTTTTTTTTAAATGAAAATTGTCTCATTCAAATTAATAGCAAAATTAATGCAAAACTTGTTTAAAATGATAGGTGGCAATAGATTTAAGTTTAGCTCGCGTTTAGCGGTTGGTCTGGCAACTATGTGGGCAACCGACCGAGCCTGTACTAATTAAATATGAAAATATTTCAATAGATATAGATGCATGCATACAATCTCATAAAAATAATTGCTAATGCAACAATGTAAGGAAGTAGCCAATTTTTTATCGTTTCCTAAGAAGCATTTCAATAGGATATACGAATTTAAAAAAAAAAAAGTTTTCTCATTTATAAAATTCTTCTAGAAAAATGCAATAACAAGTGCATATTGCAAAACTTCTATGCAAAATGCAATTATGCAAAATGCAATGCAAAAAAGTCTTCTAAAAATGCAAAAATGCAAATAACAAACCTTTACAAGTGCATATTCAAGTCGTTTTTCAACGCTTTCTTGTCGCCACGAATCGCACTCAGTTTGTGCCTTCTTATCACCACTTACTAAATCATGTGCCAATGCAAGCATTTTCTCGGTCGCATTCGAATCTTTATTCCACAGTAGGTCCTATAACATATATTTCCATTTCCACAAAAATTAGAATATATTTATTGTTAGGGAGATTCTATTCGATAATAACTTCCTTTGTTATGCGCTATCACCTATGCACAGTGCGTTAATGTAACATTTTGCTAACGCATAGGAATGTTTATATGAGCCAATCTGTTCGATAGCTTCGATTAGTCGGCTTCTAAAGTTGAAGAAATGAAATCTTGCTGGTATAAGCCAGTAGATTTTATATGAGAGAATAACTTACACCAAAATTTAAGTTGATTTAATAACATTCAAAAGTGGCTAAATTTGAAAAAATGAGTGGAAAAATTTGCATGCAATTAGTAATCGATCAAATCGCAGCTTACATCAATCAGAACGCGAGAAAATGGCCATATAAGCCTTTTATTGGTTTTGTGAAATATAAATCCAATGTTGCGTATATTCTATCATTTGTTAGTAAATGTTATTGAGTTGGTTAATGAGCAGAACCGCAAAATTTCATGTCCTGTTAGCCCCCTTGTGCGCTTCTGCACCTGTTTTGAATCGAAGCCATCAAAAGTAGAGCTTCAAGTGGAACCTCTTCCAACCTTTACAGCTGCCAAACCTACCCAACGTCAAAAACCGATTCAAAACTTGTTCGACCTTACACACCGTATTCACTTCTTTTTCACAGTATTACAAACAATTACCTCACAAAGTTTCAGCAGATCTGGTCGTATATCGGTATATAAGGGTAAAGCACCGGCATTAACAATACCCATATCCATACCAGCTTTAATAGCATGATACAAGAAAACGCTATGCATAGCCTCTCGTACTGGTTCCATGCCTCGAAATGAAAACGAAAAATTTGACACACCTCCCGATACAAAACATCCTGGTAAATTTTCCTGAAAATTATTACAGTCACACAATCGCATAAAACTTTCATAGATATTTTGAAAGATTCGATTAGTCGAATAGATGGGTATGGAGGCATGTATTAGTAAACAGCCATACCCAAAAATTCCACGGGTAATTTTTAAAATCAGATCTCCCAAAAATCTATTAAAATCGTGAAAAATGAAATCTAACAAGAATTTCACACAAACTTCGTCAATATGAGCAATAAACTGTCCTAACCACAATTTGCACTGGCAGCAGCAATTAATTTTTTAAAGTAAATTTTCAATTTTCCTTACAGTTCCTCAAAACATATTCGTTTTTCACCTCTCCTGTATCTCATTTGTTTGCAGTATTAGTCCATAAGTTGTAGAACATAAATCGGAAATATGCAAATTGCCTCTACCGCTTTCTGCCCATCATTCAATTATGAGAGCGATTCTTACTAATTTTTGAGCTCTTGAAACAATCGGCAATTCAAATTTTCCCAATAATAAAGAATTATAGATAATTTTCGATAACAGCATTAAGAAATCGGGAAGAATAGAGAAACCGATTTCAAGTAAAATTTGCCCAAATTTAAAAAGAAAGCAGCAATATGTGAACTGAACAATTTCATAGACAATAAAAACAATACTACAGATTGAGGTGAGCCATTAAAAAAATGTTATATATATACAATAACGAAACCTTAATAAGACGTGTTCCTTCGATGAAATTGATGCCATATTCTGAGTGTTCGTCCATTCCGGTAGCAATAGTGAGTATATTCGGGTCGAAAATAATATCACAAGGATCAAATGCTGCCTCTTCGATTAGCAAACGATATGAACGCTCACAGATTTTATATTTATGTTCAATACCTGTCGCCTGAAAATAAAATAAAGCTGTTAAATAGTAATATCCTTTTATTCCTTTCTTTTATAACAGCAAAGACTGGACGTTTTCTGTTTAGTCAATAAACAAAGATGTAGAGAGTGACTAATTTTATCTCTAATTATATAGCAAATTCCTCATTTATACTCTTATATTTCCTAATCAGCAATAACCGTTGGAACAGCTATGATATTACAAAAATGATTGAGCATTTTATAGAAAACTGTTCAAAAATTGCTTTTTTTATCTGCTTTTATGTGGTCCATATGCATTGAACCATTCGTTTTTGCATATTCTTTGTTTACTGTTGTTATGCAAATAGCATGCAGTGAACTTCTTTCATCCACTTCGTTGTGTTACGATGCAATTAATCGAAGAAATTTAGTCATCGTGGAGGGTCCATCGAGAAGTCCATCATCCACATTAATATCCAATATTTGAGCACCATTTTCCACTTGTTTACGTGCCACATCTATCGCATCCTAATAAAAACATCTCATAAGTGAAAAAATTCATAAAATATGAAAAAACGAAGAAGCAGAAGTCTGCAGGAATAGAATTTAACATGAGAAAGCCAATAACTCGAATCTAACAATTAGCACTTCCTTATTGAAAAAAAAAATTATATTTTCAAAAAGAGAATCGATTCTTCAATCATTGCCATATAGGTTGACATTAGAAACACTCAAAAGGCCTTTTTTCTATGAAGCGAATAACATCACCTCGACACAAAAAATTTTTGGCAGTTATTCGCGTTCAAATGGTAAACAAATTTGCTGTCACTATTGTTATCTATCATGGAATCGGCATTTTGTGTTTCGGATTGAAAGAATTCAAAAGAACAATTGCAATGCATTCGAACATCCGGAACTGAACTGGTATCATCTGTTGGAGACGACGACATAAAAAAAGAAACGTTGAGAGATTCTAAAAGAGAAACTACATGGCTGACTATTGGCTGAAGGCAATTTTCGTATGTCATTTCCATATCCCATCATTTTCTCATTTTTCCACCCGCTCTTTCCCATAAACAACAGCTGCAACCCGGTTCCCTTTTGACTTCAGGAATCTGGGCAGCAGTATGCGATCACACGTGAGCATTTATTTCTGCTGTGAAGTTGTTCAATAGAAGAAACTTGGTTTACGGGTCTTTGCAATCCTTAAGCCTCAATACCGTATGTTTTACAGTAGGTAACATATATATCAACCATTCCTGGCTGTAGAAAAATCGCTAAACGATCAAACTATTCGCTGTAATGAGGCATCAATGGACGAAATACGAGTGTACCACCTGTGGTGTTACTCAGAGATTCAACTGCTCTGGTTTTCGAGCAAAATCCATCAACTACATTCTACCGGAACAAGTCATTTATCGGTTAAAACTCCATGAATCGCCGAGCCGCCAACCTACTGGAATCAACAAATCGTTGAAAAATTTTTTACCAACCTCATATTTGTTCTTTTTAATGAGATTACAAAATCTTCTTGAACCAGCCACATTGCAACGTTCACCAATATTAACGAAATTAGTGTGTGCACCAATAAGAAATGGTTCTAGCCCAGCGAGCATCATATAGCCACTATTGACAGACGTCTGTGGCTTTCTTGGCACAACGCCTTTCACCACACCAGCGATTGCTCGAATATGATCCGGCGTCGTACCGCAGCATCCTCCAACTATATTCACCTGAAACAATGGCTTAGTTCGTGGGGACGCGGCGGTGATAACCGATAATAGCGGGTTCTATTCCAGCCTACGACCAAAGCTTTTACCTAAACGCTATAAACTGGACGCAAAGTCACTTCATTATTCCTTTCAGCAGAACTCTAAATTAAACTGTGCCTCCGACAACCTTTACCCTCGAGCATATATCCCAGCACGAAGAACTTGAAAAATCTTAGGGTGCTCATTCGCGGCATACGGGAGTCACAGTAGTCCCCTCCCCCCCTCTCATGGGGATGATGATTCATCTATACGATGGTGGGGGCACGGATAAGCTTCTATATACGAACTCTACTTTGTTTTTGACCAATGCTCCCGTCGACAGTAGACTGACGTTATACCCCTCTCCCTCTAACACTTTGCACGGATCACCATTAAGACATCTCAAAGCTTTTCACGCGCGTAGAAACAATGGAGACAAAATCTCTCNCTATTTGACTTTTCATCACTGATTAACTCCGCAAATCATTATTTATTCCAAATCAATGGGACCAAAAATTCCCGTGCATCGAAATTCATTCTGAATAAAAATTGATAGGGTTCAAAATGCGAGATCATAGGCAAATTCGAATTCAAGCTTTCTGCATGACGAGAATTAAAGGAACTTTAAAGAGGTAAATAATTTCAAAATAGTGGTGATATTAACGCTTCAAAAGTAACCACCATATGCTATTTCAAAAATTAGTTGTTGACCTTTCGATATTTCAACTACCCATAAGATGCTATCTTAATTAAAGCTCAAGTTGAGAATTTTAGGAAAATACTATTGGAAAATTAGTGCATCAAAAAGGAAAAGAACAAATACCAGGCCATCGCTTGCAAAAGACAATAACGCTGCAGCCATATCCTCCGGTCGTTCATCGTATCCGCCCAATGCATTCGGTAGACCTCAATACAATGCACGCTATTCCATAGATATCAACAATACCATAAAAGCTGGGAGTAGGTCGGGTTCAATTCATCGTTCCCACGCCCATCCCACTCTCCCATTCCCTTTTTTATCGAAAAAATTTTCACTAGCTGCTTTTACTTTGATTCCGCATTGTCATCAAACACCACTTAAATTCAAAAGGTTTTCTCCATCGAGCCACTTTCCACCATCTATTTACTCCATTCCACCAATTTCCGCTTTATTCTATCCGTCATTACTCTAAATCAAGTATATCCCACATACCAGCGTTGGGATAGCAAAGAACAAGTGAGGTTGTGTTCATTGCAATTGTTTCAATGAATGGTCGCATTTCTTTAGCACCAAGAGCGCAATTAAGTCCCACAGCCACTGGACGACCCTGTCGTGTGCTAATTAAAAACGCCTCTCCTGTCTGACCGGATAATGTCCTTCCTGATAAATCCACTATCGTTCCGGATAGGAATACTGGCACCTGAAAATTTAAACATGCATTTCTCACCAACAAAATTTGGTTATTTCCTCTCTATCCAATCCAAATAAGTAGCTCATACGAAATAAGATACCATATAATTTTCATAACATTAACGAAGAATAGGGAAAGAGTCAAAATCGCATCAGAATAGGATTTCTAACAACCAAAACCGCAATTCTATGGAAGTAGAAAACTGACCCATGAATTCCGGGAGAGTTTGGTTACATACTTCTGAATCCCGAAATACTAACTTTATAAGAGCACCGAAACATGAGGTTATGAAACCAAACCTCCTTGCAATTTTAGAAAAGACACAAACCCTAGGAAAGGAAGTCAAAACATTCAAATGGATGGATAACCATGGTCAGCCGAAAGCACCTAAATCAAAAACCTTAACTAAGGTAGGTGCAGAATAATAATTACAATAGGTACCTAATGTCGACTATTTTCAATGGTGTGAACTACAGCCCTCAATGTCAACAAACCAAAGTGGAAACCTCTTCAATGCCGCCCTCTTCGAAAAGCGTTCGAATGGCAAAGAGCGCCGCCTTGGCGTTCGCCGAATCGAAGACAGTTTCGACTAGAAGCACATCCACTCCACCTTCGATTAGGCTACGTGCTTGTTCACCATATGCTTTTACCAATTCCTGGAATGCTGTAAACCAACTCGGTTAAACTGTTAAACACCATGCTCAATACGTCATAGTAAGAACTAGCAACCGCAGAATTTAGAATACACCAAGAATATACTCAAACAGACATGGTAATCGGTCAAAACTTCTTTGTATTTAATCGAATTCTTATAGCCAATGCCATCTTCCAAAATACAACGCCTTGTTCTAAATAAGACGATATATGAGGGAAAGAATTACGCTACGATATGAAACTCATGCGGTTTAATATAGAATTTGAGTTACATTAATTTCAGAAAACCTTCTGATTAAGAACCTCCATATTAGCCCAAGAAGTTAGCAGCTAGAAGGCCTTGATAGCTAGGTGATATACCTACTCACTTATATTGCTTTCAAGAAGTTATAGTTCAGAGATGAAGATATGGGAGTTGCAATTTCATAACGAACACAAAAATAACAAAACTATAATTTTATTGGAATGAATGCCGTTATCATCACATTTCATCATCGATATTTTTTCGTTAGATTATCTGATATTATACTAACGACAATTATACAACACTCCACTTTTTGATACATCGTTATAAATCTTTTCTGTACTATTTTTCTCTCACTAGATGTTTTAAAAAATTTTAAATATATTTCCACATAGATAATTTCCTATTTATCCGAAAAAAATTAAACAGATTTACGATTCCAATAATGCGAAATTATTTCATATGCAAGAGATTTTTTAATAAAAAATAGATGAAAAGAAACAAAAAAATAAAATGAATGGACGTAAAGAGTTATGACTGACTTATATTACGAAATTCGGGGTGTTCCACTGATGGTGATATAGATAAAGTTTTATTGGTTGGACCGATAGCACCACAGACAAATCTGCGGACACCTGAAATCGAATATACGCAAGAATATATCGCAACTTTGCCCTATTTTATTTATTTTTTCTTCATTTCTTCTCCTCCTTTATATAAATTTGCTTAAGCTATTCAGCAGTACTTGGACGCGATCCATTCTTCGAATTTCATTTGTCTTATTAGCAATTTCTTTGATCTATTTCTTTTGGAAAACTATTCTCCCACTAAAAGCAACATTACAATTACTAGTAGCTTGGGTATAAAGCAAAAGTGGATGCAATAATAGCGTGTAGATTGATTTAGAAGAAGATGCTTTTTTGTATGAGGAGAGAGATAAAAGGGTTATAAGAAGGAAGGTGTATTCATGCGGGAAAGCGAGTGAAACAACTTAATAAATAGGCAATTTCACAGTAATGCAAAGTTCAAAAAGTGGAGAATGCACCTTAAAAGTTGGCATGATAGAGGTTTTCGCATCCCACTTATCTGATCAACTTATTTCACATGCTAAAAACAAATAAAAATGCGTGACATTTCGGTCATATTTTGAAAACTTTTAGCGTTTACAGAAAATTTCAGAAAAAAAAAACTTGCTTTTCGTGATTTACATGTATCAGATGAGAATCGGATTTATGTAAAATATATGGAAATTTTTGGCATCTTCTCTAAATGTCCATAACTACTGAAGTTTATGGATCAATGAGATTTTCAAAAGAGATCAAGAAGCCGCAATAAAAGACGATTTGTGATAATCTCTATCAGGTGGACCTTTATTAAATATTATATGATGAATGAATCAATGATAATATAAGAACCCCCCCCCCCCNNNAAAAAAAAAAAGAAAAACAGAAAACAATAAAATTTTAGGTAAAGAAAAGTTGCATTGAAGGGCAAACGAGCGAGTCCATACCGGTTTGTTTGTGGACTTCATCAGCAGCCTTACGAGCGATTTGTGCTGAATGATAATTGATATCATGTACAAGATGCTCACATTGATAGTCTGCTTGAGCGATTACTGTTCCACTGAATATGAAAGATATATTATATTAGATGAAAGAAATATAAACGAGTTGGAATTCATATTCGTGGTGCCTTTTTTATTAGATCACTTGCGCAAGTAATAATTGCTGCACTTTCGTTCCTTTTTTTGCAAGCGTGAAATTTTTGGATTAATCTTTATAGACCCGAAAGGCAGAAAAGCGAAAAAACGTCATTGATATTCGAGAGAGGGAATTACACTAGTAATTTCAGTGAAATAGCTCACCTGAACGTATTAGTCTCAATGAAATCAGCTCCAGCTTCCAAATATAATTTATGAATCTTATAAACAATATCCGGTCTCGTCAATGAAAGAATATCGTTATTTCCTTTGAGTGGTTTTGGATGATCCTTAATAAATAAAATGTTAATAATATAACTCTATATGAATGTTACACTAGTTTCAAATGACAACCTCAAAACTATTATAGATGATCGAATACAACATATCTAATTTCCTCATCTAAACTCGACTATAAGAGAATTCATTACAAATATCAATCTTCAAGGTGGTCTTTAACCTTTAAACATACGGTCTTTAACCTTTAAACATACGTTGACCAATGTTCTTCACATCAAAATGACTTCGTTGATTTTTCACTGATTCGCTATTGGAAATTCTTCTCAATATTCGATTTTTTAGCATAAAAACTTGTCGTATCGGAATATGAAATTGTTGAAGATTGAAACAAGAAAAATTAAAAAATTTTAACTGAACATTCCTATTAATTATCGTTCCGCTATATTCAACATCTAATTATGAGAGCAAAAAATGAAGACAGCTGTTAGCTATTATTAAACCTTCCCCCCCATCGTCCTCCTCACCTTTTAACTCCTCACATTTTAGAATGCTTAGATACTCCAATTTTTGAACGAATTTGAATTTCTCTCAGTAATTTGAACGTTTTGAATTTGAATTTGAACGTTGTTCATTTAAAAAAAGTGCATCATAAAGATTGATGAATATACCTTGAGAATATCAGCACGGAAATCATCCTCTTGCAAATGCTCTCTTTGAATCATTGTACCCATCGCTCCATCAATAATCAATATTCTTTCCTTTGCGATGCGTGAGATCGTTTCGAATATCTCTTGCCGTCTTTTCATCGTTGCTGTAAGCAAATAGCGATTTCACAATGATATAGTGCCAATTCAATTCACTTGTAATGCTTTCATTTCCGATTTAAAAAAAAAACAAAAAACATATGACCGCATATATTCGTATTACAACGAGTGATTTTTTAAACCAAACAAACACTTCATCTTCTATAATTAAAACAACGGATCATTCTCTCTATGTTGACAAAAAAATCGAAATAATTTTTGAAAATTTGAAAATTTGAAAATTTGAAAAAAGATTTGAAACGTAGAGGAAAACGCATTAGAATATGCGCCATTATATGTGCTTAATTTTAAAGTTACCAATAAATTATAAAATATGCACAATAAACGCTTCACATTTCAATGGAATTAACCATTATCAAGAAACCTATACAAACATAGAGACATTTATATACATACATACGCATAGATGACGCTATCACAATACGCTCAATAAGTGCAAATTAACAAAAGCAAATAAAATTATAGAAACGCGTCAAGTGAGAAGCTATGACATTCGTATTGTAATTCTATTTATTGAAGCAATTTGTTTCCCAAATTTGAAAAACAAATATCAATTTATTTACTAATAAAAGAATGTGAATAAAAACACTAAAACAACAATAAAACTATTTTGGGCATAGATGAATAGTAAGACATAACAAAGATGCTATACGGATGCAGAAAAGCGTTGTAAAAAGTGAATCAATAAACATATAAAAATTACCCTCGGGAAAAAAAAAACCCTCATAAACTTCCCATCAACGCAAATGTTTCCTTTACAAAGCGTAGTGCAACTCATCAAACGACCTATTAAACTCTCTCAAAAGGAACTCACAATGGTCATGTAGACAAACTTTTCAACGCACGATGAACACTTCCCCTTCTCAACAAAAAAAAAAAGTAAAGAAACGTTTTTTTTTTGCATTCCATTCCTCAAACCAATGATCTCCACCAAATAATTTAAAAATATGCAGCCAGCAGTCGGTTCACATTTCTGAGTAACCAACTGCTCACATAAACCTGTCATAAAAGATTTATTTTTTCGCATCTTGATCGATGGAAATGAAAAACCTGCTAGTGTATGGTGCATATGAATTTCTCTCCGCTTTCAAACGATTATTACATCGTTCAAACTTGATGGGTAAAAGTGAAGTGAGGTTACCGGCGATGTAAAAGAATGATAATGCAAAATGAATCCAAATATCACGAATATATTCCCATAATAAAGTAATAAGAAAATAAATTCCTTGTGACATTGTTTCTATCGATGGTCGATACTTTCGAATCGGTAGTTACTAGAATCGAAATCCATCCGTCGGCTGGAAGTGCAATCAAATAGCCCCAGGCTCCTAGTGGATATTCACGAGAATCGCACTTAAAAGGGGAGAACGCTTCAAATCGCTTTTGAGACCGTATCTTCGTCTCGTCTCATCCTGGTCAACCCCGTCCATCACCCGAACCGTCTCACTCCTTCGTCACCAAGGTCACCTCCATCGACCATTGAGTAATTTCCAAATCTTTTCCCATTCCCTACTCCCTTTTATGCTTCAATGGAAGAGATGAGTGAACTTGAAGATTGTCTAAGCAAAAGGATGAAAATATAGAGGCCGCTACAATAGTGGTAGCAACATTAATAACAATAGTGCTGAAATCAGTTGTGTTAAAAATTTCCCAAAAACCCTCTCCTAAGCAAAAAAAAAAGAAGAAACCTAATACGATGAAAAAACAGGAAGGAAAAACAATAAAATAAATATACACATTAGTGAATAAAACATAAATTTCATACAATATGGAGCACTATAAGAAAATGCTGCATAAATTTCCACCAACGCTGAAGAATTTTTTTTTTTTTCTCTTCTCGTCGCAATATGAAGACAACTATCGCCGTGCATTCCATGAATTTCAAAAAACCAAAAAAAAAATTGGCAGTTATGACGTCATGTTAAGAGCAGATGGGATGTAAGAAATGATAGATAAGAGTGTTGATAGGAAAACACGTGTAAAACGAGCAATTTTTAACAATCTTAATCGCGCATTCATTTGATAAGAAATGTAATAGCAAAACATATTTGCAACTTGAGAGAATGAACGAAATAGCTATCGATCTATCAAAGATGGGCGATTCTCTGGATTGAATTTCATTTCTCTTTGAAAGAAAAATTGATAATTTTTCTGCGTATTTAAAAATAAATTCAAAAAATGATCTTATTTCATTTGTGTTATCATATTTACGTAGATTTACCTAGTGATTGTATAGTAAAGAGAGAATTGCAATACTCACTATCATCTCTCTCTAGAATTTCAATGGAAAAGATTTTTTTTTTAGACTTTAATGGACCGTAAGAGGAGCGTACATATGCATTCTTTCCCTTTCGTCCATTTTGTAAAATTTTTTTTTTGGATTCCATTAATTCTCGCTGAAATAACGAAACATTAAGATGGTGGTCACCTAAAAGTTTTTAATAAAGTTATCGCGGACTCAATTCTAGCACTGCAAAATCGAAATGTAAATTAATCTTCGTAAAAATGATCTTTAGTGAATAAAAATTCTATCAAATTACCGAAAGCTTTATTCGTTGTTATTTAACGCCTTTATGAGATCAATTCTTCAAATGTGGAAACTAGCCGCTGTCCAAATCTTAACCCCTCCCCCTCCCTCTCCCACTTTAATTGAGGAAAAAGGTCCCCCCCTCCCCCTTAATTTAAGGAGGCAGGTTGTGCACATGCGCCATGGAATGCCTTTTTTTTCAGTTAGAAAAATACACGAAAGCTACTTTAATTAGCAAAAAATTGCACGTTTTAATTATTCTCCACGAATATTGAAACTGTAAATTTTTTTGCTGAAGTTTCCTTTCAAGTTTCCAGAGGAACTGATGCTCCACATTCCGATATCCACTGCAAACTACTGTAAATATGAATCTGTCACAAAGGTGTATGCAAATTATTTAAAATAATCGAGTCTAAATAAGAATAATACTGCTCGGAAAGCATCTACAAAAGTTCAGTGATGCAACATTTGAATAATAAACAGAAGTTCGCAAGTTTGGATCCGTAGGCAAGCAGCATTTCCACACAACCTCAAAAAATGACTACATCCAATATATAAAATATTTCTTATAGGTGTTGGCAGAGCGCTTTACTGCACACACAATCAGTCAATACAGAAATCCACCATAAAATTCAACACGATAGCAAACGTTCAACTTTAATGCGTCCTCAATTAGCAACAGATAAACGGAAATGCATAAAACAACTGGCATGATATACACTTTTATATTCCACTTGTTTCAGCAGTCATCTTTGAAGGGTATTAACGCATCATAACATATAGAAGATAAAGCCTCGAAAATTTGAATATTCGATCATCGCATAGATCTTCTATTGATTCGTTTTTTTTATTGCGATCTGAAGGTGAAAGACGAAAATCACATTGAATTAAAATGCATAAAACCTTTTTGATTTTTTCGGAAACCCATAACTTTTTCGCAGTTGATGAATCAATATGAAGCAGCTTCCAATCGAGACTATATGCACCGTAATTCGCAACTATAGCATCGGTGGCTCGAGAATTTAAATCACCAGACAGACAGGTGGACAAACGTATATAGACATGTGTGCCTACATACAAATGATGACGTCATAATTGGTTTTTGTGAACATAAAAGATGTGGGATAGAGAATAAATTTTAAAATTAGAAAATAAAATTGCAATCTAATTATGAGAAATTTCTCAAAATTGGAAAACAATAATGAATGGGGAGGCTATATAAGGCAAAAACGGACAACTCGAGGCATCGTTGGGCAACCGCGACTCTACGCAGCTTCCGGATGGCTACCGACTTCGACAACCAAACAGACAGCTCCGGCGGACGCAATCCAGTCGCCATGAGGCGACTGCAGTGGGTCCGCCAGAGCTGTCTGGTCGCTTGTCGGAGTCGACAGCCGTCCGGAGCTGCGTAGAGTCGAGGTTGCCCAATGAACGCAATGAATCAGTAAATAGAACAAAATCGCTACAAAGGCGGCTGGCTATACATCTACAGGAAAGCATCCAAAGCTCGACTGCACAAACATACCAGAACACTGACAAAAGCGCCACGTGAAGTGGAACAACGACGATGGAAATCGTAAACTGTTGCAGTGGGCCGACAAGGCATTTGGCAATTCCAAAAGTGCCGGAGATGCATTTGGTGTGTGTCGCCGAAGGTACACCGCTGCTGCTTAAGCAGGAAATCAACTCTCCTTCATCACCGAGGAACTTGCCAATCGCCTCCGACTTAAGAAAATGAGAAAAGGCCAAATCTTGACCAAGGGAGTCGGAAGTTCAGCAGGGCTCGCCTATCAAAGCTACAAGGTTCAGTTCGGCATCGTCTCCGTAGACGGAAGGCGACAAATATTCACAGCCAACACCTGCCCAAAATTACAGACGAGTTTCTTCATTCTCAAATCTCTTTGAACGACTATTCCGACAGCTCTCGCGGACCGCTCCATTCACCACAAGGGTAGAAGAAGGGGGGAGGAGGGAGGAGGAGGATATGTGAAGGAAGCAAGAATAGCAAGCACCTCTCCTCTCATTTCATTCTTATAATCTACATCCTCTCAAATGAACGCCTATCGTTTCTCAGTATTTCCCACATTTAAGCATCAAAAAATTTTTAGTAATTATTCCAAAATAATAAATGAAGGAAGATTAAAAACCGCAATTTTTAACCTCTCACTCCCCCCCCCGGCAAAAAAAATTGGCACGGATTCAAATTCACTGGAATCATCTATTTAAAAGCACTTTTGAATAGGAAAAAAGCGACTTAATATAGAAAAGAAATGCTTCAATAATTCAAAAAAAAAAAAGAATTTAAATATTATTGAAAATACATATCATTAAAAATTATAAAATATTTCCAACTTTTTTTTTTTAAATTGCCTAATTTAGTGATTAGATTACTTCAATATTCGAAGCATCGACTTAAATTTTAAAAAAAAAAAAAGCGATAGTAAGTGCCATCGATTGTAGCGAATATCATCGAAATTGAGTAAGAACGATCACTACTTGTCGAACGTTCGACATACGTAGTTTTGTTATGTTTCTCTCACCCTCTACAAACGCTCATATTTTTTCGTTTCTTCATTTCTCTAGCCATCTCTTCGTTTAATATAATGCTTAGAGTCGCGCAGAATTAATGCGAATAAAATGAAAATCACGTGAAATACGTCAACCATAATCGGAGTTTACAAATGGTCACGTGTAATTAGTAACCTTAGTTCTATGAGAGATTTGAATTTTTGCTGTATTAAGTTTATTAAGTAACCTACATTTACTATAGAAATAACGGTCGGTTTGTTCACATGCATATTACCTGTTTGAAGGAAATTTTGAAGGATGAAAACCTCCAAGCAAATCAGAGTTGAAAAATTGTCTCATATTCGAAAATCTTGAAAATCTGATGGAAAATCCCTTTTATTTTTGGTTTTCTTCTTTAAAAAGGTTGATTTTTGTATGGGATATATTATGCAGGATGAAAGGAAATCACAGCAATGACCGCAAGATGGTCAAAAAGTTCATAAACTAATTAATATTTTTTTTTATAATAAACTTTACGCTATTTAAAATAATTCAAATATTTTTAGGAGTGCTCTCCAATTGTTAGCGATGTTTTATTTGATTGTTTTTCTTAGCAGCGCTCCTGTATAAATATTCTCTTCTCTTATAAAGGAAACAATATTGGTGTTCAATTTGTATTTGTGAAAAAAAAAATGAAAGGTACAGGTGTGAATGGAAAATGCGAACGGAAATAGACATAAGATGAATTGAAACATACAAAATCGAGAAAGATAAATTAAAAAGGCATAGAGCATTTGCACGAAATATGTTGAATCGTATGCGGGTAGTGAGAGGAAACCGCTCAATTCGAACGATATTCGAAAGAGAATTGCATAGAAATTCTTCTTATCGAATCGGTGAAACAGGTATATAAGGTGTCTTCGGAACGATGTTACATAAAAAGATGAACCAACCTGCACTAAAATACTAACACTACAAATTGTAAGACGGTTTAGATATAACTTCTTCGAGATTGCAACTGTTTAACTCTATGTTTAATTATTTGATCAGCTGCGTTTATTAGAGCTTGATTTCAATGGGGCTTCTAGGTTTCAACTGGTTCTTACTTATTCGGCTATTTATTTGGAATGAGTGACTTTTTTCAAACTTTAAAAGTTAACATGTGAGGACAACTTGTGTTTTAACTTTTGCTTTAAAAATACTTATGTATTATGAGACAGGAAGGAACATAAATTAGGTTGGCTAGGTAGGTGGAAAGCCGAATAAAGACTGATTACTTCAACGTGGCTAATGTTGAGCAAAGCTGTAAGAGTAAAAGAAGAGTCCCAAGGCGATAAGATAAAACTTCCAATCACTTCAAAGGTATCTTCGATATTTCAAGAGTACAAAACAGAGAATAAAAGGGATTTGAAGGGGAAAGGAAAGAGAAGGGAGGGGGAGAGGGAATGATTAAGTGCAGTCGAAAATAATATCAATGCGGTCATCGGCATTTTCGAAATTGATAAGCGGCAAAGCGAGGTCATTAGGGCCGATTCTTTTCCATGAGGCACGCTCATTGACACGACCATTTAAGCAATAATATATGATACCAATTAATTCGCTCCTAAAAATTAATATTACTTAATGGCATAGTTATGATGCAGAAGGATCACATATCCTTCAGAATCCAACAATAATGATCTCTAATTTGGAAATCCTTTCACTATGATTTCAGCTTTAACTTATAAATAAAGAATAATGACTTGTTGAAGAATTGACAAAAAAAAATACTGCTTCTAAATCGACCGAATCAATTTTTATGAATCGACTAATAATAAATTTATTCCACTTTTAATCTTTCTTCACAGACGCATACTACTGCTGGATTCAGTTTCACAACCGAAATCTTTACCTCTTATATTGACTGGATCCGTTTTGCACTTGCAAATCAACATTGCCGACATGAAAGTTTCTTGTAAGAAGTGTCTCAATTGAAGTCCATATCAGATCCCCCTCCCTCTAGTAGATAGAAGATGAAAAGGATCCCAGCTGTTTAGTAATAATTAGAAAGTGTATAGGATTCCCATCTCTAGTAGAGAGAAATTGTATAGAAATCCCCATCTCTAATAGTTCCGAGATGTACATAATCTCCAGATTTAGTAAATACGATATGTGTAGGGCAGCATCTAGTTGAGTGCTCAGGACATCTCTACTGCCCTGAGTATACTTATCTGTCAATAACTTACGATCGCTGCTTTATCTTTTTATGTGATCCCTCCCTTCAAAAGCGATAAGCCGACAGAATGTCTTACAACACCTGACAAGGTACTTTGGATAATCCAGTGTTTTAAGGTTGCCTGCTTTCATAGTGTTTTTGAGGGCACCTATTCGAACCAGACAATTAATATTTTATGTTTTCTATCAAAATCCACAACGGCCAAAGAACAATGCAGTCGTACCATTCACAAATTTAATTCAAATAAAAGAATATGATTGAAAATAAAAAATATTACGCTTTGCTGCGTGGATAATCCTGAAGCATATTAATTGCTTCTTGAAGAGTATAGTTATCGTGCATTTCGACAATTTTCTGCTTCTTTTGAATGCGTCGGTGACCATGCTCAGCGATGAATGTTGTTGCACGAACATCAACCAAATGAACACATGGAACACTATTCACTGGACTTGGTTGCTTCCATTGCTGAAAAATTTTCACTTACCGTACTCTTTTTAATATAACTCCTACCTTGAATATAAGAAATTACGTTAAAATCCATGAAAAACAAAGTAGCCTAGTTCTATACTCAACGTTAAGTTGAATTTTACTAAAACCGTTGAAACTGTGGAAGTTGATTAGCGAAATCTTCCACATTTTATTGGGAGTATTTCAACAGCATAGTTTTCCAGTGGTCGTTTTATTCCCTTAGATACGGTCGAAAATAAGAAATCAATAAACACTTCTTTGAGTTGTTTTTCAACGCATCTCTATTGTGTTTTCATTAAAACTTGAGGCAAAAAAAGCAGAAAACCTTTTATAAATTTCAACTAGTGCTGTTCGTTTCCCCCAAATAAAACGACTTTTTGCAAGAATTATAAACATCGAGGGCTAACCGTCTAAACAAAAGATATAGCAATTGAAACCTCGTATCTTTTCTAGTGCTTCCTTATCTCCTCCCCCTCCCACCTTCTCATGTCAATGTCATCAAATCAGATAGACATACTTGTTGGTCCTTGCTGATGTCTATGGCATCTGCGTTGTCCTTTGAAGCGTTGTCACCACGCTGACGTTCCATTTCAAGAATCTGACGGAATTTCTTGCGACGACGTTGGCGATCCGTACAGAGACAAGCGAGATCCGTTAAATAGCAAGCCAGATTCGGACAGCCCTCTGTGCCTGTAAACAGGATGAAATAGTGTTCGCCTCCATGTTTCAACATCTATATTAGTATAGTAAATGAGCACTGTTGCAGTTTGAACGGTCGTTTGTAGATGAGTAAATATCCTTCCCTATGCGCCAATGAATAATCATCAGCATGAAAGCGTCACCCACAACGCAGGTGTTAAACGGATATATTTTTCACTGGAACTGTAAGGCTGTCATCAAACAACACTCATATAGTACGGGAATTTTGAGGCTCGAAGATCCACATATGTAAATTTCATCGAAGATGTATCTATAAAGTTTGCATATGAAGCGTGGATTCTAATACTATTCAGTTATTTAAAACTCTTCATTGTACTACTTGAATGCTGGAGCACATTTGAAAGTATATTATTAGCGGGTAATGATTGGTCCGTTATATTTCAATTTTTAAGCATCTCAGTGTTTATTGCTGAAAATTTTCCAAATATTTAACGCAAATTATCCTCATCAATTATTGCAATCACAACTAAACGATCTTTCCATGGATTTGAATTGTGATAGGCTTTTAATATGTCAGCTTCTCTTAAAAACTTGCCGAAGTAATGATTGAAAGCTTTTCTAGCATTCCTTTAATAGTTGATTTTCACGAATCTTACCGTCGATCTTTTCGAGTAATCTCAAAGATCTTATCTTCTATGGAATCAACACTTATGTCAATCGATCTAGGACATAATCCACTTCCGTGGGATGAAGTTTGCCACATATTTTATTAGATATATTCTCTTCTTTGTTAGTAAGCATTTTGTATCGATTAGATTGTATTAATCTCCTTCATTATTTCCTTCAGAGGATCACTCTGTAAGTTTTCTTACATCTATGTAATTTGCGATCATTTTATAATTTACTACGCTTGATTAAAGGAAACATTCTAGAATATGCCATACTAAAATAACCTCTAGCCGCTACTGCTGGAGCATTTTCGTAGCAATCTTGACATATCGTATGATCACAAAGGCCCATTGATCGCATCTCACGTACTGGCTGCAATTTCTTTCGATTATTTCTTATTTGTGCAAATTGTAACTGCCTTTGTGCGCATAGATTTAAATAATTTTTATGAATAAAGCATCAGCGAAAGGAAATAAACAAAGAAAAATCTCTTCAAAGATAGCTTTGACGGAACTTTTTGCCCATTTATGGGAAAGCTTATTTTTGGTCCGTGGCAGTATATGAAAAAAAAAAAAAGTTTATTTTCTAAGAGCTTGCTTAGTGAAAAAAAGATAAAAAGGTATTTTCTGGACTTTTGCGAGCGCAAATGAGTCCAGTTTTGGTCAAGTTCAGGTTTTTGATGTATGCAAATGTCAATCGTATCAATGTTTGCATATTGAGTCAACTTTCTCTCAATGATAACAAATAAGCATGACCATTTATTCAAATTCTTTCGCGCATTAGAATTTCCTCTAGTCAGATGTTCATTCGATATCCTCATCAATCAATAAACACTGAATATATTTGAATATTCAAATAGAAACGCTGCTAACATGCATGACTTTGGAACGATACCAACTGATTGTGAACTTTTCATTTCATTCAGAGAAACGAATGCACAAAAAAAGAACGATGTGGAAACCCCTCATGGTCAAGAATCTATGGTTGAAGGGGGAAATCTCAGCACAACTATTCCGATGGATTTCTCTTGTAATAAAAATAAAGATATACCTTTATCTTTCCACAAGGACCATCACAACGACATTGTTGAATGGTTTTGGGTGTATTCGACGGAGCCCAACGACGGCATCGTTCGTCTAGATCGTTTCTTACCGCATTCTTACTTGAAGACGATGACGCTTTAAAAATACATAAGCTTAAGCATTGTCAGCCTAAGCAAAGAAACAAACGACTCTAGCTGTCTTTAAACGCTTCAACGAAGTATAAATGTTTGATCTTTGGTCCGACAACATTTAATCACTTTAAGCGAAAAACGAATCTCCTCATGATCATCAAATCAGTGAATTTAAGTGTTGGTCACCAAAAATATGAATCCATAAAATATTTGTCCAGAAAATACCCGTCCCCTCGACGTTTCTAGTTGCTAATTTTTCCATAATTATTTGCATTGATTGTTTCGAGGTATAATAACATATCGATTAATGGTTGAGTGCAATAACTATTTATGCAATTCGATTACCGTTCAAAAATGAAAATGTTGGCTCGACCTCTTTGAACTCTTCACTTCCATTATCATCACCATTTGATTTTTCATGCCATGTAACCGTATATGTGTACATTTGCCTAAAATTATATTGAAAGCTAAAAAATCTTTTCAATGATTTGGTTCAATCAAATTTGATCGAATTTGCATATGCAAATTTCTCAGAAATGAAAAGAGATTCTCTTATCTTTGCTGAGTGAGTGCTTGCGAAGACATTCATACTGCAGTCAAAGAAATTCTTTCTTCCCAGTTTGACATGAAGCTCGAAGTATATACATCGAATGTTTATTGATTTCATTGAATGAGTATAGTTTTAGAACATAAGAATGGCATCTGCTGAAACAATTGGAGATGGTACCCTATAAAGTTCGATCGGCTAAAACTGCTCGTGCTCGTCGTCTTTGAGTATCGCCTTAGATTACCGATCAGGAAATTACCAAACGACGATAGACTGAATTTTGACCACCACCTGTTTGACCGACATCCATGAGGGCTAGTTAAGCCCCGGAAGTTCAAAACTTTAGCCACTTCCCAAATGTGACCTTGTGTGATAAAAGGGATTCTAAATTCGAAATTTTTCGATTAATAGGCAGAAAAAGTGGGAAAGACAAAGGGAAAGAAAAGAGTACCTTCCAGACTCGTCCGCTTTGCACTGTAAGTCAAAGTCGTCAATGACTACAGCATCCGTCTTCAGCAGATCGGGAACGAATTTCGACATCTCTGACGATTGTAGTCGCCGTTTTCCACTTCCGCTAAAAAAAAAACGATAAAATAACCATTCCAGAATTTGTGTATCTTAGAAAGTCCAGGAGCTATGCCGTAGAAACCGAGTCAGATCAAGGCATTATAGATGCAATTATAGAAGCAACACGATAAAACTACATCGAGTAAGAGATTGTGCTAAATCACGAACAGCTAAGCAACAATTTAAGTAAAAACGTAGTAAAAACGCAACCACTAAAAATGAATATTCAAAAATAGACGAAAAGCACTGAAATATTTTTTCTTTTGAAATATTTACAACTGTTTTCTAAGCTGTTGAAACAGCGTCAAAAATAGTGTAAAAAATCATCTCATAGCGCACGCTACATGTATCAAATTTTAGTAGCCCTGCTTCAGGGATTCTTTTACTGAGACTAACGTATATATAGGCAGACATATGTAGACTGCCGCTGCAAAATCCTCCTTCGGTGCCTCATCTGCCTATCAAGTGATCTACATCACTTGATCAAGTGATCAAGTGATGTAGACTGCTTAAATCCGAATGCATTACATGGCCTCAAGCGAAGGTAAAAGCTAATAAAAGTCAAACTTCACCTGGTATCGTTCGAATTTAGAGAATAGGCGGGATTAATCCGATATCTTCCTGTATCAGTCATCTTCGATCGCCGTCAAAAAACCCTCGAAGAACCTCCTTCGCTCACCTACTAATCGACAAAAGAGCACCGATGAACAATAAGCAATTTGCTGTTTGTAACTAATATATAAACAGTTTATTCCAAATCAGACATTATGTTATGCTAATATTTTTTGATATGCAAACCGGGCCTAGGTGTCATATTATGCATCTCATTTAGAAACAGAGAAGATATGTGGTTTCGAAAGCGAATCTTTACAGACACTAATTTGCATATTTAACCATGAACAAGCTGGAAGAGCGAGCACTATTTAGCTTATTTTAGAACGCATCTTACGGCTTCGATGACTCGATTAGTACTGCCATGCGAATTTGAGAGGACAGATGCATGGCAATTTTTAGTACATTCATATGATTGTGTTCCTTACTATGCGGCCGGCTTGAGTTCGGACCCAGACTGCTTGTCTCCGTCCTATGGAGCGACTCCGGAGGGCATCGTCGTCGGGACGAGGGTAGTGGAACAAGATCTCCATCTTAAGCATAACAACAGTAAATCAACTCGTCAGCATCCGATTGGTAGAAGAAGAGCTTAAGACCTAGACAACATCTTTTCTCAAGCGGAAGTGGAAGCGATATGAAGAGACTTTCTATTCATAATGAATACTCTGTTGATTGAAGTAAATAAAATGTTCCGATATGCAACAAAATGTAAAAATAAATGAGAGTTTAATCTGTGAATCGCCTATTATTGGAGCCCAAAACCGATTCAATATTGCGCATATATAAGGCATTTACATTTTATTTCTTGAGAGAGAGTAATGAATGTAATGTGAAGAATATCGGAAAAACACTGTGGTCTTTTGCTGATGAATTTTTTCTTATGGTACCTTTCAAAAAATGCTGCTATATATATATTTAAGCCATAGAAACGGATGTGACATAAACACAAATTGATTAATGCTTTGCTTCTTAGCTGTCGGAAATCGAAACACAAAACGATTGGAGCTGTTTCACTTTTTCGGCAATATTAGCTGAGAGTCGCAAATCGTTTCTTGCCTATCGGGAGTTGCTGTCAGTTGATTCATGTGATAAGTGTATATCAATGTTTCGAATTTTGTTTTATTTTACTTTTAGATGATGATGGTACCACATTCTTATTCTTAGACATTTCTAGACATGCATGATTGTGCTATGATCACCTTACGTTTCAATATTGAGTTCTTTTCAACCTTCACTCCCCCCTCTCTCATCAAATAGAAGATGTTGTCTTCACATGAGTCTTCAAGGATTCTCTTGAAGATATTCCACTAATCCGAAAAACGGTCGTTCCATCTGTTCTCAATACTGGCTAAAACTTATGTGCACAATTTCGAACAACCAAACTACGTGAATATTGAGCGTTATTTAGTTGGGTCACTATGCAGTGAAATGTTCTCCACCTCAGTAAATATTGAGTTGCGATTTAACGGCCTATAAGCAAACTTAACTAAGAAATGCTCCAACGAGCAAGTTATCGAGCCGTCGGATGCGAAATACACTACAGAAGGAGCTGCACGCGATACTCTAAGATGGTTTGAGACGAATCTTCCTGTGCACTCCTTCAATCCTCTTCTGATCACGTGGTATTCCAGCGGAAAACTTTGGTCATGTAAATTTTCGAGATTTTTTATCGATATGTTGATGTCTGCTCTAGGATATTAAGGTCAGGTTGAGTTCAAAGGATAATAAGGTCAGGCTAAGGTCAAAGCATCAATAAATTCCTATAGTGTTCGTTAAAACCAACGAGCAAAAGGGCAATCGTTTGCAATCCTATAAAACACCAAATGATTGAGAATGATATTCGTTAAAACCAACGAGTAATTTCGCTTATATACGCACACTTTAATGTCGGCCATAACAATATTGGCCATATTATCTCAATGGCATTTAACTATCAAGTAAGCAATGGTAAATCGCATAGCAGTTGTTTATATTAAACCATCTAAAACTTTTATATTTATTATTATAATATGCATGATTTATTTTTAATTTTATTTCACATACCTGTATGATGATAATAAATATAATCGGTTGTAATTTTTGCGAAAAAAAAGGTGATTCACAAAAAAAATTTGCTTTGAAATTTTCAGCTGGAAGTCTCTATAGTAATAATGAGATGCACCGATAATTTGAGACCTAATTTCCTGCGTTCATAAGCTGATATGCTTAGCTCATTAATGTGTTTGAGACTTTCGACTTGCGTTACGAGATTATAGGAGACGTCAATGGGTTGGAGAAGAAGAGGAGGTGATTGATTTACTGAGGCAGTTATAGTTTAATGAAAATTTTTTTTTTGAATAATTTCTCCGGACGTCACCTATGTATCAAAAAAGCTATCAAAAAAGGCAAATATTTGAATCGAATAGTCTATGACCGAAAAAACCTGCAATTTCCTCCGAAATATTAACCATTAATATCTAGATAAAATCATCGTATTGGGTTTATATTAATAAAATACTCCATAATCAATATGAATGCTTAATTTACTCAACAAAAAACGAGATATAGCTGGATTATCTTTGTGCATTTATTCGCATATTTCAACTTGAGATTCATTGTTTTATGAAAATATGAATATAGAAGTTTGTTCTAGGCTCTGGTTTTAATTCTAGTATGCTGCGTTGTTCTCGCTCGACCTTCTCGGCCTTGGGAACTTTACTTCTCGGCTCCCATCGATAAATTTAAAAAAAAATTTTTTTTACCTGAATTTTTACCCGGCTCCCCATCTCCCAAACGGAATCCTTGCTATCAAAAGCTGTATTTATCTTGCATAAAATTTGTTTTGATGCTGCAACAATATATCCATTGAGTTTAAATATTCGACGATTAAACTTTGTTAATGTTTTGGCATTCGTCTTGCAAAGCTGAATAAGGGCTATAGGGAATAATTGCCATCTTGTAGTAGAGTTTATTTTTTATTTCTCGTTCTTTGGTCTCACATCGTTACTTTATTATCCTTTTCTCTGCTGTATTATCGATTGTGCTGTTATTTTTTTATATGAAAATTTTTGTGGCTAAATGAAAATATTTTCCTCACTTCGATTAATAGTGAGTTTTGATATATTTACTGCATTGAAAAATTTTCGTTATCGATTTTGCGACAATTCATTACACTTTTTAAACTTC
>QEWY01000398.1:179987-196987 GCA_006503575.1 Baylisascaris schroederi
GGGGGAGGGGGTTTGTTGAGAGATTTTTTACCACGCGCACGACATAAATAAGCAATAGCCCCTCTGAAAATAACTGAATTGTAGATGTATTTTATGTTTGTCGGCTCAAAACTCCCAACTGCGGAACCACTATGGCAAAACTATGGAATTTTTTTTTTTTTTTTTTTTTTTGAGTAAAATACGTATGATTAAGAAAGCTTCCAAATTCAATCATCGATTAATTTCAAAGAGTAATTGAATTGCTAAGAAATTTGCACTTATTTTGCAATTCGTTGATCACTCATTTCGGAAAGATTTATTGCGGATTAAATGTGTGGAAGCTTTATGCGCATAAAATCGGACCAATTTAAATGTTAGTGAGCATCACACATTTTGTCTTTATAAGGGCTAAAAAATTTTCGAAAATGGCTGATCGTATGAGTTGAATTGCAAAAGCGCCAGCTGATATAGTGCCAGCTGATCTGGCACGTTTTCCCGCTTATTTCGACGATGTCTCCACATCGCTCTACAGTGGATATTGACAGCTGAAACATCGCTAATGAATACATCAATAAAGAAAAAGAGTTTTCTATGGCAGTGTGCGAAACATTTTGCCGAACTTATTTTTGCATAAATTCCGCTTGATGAAGTAACATTTTTCAAGCATTAAACATATTTGCACTCCTAACGTTTATTTCAACGTCTATTTGCTTATTTATGATTCCTTTAAACATTTATAAATCTATCGGTATCTTCATTTATATCGATTTGCTCATGTAAATTTGGAGCAGATAAATTTAGGTTGCCAGAAATATTTCTATTGCAGAGGAGTTTCGATGCGTGATGCATATGCTGGTCTTTGAAGTGCCAATTTTTTTTTTGGAAACAATTGTTAGAATTATCCATTCAGGTTGAAACTCATTTTGCTGTTACGCATATGCGAATGAATTTAACCGCAGATGTCTTATCACTTACAATGGCGGAAGAGGAAAAGAAGTGATAGCTTAATTCAGACTCAAACAGAAAAATGCTTCTGATTTTTTTTTGGCGATGAAATATCCGCAGAATAATCTATCGTTGAGGATTAGCCGGATCGCCATTTGGTTTACTTGTTTCGTTTTTGATATTGCATTACTTGATGATGTCGGGAAGATTTTTCTCATATCGCGTTCTCTGAAGTCTGCCTTCGTTCTTATCAACCTGATTATGTTACTAGACCAGAAACCTTTAAGGTCACTTGAATATCCTAGGCCTACTTCCGCTGAGCCTGTTCCAAGATAGCTTGTGGTTTTTTTGGCGCTCTCCCTTCGGAGTCTTTTAAAGATTCATTGAACATGGACGGTGTGGACATCAATATCAACTAACCAAGAAAAATGTACCATGAACAATGTTTTTAATGACTTCCATCAGCATTCTCTCTGAAAATATCATCATAGCAGAGAGTTTTGAAAGTTCCATAAGACATATAAATCGTTTTGATCGTTGATTTATTATAGATCTTTAATTTTCAAATTTCCTCATTGTTGAAATTTTCACTTTGGTCTTTTCGCTCTATCGTTTGATGCCTTTTTGCATAGAATTTCGTTTTGCGATCTAAAACAAGCTATCGGTTGTGCTTCTATTCTTTTTTCTTCTCTTTCATTATTTCTCTCTCTTCGTTTAATGCTTCTTACATATACTCAGATTTTTGTTTTCCCTGCATGCGATAGTGGATAAATGAATAAATAAATGAACATATGAATAAATAAGTAATAAGTGGAGAAATATGTTGAAGGCATTAATAAGATGTGAACATTTTCATTCCATTTCACCATTTCAATAGATTAGTGTGGCGTGTAGAAGTATTAGCACAACGTATAGTAATGAGTTTGTCTATAAAAATGAACAAGTATAAAACTCCCCAACACCAACTCTTCTTTGGGCAACTCTCAGTTGGCGCTTGAACATAACTGATTCATCCATTTTGTAAGGCTTTAAATTACGATAACTCATTACCATACGACGCAAATAATATGCATCGCATTTCATTACCGTGATTTTTGTCGTTCACGAGCTAATACTTTCCGATGGGCAGATGCAAGACTTCCGGAAGCAGAAATTCTGGAAAGTTTCCTGAGTGTCGGCTTCAGGTTTTGGAGAAAAATTCACTCCAGTGAAAATGACTCTGTTGCAAACCGTTGTGAAGGTTGGAAAAAATCAATTCGCTGTTTTATGTTGTTGATATTATGTTGCACAACTTCGTTTGCATATTTAATGGAAAAGAGCTGCGAGGTGTTCCTTAACATCACTTGCAAATGTTTTCGTATATCGATGTTTCATAGTTCGAATACTGATGGAATTTTTAGGGTTTTATGGTTTGATTTGCGAGGTCTCTTGTAGTGTTAGTTGAAGATAAACTTCTATCGGTGGCAATTTCCGGCTTTTATTTCTCTCTAATACATCCAAATATGATGGATGTAAGTTTTTATGGATATTTTAAGCTATTTTAAGGCTTCCATAAAAACATTATCGTCAACGAATATTTTATGTCGATTTGATAACAATTTGCATTGTGAATTTTATGCTTCGTCATTAAAAACTTTATATGCAAAATTCTTATTTCGGCGAAATTCAATAAGTTTGCTATTATTGCAATAAAATTTTGAAGATTCATCTTCACCCATTCGTTTATCATATTGTTCTTGATTGGATGAGTGCGTAATTTAGAGGGACCTTGGTTTAAGGTGGACCACAGTAATTATAGCTATTTAGAACGAGGTGTTCCTTCTCTATCCTTCTAAATCAGTGGTCATTCTCGATCCTCCGTTTTACTCTAAATTTGTTGAAAAATGCTTTTGAGGTTTGTTGGAAACTTGAATAACCTATTGAGCATAAACTGAAAACATGTTATTGTCAGATGCGTTCATATACTCGTTACCAAATCCAACAAATTGCACAAACTATCAATTAACCNTATATATATATATATATATATATATATATATATATATATATATATATATATATTGAACGACACCGTTCCTTTGCGAATCGTGTATATACTAGAGAGAATATTAAGCTTTCTTCAAATCCTATGTCTGAATGAGATTTTGAATACTTCAATTAGTGAAGATGATGGAGAACGTAAAGCGGCTGGCTTGAAGTAGCCACTCAATTAGCCAGTTAATTAAACGTAATGAAGTGCTGCCTATGTGATTGCATTTTCTGACATGGATCAAACCTATAGCTATTCCAAAGGATCGCACATCGTAACAAATAAAAAATTTCCACATCTAGCAATTCATTTTTTTTCTATTTCAAATTTATTATTTTTTTCTATCGCTCTCGCAATATTTCTAAAATAATTTTATTCTATATGACATAACTAATTATTTCTTTTCTCTATTTTTCAGTAAAAGTAATGCAATAGTTTGCTTTTTTTCTGCTTCTTTCTATGAGGTCTTTAAGCTATGATGGGATAAACGTTTAAAACTTTTATGATTTGTGGACATTAAAAAGCCCATATAATTTGTGTAAAATGCACTGTCTCTCTTTTATATACGTACTGTATGTCGAAAAATATACTATGTATTTCCACTGATCGAAGCTATAGATTACCGTAAACATCACCTTGTTTATGAGTATGCACTCGTTATAAGCAGCGAACTAAGAACATTAAATTCGAGTGTATTTGCATTTATCAGTGTTTCGAGGACAAGCTCACATATTATCCACTCTATGAGCTAACGTTGAAGAAATCATATAAAGGGAGCTAAACAATCGAGCGCTAATAAATCTTATATTAAGAGCAAAAGTTTATCCACCCTATTTCATTAAATTTTTTTTTGACTTTTTCTATTTGCAGAAGATTTTAAAAATATTTCGTATTTTTTATAGCAAGCGCCTAATTCAAAAAAAAAAGTTCTTGCAACNTATTGTGTTCGATGGAGGCAGTATATCGTGACGCCGAAGGAGATGACTTTCTCATTGATAAGTTTAAGTTCTCAGCAAGCTGTCAGAACGAATCGAGAACAGGATAGTGGGAAATGAAATTCAACTTGATTAAGTTCATTTCGAACTGCATTCAGAAATTCAAATTCACTTTTAATACATATTCACTTTGGTTCAATTTGGTGCTTGCCGAATTATGTGTTCAGCTCAACACTTCATGTACTTTTATCACAAAGCGGATAAATAATAGAGAGATCTTTATGTATGATGAATGGGCCCATATTCGTTTGACTTGGATCTTCTGTGAGCCTCACATATTCAATATTATAGTTAACCAGCTGTTCTTTCGGGCAACGTATTTACAGCTCCGTCATATCTTCACTAAGGCTCATACTCTAGATTCTTATTTTTATGTTACTCTGGAACATTAGTCACTTTCACCTCCAAGAGACGTTTACGGTCAATTCGCGAAAAAACTCTTCCATTGTCGAGTAAATGCTTTCATAGCTCATTTCACGTTCCCGGAATGAGGGGTTTACACTTTGGGAATGTATCTTACTTAGTAAATGCATAGCAATGCAAAATATTTGAAATATTGTTGTTGCTTTAACGTTGCACGACAGAAATATTATTGCCTAAATATTCCACTACTCAGCTATTCAAAATTCGAGGCCAATTCTTCCGAATTACAAGAGAGGGAGGGGGTTACTGAATCCTGGCTCCTCTTGGATACGGAGATAGGTCGCCTCGGGTGTGTCGAAAAAACTTATGGCGATCTCTTCAATGATATTTGAAACTGATCGCTACGATAAAGAAGATGAGATATAAAACTCATAAAATTATTTCTTGACTATAAGGTAGCAAGCAATTGAAAATTAAAGCAATATCTATTCAGTTCTTTTTGATGCTGAATGAAAGAACTCGATAGGCTGATCACAAATCTATAGAACATGCAGAACTGTTTAGCAGAATGCTTGAAAAATGAGGCGCCGAATGCAGTTGTTTGTATGTACAAGTACTGCATTGAACTTATACGGAGCCGTATCTCGACGGCAGATAAACCCTTTCAACTGACGTTCGTTCTGCTGAGTAGGGCTTTTAAAGCTCTATCGAACAAAATATAACCGGTTCAGAGCAGTCGCATAGCATCAGCTTAAAATCCGTTCATCGGATTTCCGAAAGACTCAGTTTTTATGCTTTTAGGAGTTCAGACTCTTAGGTTTTCTATTAGAGGCAGAGATTCACGGTCATCGAAAAGTTAAGGATACTCGTTATAGTTCTCCTAAAATTGTTGGAATTTGGTCAACGTGGCGCTCGAAGGCGAAAAAGTAATCGAAAAATTAGATTTTGCAATCTGTTCATTCGCATGGAAGTCGTATGAAAGTGGTTTGGTGCGAATATTTCGATCGTCGTTTATAGTTGTTATGATTCACTGCTTCTTCAGTTCATTGTTTCCAGCAATCTTTCTTAAAGCCGTGCTCTATTTCATTGTAGATCCATCTGAATTTCTTTTACCAATTTGTGGCCTCCATTCTGTAAATCTTCTTGATCGTCAAGCAGTATTTATTGTGGATGTTTTTGGTGCCCGTTGAAACTCCCTCCTGCTCGGCTAGTCCATTCACTCCTCGCTCCTCGAAGCAATTCGTTGGTTTTCCTCTCAATCAACTTCATCCTTGTTATAATTGAATCTATTCTCGTTTCCCTTCTAAAAGTGTCATTGTTTAATGTGTGTTAATTATAGGGCACCATCCTGGTATTTGACGATTCGTGAATCGATCCTTGTTTGGACACAATACAAACGAACCAAGAGAGCGATAATGCAGTTTACATAGGCGAAGCATGCAGTCAGAGGTTTGGTCATATATTGCTTATAAATCCAAGCATATCCAACACATTGAAATATATTGCATACCATAAGGAACAATTCGCTGATACAATATTAATACCAGCTAGCATGTCTTCGTTGGCGACCAAAATATAACCGTAAAATCTAATGATTTGTATCTGAAAGTACTTCAAACATACTACAATCATAAAGATTGTAAAACTCTTTCTTCGGTTCTTTTGCCTTAAATTCTTATAAATTCTATGAGCTCATATTCTTTGAACATCGGCAAATACGTTATCGCACAGCGATAGTGATTTTATGCAATAAAATCCACGGAAACGCTTATAAAACCTTTGAAATATATGTTGCTGTGGTGGTGGATGGAAAACGAATGTGCTCGGAAGTAGTTATATACAAAGAATCAAAAGAATGCCATCAATGACAACTCCTTACTGAAAGTGTGCTTACATGAGTTTGGTGAACTTCGTACATCCATCTTATTTAGCACTCCAGTTATCCGTCTGAATATGGCAAATGTGGTACGCCTTCTAACTATTGATGGGCTTTTTTGGTGCTTAGGCAGTACGGTTCCGGGAATCGATCAGCGAGCATGGAGCAGCCATGTTAAAATTGAAATAAGCTTACCATTTATGCGTGTACACATCTTCTGATACATAGATCGATTGTTTAGGCTAACCTTTATGTCCCTCAATGGTACTTATACCTCTGGCTTTTTAGTTTTCACAACAGGAATAGAGACATTTCGTATAATTTAACAGGTCACTCTGAGCCACTTTTTGTATATCGGCCGATCCGATCGGTCGATGATGAAAGATCGACTCCTATGTATGAATCGGATGGACCGATTTGACTGATTGGATTGATAGGATAACACAGCAACATTAAATCTACTATTTTAAAAGTGTTGACTTAAGAGAAGTGCACAAAGGCTTCGGGCTTAATGTTTCAGCGGTATGGTTCATAACGACGGCTAGTTCAAAATTACGCATATATAAAGGACCAAAATTCATTTCGGATGTGCAAACTTTTTCCTGTCGAATATATTGTTATGATCTTTAATATTTTTTCAAGTTGCTTTCCTTTTCATTTCAAAATTTTCATCAAAACCAAAAAAGACGAGAATTTCACCTGCTGCTGATGGTACAATTAGGCATCTGTCGTTTTTGTGTTATATTTATTAGCATCTCTAGTTTAGAAACTAAAAACTTATTTGTGTTAAAAGAATTTCTGCTCACTAAATATATTAAATAATAATTTTTAACATGTAGTAAGAAATTAAATATGTTTTTCCAAAAACGATGAATTTCTCGAATAACACAATTCTTCCATGAGTTGCAAATTTTGCGATGCATGAAATTTTTCTAAATTAATTTCTCTATAACAGCGATAAATTTCTCCATCGTCAAAAATTGTTAACTTCATCATATTATAATAAAAATTACTATGTTGATAATCATCATATTCCCTGAAATGATACTCTTTCAAATTTCAGAGAATATTTCGAAATCAAACGGAAATTCCCTACTCGTTTCATATGGATGATTTGATTGTGGGTATTATTTATTCAACAGTTTCGATTGCTTTTTGTATATTTCAACTGATAATATTACATGTGCGTTTACAATAATAATTTCTTATAAGTTGATTCGAGTTTTATTCTTTGAATAGGTAATCAAATTGTAGTGAATTTTTCACTTAATATTGTTGAAATGAAAATTGTATCTTTAGAAATTAATTTTCTGAGAAAGGCAGTCATTTTTCCTACAAAAATAAAACAGCTAAGAGATTTTAATCATCGCTTGATTTTGTCAATGCTTGTTATTTTTACACGTGAATAATATTCAAATACTCTCCACAACATGCCGAAAAGCAGTGAAAATGAATTGAGGCAAATTGCCATAAGGTTGAATACTAAGTTTTAATTCAATAGTTTTAAGTGATCGCGGAATACTCTAAAAAGTATAATCGCAAAACTGAAGGATGTTATTCTTGTAGAATGAAAGTTAATTTTTTTTTAAAGGGAATTCATTTAGAGAAAATCAAAACAAATTTCCTTCAGAAAGCGAATCGTGGGAAAACGAAACAAATATTTTGCAAAAATTTGCCATTACACTACTAATTAATGAATATCTAATGAAAATTTCAGATATTTTTTTCTGATCGAGAATTACAGAAAGTGTCCTCTTATTCGATAATGCTTCATCTTGGTCTCGCTGATTTGATTCAACTGATATTTCATGCTATAAGTGGAATATTTGTTGTTCTACAAACCACATTTCATCCATGGATAGAAAAAGTTTGTTACAATTAGTATTTTTTAAATGTTTTCTATACAAATCTTCTGTGAACACTTTAAAGAGTCATTTCAAATAAATAGGATTATGGTGCGTATCTGGCCTTGCTAGTATGAAAATGAGAAAGCCAGATTGTCTCTTCCTGCCGTTTGGTCAGGCCCGGAATGGGAGGAGAGGATAGTGGAACGGTGAGGAGAAAGGCGATGGGCGAGACACTTTACTGGTATTCACATAGTTGAATAATTACATATAATAATTGCTTATCATAATCGACGAAATGAGGTTTTTGGGGAATATTAAAAGATCATTATAACTTTCTAGGAATTATTTCAGATTTGCGGCGCTTTCATCAATACGGGATGTATCGTTTATACACCACTAACGATGCTTTTAGCAATGGATAGATTTGTCGTTATTTGTTGCCCACGATCAGTGCAATTCCTTTTCAGCGTTAGAACGACGAAGGTTCGACACTAGAATCTATTCTTTAGGGAATTCAGGATTTTTTTTTCTTTTTTTTTGAGAAGCATCTGAAATAATTATCCTCCAAGAGAACTTAGCAGCAATTTTATTCATTGTAGGTCAAAACATCAACCTACACATATACAAACATTCACATCTATGAAGATCAACTCACGAAAAAAGCACGCGCTATGAAAATGGAAGGATAATGCTATAGAGACAATGAGGAAAAGCTATTTTAATAAGTGAACGACCTGTTGGTTTTTTTTTCTATATTTTGGATGCCGCTGATTTGAAACTTCCTTTAGTTGGCCTTTAGCCGCTGAGTTATTTGGTATACTTGTGACCTAGACGAATTTCTAACACATTCGCCATATTCGGGAACCAGCATATTAGCAGGAGAAGTATTTTATTGTTTTATTAAATACCGCCTAAGTTCGTTTTGTCTTTACGATTTTCTTCGTTTTCACCGAAACCTCCTTGCAGTCGGTTATCCATCATCAACTTCACTTCATCTAAACCATCCCTTTCTTAGATAAATTTTTCCTGAATATTGTCATCATGCGATTTGTTTTTGAGATATGGACGACGCTAATGTGGCTATATGGATGTTGTTTCTTCGCATCGTATATGTCACCAGTGGTGACCGTTTTCTTTGATCCGAGTGTCTATATGTGGGGACATATCGGTCCACAGACGAATTTGCTCCACAATGCTGAATATTACACTGCATTGGTTGAACTCTGTATTACGGGCATTCTATACGCTGCAGTTGTTCTTAAGCTAACATTTCAGGTAAGTCAGCTTTTCGATGAACATCTAATCGCCTATATGACATCCTAGCATCTCCGAACAGATGTTAGAAAATCACAAAGGAATACCAATATTATATCAAGTAAAAAACTTTGCGTTTTTGAATTCCCAACACCTCCGACGATAGGAGGGAGGGCTATATTCACAAAATTAGATAGTGTTTTATCGTTAGTTATGAAATACTTTTTACGATAACTTGTTGAGCCACAAATTCGCAAGCAATCGAGATCTATAGATCTCCGTTATTCTAAATCTCCCCTCTCATCATCTCCCATAATGCATATATTCTTGGCGAAGTGTTTTGAATCCTCACTAATTGTCTTCCGTTGAGAAGTGAACATATTTCGAAGGTATTATGAATCTGACGTCAAGAGGAATGTTGTACTTCAGAAACTATAAAGGATATGCAAACGGAGGCAGCTGCTTGTAAGGTGGTCAAATACCTTCAACTAGCTCGTAATCTGTTGATTACGACCGATAAAAAATGGGACAATGAAATCAGTTCAACTCTTCGACCGTTCAATTAGAACCAATTCAATCTTAGGATTTAGAGGAAGGGAAGGGAATGCTTGGATCTTCTCAATGAATTCTCATATTTTCACAAAATTTTGTCACTCGTTTATAAGTTTTCGTTCTTATACTTGAATTTTTTAAGCACTTCGTAAGTTTGCATCTGCATGACGCATTTAAGCAAGGTGGTATGCGCGCATTTCCATCTGCATAAACGCGCAAGTATACAAATATAAATCTAAATATAAATAAATATAAAAACTAATAATGTAAGCATGAACGCAAATACAAATATAAAAATATACATATAAATATGAGGAATCAAACATTTAGCATCAAAAGTTTCAGGCACATTATGTGTCGAAGGAGGTTGCTGTCGTTCAGCGCTATGAAAGACGGGTTCTTATACAAGCAATGACCATATCGTTCTGTATTGGTTTTGTTCTCTTCACTTGGTATAATTTCGATTCATTTGTTGCATCTACCAAATGGACATTTTTTATTATAAATATGATGTGGATAATCAATTGTGGCATCAATCCATTCCTCTATGTGATACTCATTAGGTAATTTTTTAATATTGCTGTATCAATATCTGTTAGATATGTTTATCTATTTTCTTGAAGGTTTTCATTTACCTCTATCCATTACGGATGAAGCGGAAAGAAGTACGGCTAGGTTGGAGGCAATAGACATGTTGCAGATTGAACTTGTGCAATGATTTTTGACTCATCTCTGTTTTGAATAGGCAGCTACTCTACCAGCGTTCTCTCGTTAGACGGAAAACCTACTATACTGAGGTAGTAGATGAACTTGTCGGTTAGCAATAAAAATATTTGAGGTGTGCAAAATTTTTCTGCTTCTGCCTTTTCCCACTTGAGAGCGGAATCGTATAGAAATAAAACTCTCCTGAAAAAAGTTCTGACGGATGTATATACTCGAATATCTTTCATTAAAGCTACAGTGTATACTTTTTTAATATTTTCGTTCTAAAACATTCACAGAATTGAGAGTATTTTATTCGTAGATGATTTTTTTTTTGTCTTCTCTGATAGTAACTATACCGAAGCTTGCACAACATCGTTTTCTCCTTCGAAAAGTGCAAAACAATTTTCTCATTTCTTTTGCAGAACAATTCGCCACAAATGTTTGTTATTCTTCAACAGACATTTCATGACTCGCTTCACTTTCTTCAGCAACGATTTATCTATAGTTTACGGTCGCTCTGGGGCACTATGAAACTCCGGAGCAGCAGGCCTCTTCACAAACAGCTTATCTCTACCAATTTATAATATGGTTTTTTTTAAGCTCCATTAAATAATAATTCCATTATAACTTTCCCAAACTATTTTCATTGAATCCATTCGATGGAAAGAGGGAAAGAGAAAGGTAAAATGCTTCGAATTGAAAATGCATTACACGTGACCACAATTTTATTCTAATATTTTCACCTTGATGACTGTTCTTGGAGTTCGTCGAGCTCAGTTTTCATCTTTTCAAATTCAATTCTATTTCTGATCAGTTTTCTTTAGCGCCCGGGGAAGCTTTTCTGAAATTCTATAAACTCGTTAAGAATTTTTGAGGGGTTTCAAAAATTCCCCAGGAAATGTCTTTCCCAAAATTTTTGGTCAGAAACATCTAATTACGGACAGTGAATGAGGAAAACTTAAATATCTAAAAGTGATCTTAAGCAAATAATATTTTTTATGCTCGTGACCTCTATATTATCTCATTCACATGGACAATAGATTCTTAAAACTTCAATGATTTCCCAGGGAATACGCTTATCACTTTTCTCGAATACAAACGGGCATTTATTAGCCCTCATCTATCTCCTTTGCTTTCTTTATATGTGTCAGCTTAAAACGATAGCAATTTCAATCATAGTTTCAATGTGGGGGCGGATACCCAACATGGGCGGATTGAATTGTTTAGCTTTTGTAAGCCAAACTTTAGTTCACGTAGCAGAGTTTTTTAAAGAGTGGTAATATTTATTTAAATCGATCTATACCTCAATTACAAGATTTGAAAAAGCGCCATCTTCCTCACATTCCATTCGACAGTATTTTTTCGTATGCCTTTTTGCATTTTTTTTTTGCAGTACTTCCCTTACAACTGAAGGGTAAGTATAGGGAAGGAGATGTTCTCAACTAGTCCATCTATACGCCTGAAGGTGCACGGGGAATATACTACCTGAGGAAATAGTACAGGTAGGAAATCTTATAATATTTGCTCGTCGATTAAATTCCTATGATGTGTACCAATATCGCTTCTCTGAAAATCGTCAAATTCCTTTTTCTCAGTTCTTTTCTATGAATATCTATTCCGTTTTCATCTCGTTGCTCCTTATATTTCGTCTTCCTACGTCCATATTTTGTATATATTTCACTTTTTTTTGATTCTTGTTATTTCATCATCCTATTTTGTTGTTCTGTAGCCGTTTTTCCTTGCTTTATTTATTGAAATAAAGACCTCTTCTTTTTTATTCTTTTTTTCTGTGGGAACAATAATTAGTAAGCAAATCTTCAAGATGGCTGGCATCGCAAAGCGTTGTGTTGCGGCTTCGATCCAAAACCAATCTCTTTCTATTCTTGGCCCACTTCATTCTGACAGAAATGACGTCATTTCCGGATGTGAGATAGTAGGTTGATGATCCGGAAACGATTCAAGATAGATGCGCTTGTCCTTCAGATGGTTTTAATATTTCATTCGATCATTAAGTCATATGTTCCATTTTTTTGCAGAGATCTTGCTGCCTACAAGTGCAAACCACAAGAGTGCAATCTTGCAAGATGTTCCATTGAATAAAGCTGTCGGCTAATAAGCTCAACATTCGTATTTGCTAATTACATTTGAATTTTATAGGACTTATCAAAATGTCGACGTTAAGGATAGCATTTTCCATGGATAGCAGACATATTCCATCTATTCGAAGCATATATTCACGTTGATAGTTTATATCATTTTGAGATCATTAGTCAGTTGGTAAAAATTGATGACTGGATTGACAAGAGGCCAGTGCATTTTGAGGTTGTCTACAAACAATCTGCACACACTTCAGAGGTTATCCGACACACCATTAACATATATGATGTTGAATAGCTGCCCCAAAATACATCCTAGAGGAATATCACTTGAAATTGGACTGCTCTGTGACAACGATTCATCAATTCTAACACTGATGCACCCGCTATCGCATGGCAGTAGTTGTGACATCGTTGAAAGGCCAAGGAGAAAACCGTATTGGGGAGAGGGGGGGGGGGGTTAATAAGACCATTCAATAAGAAATGAATCAGAACAGATTCCTTCACTATAATTTCCACTACCTTGCAAACAGAGGAAGTACTTATTGGATTGCAATTACTACCGAAAGATGAAGGGTTCTTTTTCAATGAAGGGCTGGTCATGACTGTTTTCTGAAACGACGATGGAGTACGGCATGAGATTTCTTAATAGCAGAGTTCTTAGAATGTGAGATAGTAGGTTGATGATCCGGAAACGATTCAAGATAGATGCGCTTGTCCTTCAGATGGTTTTAATATTTCATTCGATCATTAAGTCATATGTTCCATTTTTTTGCAGAGATCTTGCTGCCTACAAGTGCAAACCACAAGAGTGCAATCTTGCAAGATGTTCCATTGAATAAAGCTGTCGGCTAATAAGCTCAACATTCGTATTTGCTAATTACATTTGAATTTTATAGGACTTATCAAAATGTCGACGTTAAGGATAGCATTTTCCATGGATAGCAGACATATTCCATCTATTCGAAGCATATATTCACGTTGATAGTTTATATCATTTTGAGATCATTAGTCAGTTGGTAAAAATTGATGACTGGATTGACAAGAGGCCAGTGCATTTTGAGGTTGTCTACAAACAATCTGCACACACTTCAGAGGTTATCCGACACACCATTAACATATATGATGTTGAATAGCTGCCCCAAAATACATCCTAGAGGAATATCACTTGAAATTGGACTGCTCTGTGACAACGATTCATCAATTCTAACACTGATGCACCCGCTATCGCATGGCAGTAGTTGTGACATCGTTGAAAGGCCAAGGAGAAAACCGTATTGGGGAGAGGGGGGGGGGGGTTAATAAGACCATTCAATAAGAAATGAATCAGAACAGATTCCTTCACTATAATTTCCACTACCTTGCAAACAGAGGAAGTACTTATTGGATTGCAATTACTACCGAAAGATGAAGGGTTCTTTTTCAATGAAGGGCTGGTCATGACTGTTTTCTGAAACGACGATGGAGTACGGCATGAGATTTCTTAATAGCAGAGTTCTTAGAAGAGTTGGGGCCAGCCTGTCTAATTTTACCGTTCGGCTCTACCCCGAAGTCACCATCTGAGGACTGGGCCTTGATCCAGCTCCCAGAGTTTTCTAGGCTTCGATTTTCCGGAAGGCGTTCGCGTTGGAGGCTGAATATGCGGAATAACGTTCAAATCATGAGTCACATTGAAGTAAACACCATGCTGTGCTGATCTTTTGCGGGCTAATTCGTTGCGAACAGATTTCGGTAACGGAGGACGTACGTATACCCTGCCACACTGTGGCACCTATTTCAACATCTTACATTGACGATGAACCTGAGTGGCATCATGTATATTGCCAAACACGACTTTAATCGGTCTACGTCACACCTTGAGAGGCATACCAATCGACACTGAGAAATTCCAAACCTGGTTTGCCGCATTATAGTCTACTTGATTGCATTCCTGAGAATCTGCAGCAGAAAATTCATGAAAAGCGAGAATAATTACTCACCGCCAGCGTTTTTCTCTCCCTTTTTGAGGTATGATCGTCGCTTCTGCACTACATACTCGTTGCGCGGTGTGACTTGAGTTCTCTGGTGTGACAATGTGCTGATCTTTCGAAACGCTCAGAAGATGATCGAAGCAGCCGCTTATTCATAAATTCGAATGTCAATACAACTAATTTTTTTGACAATGTACTGATCTTTCTATGTTATGTATAGGGATGGCTGAGTTTTGATGGTCATTATTGTTGAATGGGAAGCAATTCATAAAAACGTGAAGAGCGATGTGAATTCCGGTTTTTCATTGTGGTCGTATGCAACAAACGTCTCTTACTACCAATGAAAGGTCTCACGAGCGTCCTCTTTTTATATCGCATTAATCGCCAATTTTTGATGAAATTTTAAGTGCTTCTCTTCATGATTGAATTTCATTCGATTGTTTCAGATTGCTTATATACAATGCAAATCGCTTTTCCCTTTATGGAAGAATGAAGAATTTCATTTAGCTTGGACGCAAAGTGCTTTTTAAAAAACTTATCAGCCGCTAAATTTCTTACTGTTGCTCTCAGAAAGAGATCGAAAATTTTTAACACTCTCTTTGTATGCTCTCTTTGTATCTCTAATCTTTATGATGGTGAAAGAAACGAATTTTTATGCGTTTTTGCATATTTTCTTCACGGAAGTGGACTATAATGATGCCAGTATTCACGCGAATATATATAGATGTATGTATTTGTGTGTGCTCGTCTATCTGGAATATGTTAAAGGCACCTCTGGAATGTGTTGAAGGCATCTGAATGTGCCGGAAAGTTTTCGTGCGTTTTGCAATCTTTCAGTTGTACTTCAAGCCGACTAGGCTGAAATAAGTGGTGAAACGTGCCAACGGAGCTGCCGCGATATGTAATTTGGCATCTTGCTAATGTGATCAATCATTTCCGTAGCTTACCAATAAAAACTCA
Organism: Baylisascaris schroederi; assembly: GCA_006503575.1. NCBI lineage: Eukaryota > Metazoa > Nematoda > Chromadorea > Rhabditida > Ascarididae > Baylisascaris > Baylisascaris schroederi. The sequence continues at coordinate 195,559 of QEWY01000398.1, forward strand.
ACTTTCAAGAAATCTACAAATTATTTACGATAAATATCTACAAGAAAAAATAAAATTAAGTTTATTTGGCAGGCTCGATAAGTTCTATGCAAAACATTTGTCTCTTTCTACCATCTGCCACTCGACTGGTACAAAATGCCTATAACTTCTTTCACTTTCTAGTGCCTTCATTCCGTTCAGATTTGACGAATCAACGGAGATTAGTTTATACGAGGTGGGGTTGGCGATCTTTGGTTGTATCAGTAAAATTCCGTGACCTTGATTTCGAATTAAGACTATCAGAAAGACTAACGCATACACAGATGCATGCAAATATTATGTTGCAATAACGAAGAATTTTTCTTGAAAATCTATGGAGGGGATATGGTCAAACAAATATGAAGCTATCGTTCTATTCGTTTCACTACCTTCATTAATACATCAAATTGCTTGGTTTTATAAGAAGCTAAATGCTAAAGCGTTTATTGTGTAATCTTTGTGCAAAAAATTTGACATTTTATTTTAATTTGACAATTCTATTGCATTGTTATCATTTGTCATAGATGGAAATACTCAAAATTTATTGAGGATTTCCTAGTGATAATTGCGAATATTCTTACATTTATTAATGCGTCTCGTTTTTATTTTTATGCTTATACCGTCGTCATTTTTTGTATTTCTGAGTGGTCATTCTTTGTATTTTTATGTGTATATGAAAATTTCTATTATCTATGCGTATATTTACTCTTTATAATAATTGTTGCTGAATAAGTGTTGATGATTCGCATAACCAGTTCTTCCACTTTTTTTTTTCTTTTTTTGATTGCGATAGGCGGTATTGTTATGCTAAACTGGTTCTATTGATGTTGCAACCTTGAAATAGTGAAACTTGAAGTTTCATTCCCTTCCCATTCTCAATCTGCTATCGAGAGTATATATTTAAATAGTCCCACTAAGGTTGCAAGTTCCGACTGCAAAAGTTTCCCCAACGATGTTAGACGGTATTAGAAAACCGGTTTTTTAATGTGGAAATGTATGATTAAAATTACTTTCGAAGATAAATTTAGGCAGCCAGTGAAATAAGTACTTTTAACTGTTGAAATGTCATGGAAATAATGATGGTCAAGCACTTTTCACTTTTTTATCAGCCGGTTGTTTGGGGATGTTGCGATCCAACGAAGCAAAGTTCAGCGAAAACTGCTTTTTTTTTCCTTCATAATTCAATCACTCCGATCGTTCGCACAAGTTTTCTGCAAAAAATAAAAAAAAAAAAAACTTTTTGTGATCTCTGTAAATATCCATAATTTCTTTTAGAGACGACGAATTAGTATGGAATATAGTATTTGAGGTCAAAATGCTCATTAAAGCCAGTTAATTTCCTAGCTTCAGCCTTAGTACTTCTCGAGTTGCAACTATTGTAGGAGTGGTGGGGGAGGGGGGGGGGGGGGGG
>QEWY01000398.1:199251-239943 GCA_006503575.1 Baylisascaris schroederi
GGGAAGGGGAGGGGAGAGCAGGGGTAAGTGGAGGGATGAAATAGAAGACATGCCCTTACACAAAGAGATTCGATGCTGTCACAGTACCATTGTGAAAAGAAAATTTGCGAAAATGGCTGAAAATGATTTCATGGTTTTATTAATGGTGTAGACAACTACTTCTCGATGTAATTTCTTGGGTAGTGACAAAACCGTACAGTTTAACTGTCATGTAGATAACATGTTGCTCGAATTTTTAATGTATTGCTTTTTTTTTTAAACTAATGATTGCTTGACGATAACAGTGCTCTAATAGTCTCAAGTCCAAAAAGAATACAGCTGCAGCTGCTGAGAAATCAAAGCAAGCAAAAACAATAAAATTGGACGCTTTTCAAATTTTAGGGTGGCATAGATTTGTAGTTCAAATGTGCCGCACCCACTTTTGATAATTTTGTTTATTTTTTCGTTTATTTATTTATTTGTTTATTCATCTATTTATTTATTTATTTATTTATTTATTTATTTATTTATTTATTTATTTATTTATCTTTTTAAATACTCCAATGCCTCGAAGTGATGAAGCATAGAAAGTACTAATAAAAAAGTTAGCGAAACAGAATATTTATTTAGTCATTTCCGTATATTTCTGAATGATTCACGGGTACTATTTGCCTGCAATATGCGAGCACGTCTTTCACAACTGCTAAAACAATTTGAATAACATCACCACCCCTGTCTGCACCCTTTCGGTGTCTATTTATTATCCTTTTTTGATTCTCTGGATCATGATAGCTGTCTGTGATCAAAATCATATATGCCGTTCGTTTATTTCATAAATTTCCGGCCATGGATATCCGGATCGGAGCTTCAACTTTTGTGGTAATATTATTCGGCTTGGAAGCTTGCAACGCTCGACTTCTTATTAGTAATAACAGCAGTATTTCTGACGACAAAATTTCCTCACTCGTGCAACACTTCTTAACACAAAACCTTAGCAGTTCTTGCCGATCCGCTATTCAAAAGGTATGCTTATTTTGAGTTAATTTAGACAATTACTTTTTATCTTGAGATGACATATCTTTTTTAATGAACATCGAAAGTGCTGTTTATTATGCAATAAGAGATGGGCTGATGAGGGGAACACTGAAACATTTCGATTAGGAAAGATTTTTCCGGGAAATTTTTCTAATTCCTTATGTTTTCACAGAGAAAAAATGGCAAAATTTTCACCTTATTGTCATATTCGATTGGGGTGTTTTCTTTTTAAAGGCTATGTAAGAATGCTAAATGTTTCATAAGGTATTCTTATCCTTTTCAGATTCCTGCCTATCTATCCGCTTATGATACTGTTGATTTGCAACGTCAATACTATTACGATTCATTTGGCTACGGTAAATTCAATGAACTTATCACCGATAGTCAATTCGTATGTCTATATCTCTTTTATTCTTATTCTTATATTAACTCTTATTTTGTTCTTATTTTATTCCTATTTACTCTTACTTTTATACTTACTTTATTCTTATTTATGCTTACTTTTACTCTTATACTGATTGCTAATGAATTTTGATCCTAAAATTAGTAAAGAGGAACTTATTATTATACACTGAAAAAGTCAACTCAGCATCTGTCTTAACTAGTTTCTAGTTTTTTATATGTTTTGGACAGTGATCAATTATTTGATTTGTTATGTGCACTTATCGATCATAAAAAAATCGAATGTGAGTGATGATGATGAATTTTGAACAAATGGAAACTACCAATAAATTATGGAACTACTTTTTATAGATTACCGAGAATTTATAGTCTAGCAGTACACTCGTATAACAGCTGATCCATCCACTCTCGTGTAAATTCTCTGCAAAAAAAAAAAAATCTCTCATTCGGCCGCGTCGACCGAATATGGCCGATAGAGAATGTGCAAATATGCATTTTTTTCGGCCAATTTTATTGGAGCATCTTTCAAGTGCTAGAGGAAGATATAGATGTAAGTTTTAGTTACTAAATTTTGTAGCTTTAGCTGCAATGGTTGCCGAGTTGAAAATGCGCATAGATTTAAAATAATTGAAAATGTCCAAATTGCATAAAGTTGACTAGGTAAAAACACCTATTTGATTCTGATTCCTACTTCCCACTTCATTAACTTTTATATTGCCATTTTGCACTTCTGATGGTTGTATTACCTTCTGCAATTACATACACACTCCAAGAACGTAAATGGCTTGACGCTTTTGCTAGGACATACATGCTGGAGATTTTTCAAAAAAAAAAAAAATTCAACCCATTCAAATATAAGGTCGGTATAACCAAATGCTGATAAATTTTGAGATTAAGTAGGGTGACAACTGCTAGGTAACTTTTCGATAACTCTGCACCACCGTCGATGAACATTGCATATAGAGGGTGATCTTGTTGTGCGGCAAATTGTATCAATTGAATACTTTCAGTAACCTTCAAAATTTCGAAATTTTCTTCATATTTGCTTTTTCTTTGAATTCCATGAACATATTTCCCACTGCCAAACTTAAGTAAAAGAATTTTGAATTAGCTGTTTATTTCGCAAAAAAAAGTGTTCACCGATATCATATTTTTAGCAGCGCAATATGCTCAAATGTTTCAAAGTAGCAGCCGAAAAGGAATACTCTCAATCAGAATATCCATTCGATTATTGTTATGGATACAATACTCGTGATATCAATTCACAAGTCTATACTGCTTGCATTCCAAGTCCATGTGAAGCTGCTGATCGTCTTTCGGTAAATCATCTCATGTTTAACAATATGCGTTTGATCACAGTGATATCGTATTAATCACTGAACCAATCTCAAACGGGTTACCTGAAATCGATGTTGATTAGAATCATATCTCTTGTAAAATAATAGCCCACATTTCAACGATATATATGACAACTAATTGTTTAATATAGCATAGAGAAGCTTCTCAATCATTAAACTTCCGATTGAAAGTTTCTACAATGCTCGAAATTGAAAATTGATTGTCAAATTCATAGAATGCATTCCCTCTCTCTTTGTAATTCTGATTTACTCGAGTTTTACCTATGTTGCCACCTATGTCAATGAAAACTTCATCTAAATTTCGCTGAAATTTTACTCTTTACAGTTCGGCTTTCAACCGGTCACTGCAACTCATTCAATGCACAAATGGCCTACGATACTGAGCAGATCGGAAAAGTAACTGAGCGTAGCGTGAATTTGGGATTTTTTCGGTATGTGATGGAGTGGTAGGGCGAGGGGAGGTAACTATTACCGAACGAGGGGACGAAGATGGGGGAATGAAGCCCTTAGAATCATGAGTTGCTATCCGTAGCTCTCTGCTTACAAATTCTTCGGGACCTCTGATATACACACTGTACCATGTTTCGAAATAGTTATGGCTCATAGAGATCGTACCAGTCGTAGATAGATGAGAAAGCGGTGGGATCAGACCCCTTCAGGCGGAGGATAGCTTGCAGTTCACGGCCTTTTCCGTGTCGTAGGATTTCAACGAGGGCTACTGCTGAAACTTCCCTTGGGTAGCTCGAGATTTTCAGTTGGTAGAGCGTAATAGTGTCTGATTCAACAACTGCAGTAATTTTTGTCTATAAGCTCAGTGTAGCGTACATATATTATATTCACACGCAATCGCTTTCTTATTGCTTCTTATTGGAAGCATTGCAGTTACTGCAAACATCGAGTAAGAGTTTGTCGCCGATCTACTCGAATCTCACACAAATTGATGAATCGATATGCGTTCGTTCAAGGCATGAAGAAGAATGGTATCAAAGAGTGGTGCCCACTGCTTCGTTTGGCTGTATTTTGATGCTTTTTCTTATCGTTTGTTTATCGACCACATATCACTGTCAACGTGATGCAAAAACAGAGTGATTTATTTCCATTTCTCCTTAGCTTCTAATTTTCTTAGAAGAGTTTTAATTGTTAACAAAAAATTTTTAAGCTTTCTGAAAACTGTTCCGTCACTGCTTCTTTTATCGGTGCGTGTGAAGAATTATGTAAAGTTGAAAATATAAGTAAAACAAGAATAAGGGCATTTTGAAACGAAGAAAAATACCAGCTCCTTGTTCCACTAGAACTGCTAGGGCAGCTGATAGAAAAATAGGATGGCGCATTTCCCTTAAATTTCAACGCTCAGGGCTCCATTCGGATTAAAATTTCGGCATTTTCAACGCCTTTTTATTGATTCTATGCTGGGCGTCAATCCCTCTCTCCTCATCTCTTCCCTTGCCTCTTACCCATCGAAAAAAGGGCAGTTGTGGAATATCTCTAAAGATCTAAATTTGTGGGCATGAAATTAAACTCATTGCCTTCAGCGCAGCTGTTTGTCATATATTTCTGCAGGTATATATTTGTGTGTGGGGTTTTTTATATTTTCTCATATTGTGACTGCACTATACTGGTTCTCGCATGCATCTCTAACACGTCTGTTTTCTTTTTCACAGCTCCTGCCTTCTACAGTAGTTAAGTTGATATTTTTTTTGCGACAATAAAAGAGATCCCCTTCATTACAGTAAACCGTTTTTCAAAACGTGGTAAACCTGTGCATCGGCTTTACTCTTTGGTCTATGGAATGACAGCGCAGAAGCCGTGGTTAAGACTACATAGATGGGTTCAAAGACCAAACTTTCCTACGAACGTGCTCTCAGCCATGTTTTTCAATATATGGCCAAGTCGGGCCAAGTCCAGAAGCTTGACCAAAGCCATGCTGTTCTTCTGTTTGATAGGATTTCAATTTCAGATCACTGCCGATTGAAATATTTCTCGCATTTTCGGCCAAAAAGAATTTTGCAGCATTATGCAAGATGCCAAAGGATCGTCACTCTACTATAACATGCATGTTTGGCATTCGCTTTCTGACTATTTTATGGATTATTGTTGGTCATTCATTCGCATGGATAGAGGTATGTTGATAGAGTGCATGGAAATGAAGAAAGAAGTTAGTAATTCTGGTTCAAACCCGAGATTCCGTGATCGCATCATACATTTCGCATTGCATTTTGCATTCGGCTGCAATTGCATTTTCCTTCAACCAATAAAGAGGGATGAAAAAAACTTCACATTGCATCGTTACAACATTCGGCATAAGACTGCAAGCATATGTGAATCGGAATGGCACTGAAACTCACATGTTGCTGAAGATCGTTTGAAAATCTAACGGGACTTAGCTCGATATGGGGCATATCCTAGCCTTTTACTTCATTCCTATGACTTGCCACATTAGCCATATTTTTCGATCAAAGAGAGCTTGTTGAAAAACATTCTAAGGGATCGCATCTCAATCTCGAATTAGTCATGAATTATGAAGCTTGATTTTTCATTTTTAGACAGTAATTTGAGCACTGAATTATTGTGCAAAAGTAGAAAATTATGTTATTCATTTTACTGCTGAAGTTTGAGAGCATTTCTAAAAAATTTTTTAAAGAATTCTGAGTAAAGCGTTTCAATCAATGCGCCTTTCATCTCTAAGAGGAGATTGTATAAAACGTTTACGAGAGGGTATCATTATATAGCTGATCATGCGAAAATGTTGCTTGAAGTACTGATTAAAACATTCTATAATAGAGAGCGAGATGCATGAATTTTTCTTTGCTAGAGAGAGGAAAGATTCAAGCTCTTGAGGGGGTTCCGAATCATTCATGTAAAAAATTAGTCGTATAAAGCACTTTTATTCTGCTTGAGATGAATCCGCTGCACTTTAATTATTTCTGTAAGGCTATGATTTTTTTTTTTGTGATAACGAAGCTGTCACCTCTACAGAGACAGACGGGTTCCAAAAGACCTTCGCTTTGTCGGGACACTATGTGGAATGTGGTATATGTTGGAAAACTGCAAGAAAAGTTCCCTACATATCCGATTTTTAGTCAAAAAGCGGCCAAATATGACGTCATTTTTCAGCCGTATCTTGATAATCCCCTTGACTATCGACGTGATATTACTGGAAACTTCTTCAATCAATGGATTTCCAACTTTCTTCTCACTGTGGACACGTTTCTTGTACTTGGCGGAACGGTAAATGCATATGGATTTTTCAGAAAAGCTCAAGAAACAAGTGAGTATAATGTCTGTAAACGAAAACTTTCTCAATCTCTCTAAACGAAAACAACAAATGGGACTACGAATATATAAATATTTAATGATCTGAAAGAGAAATATGGGAAGAGTTAATGGAGGTTCAAAGAATGTGTGACCTATAAAATTTATTATTCTTTGAAAATGGGGATATGTTAGAGATGGTTGAGATTTAGATTAAAAGGGTATGTAAATATTCGATGACTGAATATAATTTACAGGAAGGAAACCAAGCTGGAGCTCAATCAATTATTGGCTCAAATTCTATCGACATCGTATTGTGCGTCTTTGGCCAGCATATCTATATACGTTGCTTGGAGTTATGTTCCTCTCCAGTTCTCACTATCATAGGTTATGGCCTGAGCTCGACCCATTAATTCAATGTCGGCAACATTGGTGGGAAAACTTGTTGTTTATTAGCAGTTTATTCGAAAATCGCTGCATGCAATGGACGTGGTGAGTAATTTAGACTTGCTTATCAACAACGAACATTTGTCTATTTCTAATAATTCTGGTAATTTTTCCATTTTCCCCTAAATAAGAGGAAGAAAATATAGCATTTCAGTCGGAATGCATTCATGAGGCTGAAGGCGGGATTGTAGTTGGATTGGGATGTGGGACTTTGCAGGAAAACAATGAAATGCTCCAAATGAGGTGATTTCTCACTTGATACTAATACACTGAGCATATTTCTTTCTATAGACAATGAAAAATTATGGTGATGCTGATGCAGCCAACCTTGACGATTCGCAGTGGGCCTGTTCATAACTCTGTGAAGCTATTTTCCCATATTCTATGAAAGTCTTCAGATCCTCTGCCTGAAAAGCTTCATACTGCCTATCCTCATAACAAGTGCAAAGGTGATGCAATTAAGAAACGGCTAATTCTTGGAGTAAATATCACTTTGGAGACATTAATATAGCAATGGAATGAACACCGCTGTGCAGATTTGATGCTTTTTGATGAAGTCACCTCTCAAAATCGAACGAAAAAGTTAGACACTTCCGCACCGGAATTTTACGTGTTAGACAAGCCAACCGAATTTTGTCATCCTGCTATTCCAGCCTGCAGCTATAACAAAAGAGCTGAAATTTGCTTTGATCGAGAAGGGTAAATAGAAAATTCAAGCCATTTCATTCAAAGCGACGAATTTAAACATAGAGGTTGCGCAATATTGTTTATCACATCTCATATTAGCAATAAACTTTTTTTTTTTGATTTTGGATTTATTGAGTTTTGAATTTTTGGGATTTCTCATGAAAATCGAAGGAATGAAACAAAGGTTACTTCCTTTTCGGTACAGATTTATCCGAACTTTACTATCTGGTGTCTTCATCATAGTAGGTTGTCGAAATCTCCCTTTCAACGATTCGATTCAGGTGGGAAGTTTTTCAGGGAAACGGAGCATTCCATTTTCTTTTGTTAAGGAGGACATTTGGAGTCTCCTGACAGTTGCCTAGAAATCGAGTTTGGAGGAATTTATTGGTACCTTCCAATAATTATATCCCCGCATTTGTCGTTTCATTCAGTTTCTCTCTTCTTTGGACTGAAATGAAGCAAAGAGGGCATAATCTTTCACTTGAGAATGTGGAGAGAAAGGAATGAGATGCCCTCCATCCCTGGATGCCTTGTCCCTCGCAACCACCTCTTCTCCACTCTCTCTGCTGGGCAGAGTGATGTTGGAGAAAACTGCTGAGCGGTCAATATCTTCCGACTACATGCTGCAATAATCGTCACAATTCGATTTGTTCGCACTAGTATGCGCAATCGACAACATCATCAACCGTCCGTCTGGCCGAGCGGTCTAAGGCGCTGCGTTCAGGTCGCAGTCTACTTCGGTAGGCGCAGGTTCGAATCCTGCGGCGGACATATCTTTTGAAAGTGCAATACATGAGCCAAATATCGTGGATTCCAATCACATAGTTAGTCTCTCGCATCGATTTGTGTACAGTATCACTGATGGCAACAAAGACGGGTTGATAGCTTCGTGATTATCTTATCTATAGCGATGCATGTGGATTTGGTGGCTGCATTTGGTGGATGAATATACAATCTGCAAGTTTAGGATAGTAAGCGAGTAGCTTCCTTCTTTAATGGAAAAATGTGAAACATTGCAGGTATATTGGAACGGAATTTATATTTTATTTATTGTCGCCTATATTTCTACTCACTCTGTTGAGATGGAAAAATGTTGGATTAGCGCTTTGTGCCTCAACGATACTAATCTCAGCGAGTCTTAGAGCATTCGCTATGATAGCTTATAATTTACCGCCAACTCAACTAGGCTGGAATACGCCACATTTATTCAACTCGAATTATATGGAGGTCAGTTATTAGTTAATGTTTTTCTTATTTGCTAATGATTGTGATAGGCTTTTGCTCGAGCAAAGAATGTAAGAGAAATTTTATCGGCAGTACCAAATTGATTGTTCACTCATATCCCCCTCACCTCTCCTCCCCCCCCCCCCCCCCCCCCCCCCCCCCTCCCCCCCCGCCCAATCCGTTTATTCTTTACTGCACTTATTTCATTTCAGTGGATTCTGTATTCCTAAACTGTTTAAAGAAGGAATGAATGGATGGGTAACATACTGGTAGCCTAATTTTAAAGTCTCCTTGTTTATATGCTCCATCCTCTTCCGCCATTTCTTCTTTCTTCCCTCCGCTATGCTTACAGAAAACGAAATGTTGTGCAAATTCGATGCAAGATGCTATATACTGCAATGTGATGAATATTTGCAGCATTTTTCGCAAATGTATATCAAACCACAATATCGAATTGGTCCATATATTGTTGGCATCGTTCTCGGATATCATCTCGTACAATTATCCAACATTCGCAACAAATATGATCGGAAATTTATCGCTTTTGGATGGATGTTTTCAACGATTGCAGGATTGATATCTGTCTATGGTCTTTATCCCGTACTTCAGGTAATCTCTTCGTTTATTATTTATATTTCCATCATTTTTGCACAGACGAGTGGAAGTTTGTCTCTTTCCTGTTGAGTTCTTTTGTTCCCTAATATCAAATCTCAACCTCGTATAGCTCACAGTTATTTCAAAAATGCATTCATTGCTATCTTTAAAAAAAACCACACAGAGCGGCGAAGAAAAAAAGAACAGAAATGTGCAATATTTGTAAATAACATCGATTGAAGTTGAACCATCCAGGGAGAGATGAATTCCTCTTTGCAAATGAGACAACGAACAATTTCTAAACGAACCTTCATTCGAAGAATTTCATAAGTTTGCGCGTATATATCCTGCCCCATCTGTCTATTTCCTTCTGTCGAATGCATTGTTCATTAAAAAAAATCGCCTACGCATTGTTTTTCAGAAGCACTCTGTAGGAATTTTCAACAATGGTAGCGAATTGTGGGATCGATTGCTTTTATTGTTGACGCATATTTTACACTGATTATGCAATTCAATTTTAGAGATCAGAAATCTTTGCAACAATTTCTTTGATTGCAACAACTTCTTGATTATGCAAAATTATATTTTCCATTTTTCTACTTAAATTTTTCTTAAACTGAAAGAGCCAAATTTCAATAGGTTTATAATTGCTGTATTTGTTTCAGGGTTGGAACTGGCCGGTTTATTATGTAATCTATGGTGCATTTCATCGAACTTTATTTGCTCTTGCAATAGCATGGATAATCTTTGTGTGTCATTGTGGTTATGGTGGTATTATTAATCGTTTTCTTAGTTTCTCAATTTTCATCCCACTATCTGCGCTTTGCTATTCGGTTAGTTGTTTGATGCCCATCTCTATAAGTTTTCTTTTGCGTTAGGTGACAATATTCAGACGAAAGAGTAATCGCTGTTGATGAAATTGCGGATAGTTAAGAACCGGGGAGGAGAGGGGTGAATTTCTTATCAAGTTTGAGGTTCTCAACTTCCTTGAAAATATTATCGCCTTTGGTTACTCTTTCAGTTCAAATACCTTAAAAAATCAACCAAAATTAACCTGCAAATGTGTTTTGCCGTCTCCACCTCATTGCTACAGAATCAAATTTGTTTTTTTTACTATTGTTTTTACTAAATTTTTGCTTTTTTTTCATATGAAGTTAATACGAAAGTGTTCGCTGCGAAACCTATATTAAACTCCATTTCAGTTATGTGCATTCCAGTGCACTTTAGTTGTGGGGCGCTTATGATCTAACTGCCGATCTAAGTATTGCTTGCGATGAGTTGATCTCTCCATCTTTGTTAATAATCGTTTCACCAAACTAAGCTGAAGAGAGATCCAGAAACTTTTGTGGACATAATTTATTTCATAACTGTTTGCGAAAATTTGCAAAAATTTGCAAAAATGCAAAAATAGTTTGCAATTTCATAATTTAATCAGTGCAATATATACAACTATAAGCTTTTATATGGAATTAAACAACTTATCATGTAATGAATGTGTTAATGATTATGCATCATTGCAGGTCTACCTCAGTCACATGCCGGTTATATTCGCCACATTTTTGCAATTACCTTTCCCATATAAATATGTGGGAAAAATTCCAATGCTTATGCATTGCGTTGTTCGTCTACTTTTCGCCTATATTCTTGGATTACAATGCTCAATGTTATCCGAACTACCAGCCGTTAATATCGAACGTGTTTTATTGGCACATAAGGGTAGTGAACGAGTTAAAAGCATTTCTCAGAATGAACACTGTCTATCTTCAATAACTTCGACAACAAATAGCAATTTATGACCTGGAATTATTTCTGCATCATAGTTCATGACAGGCGACACATCCATGTGCACTGATATTGTCCTTAGAGGTAAGCAGAACCCTCTGCAGAAGCCCAAAATTATAGCCTTCTACGGTGTTGTGTAATCATCGATGAAATCAGAACCGTATAAAACATTGAAATTTGCAAGAGAGCAATACACAACGTCCTTAAATTTGCAATTTTAATCTTAAGCAGCTGAATTGAGAAATGCAACAAATTTGACTACAATCATCTGCTATAGCAAGAAACTTCTCGATTGCATTATTTTCACATGTTATTTTTATGATTACACATGATCGTATGTCAACGTATATTTATGAATCTCATATTTTCCCCACTTTTTTTTTAAAATTTTTTATTCTTGCAAAGTTTATCTATTCCACTTTACTATGCTCTTATAGAATATTCGTAGTGAAATGTGATATTGCAAATGCTTGTGATTGAAAATATTTTTTGAAATTGCAACGCTGCTGTATCATTGCAAATACTTACTACTGAAAATCTTAGTTGAAATTGCAATTGTATATTACATGCATATAACCGATAAAAATTTTCAACAAATTGCATGAATATATATATTATCGTCTAATAAATTAGCAATGATATTGCCATTATCGAATGCGTTATAGATACGCTTATTTGAATTTCTTATTTAAGATCCGATGAGGAAATTGGCATACAGGAAAATCATATGATTGACTAATGCATTTGATGCAATGTCTCGATAGTTAATTGTCGAAAAAAAAAATGAAATCAAATTTACAACGTGATAACGAATGCTTTTTCGTTGTTTGCATTAAAACTTGAGTCGTAATAACGAAACAGAAAAGATTCGACAAAGACCTCAACATATTCGTTTCTCTTTCTAATTGTTGTTTCGGATAAAAGCATATGACCTGAATATGATGGTCTATTGAATTTCAGTAACTACACTCTAGAGGCACATTCCTTAACTCTTAGGAAAGGATGAAAGAGAGTGCTGAAATGAATTTTTTATCAATGATTCATGAAGTGAAACAATTCAACAGAAGTCATACCACTATATTAGGATTGCGGCATATAAAAGTGCTTCCTTCTTATTAGGGACTTTATTCAACTGAAAGATTGATGATTTAAGAAAATACACTGTGTTGAATAGTTATAATAAATGTGAATATCCTGTCGATGCATATAAAAGTCAAATTTTTAAAACGAAACACACTACCTTTGAACCAATAGATGAAATGCTATAGATGAGCATGAAGCATTTCCGATTGCAAAATGTAATCCTACTCAACCACTATTATAACGAGATGAAGTAGGCAGACTTTGTCTATAGTAGATTAAAGGTATTGAATGAATGAAGCATTATAGATATAACAGCTTTTATTTACTTCATAGAGGCTATAAAGTAAGAATAGAGTGAGATGTGATTTAAAAATGTCAACATCATACAACGGCATTACGATATATTTTTTTAATGATACGATTTAAATAATCGATTTTTCATTTTCTGTGCAACAAGTCTTTTTTTTCTAGTCTTAGCTTCGTTTCATCCTATTTTCCCCACTCATTAGCAACGTTCCTGAGAATAGAGCGAATAAAAATACATAAACGCTTTAAAAGCGCAGTGCAGGTGGCGCAAATGTCGCATCTATATCAAGTATGTCGACATATATCCTAGATATATATAGAAATGCGGAAATTTTTACAAACAACAGATATAACATTTCGGGAGATGAATTTATTCATAAACGATGAGATCGATCGATGCAATACAACATAAAAAATCTAAAGTAATTAATTGAATTTTTTTGAACACATTGCTATGTAAAACTTGAAATGTTACCATCAAAAGAACATTCGATTAATTATAAGTAAATTTTAATAGTGAAAAAATTACGATATGCTAACTTTTCTGGATTTCATTCAATTTCATCGATGAATTCGATCAGAAATAACGAAAAAATTTCATTAAAAAATCGTTCTCATCAATTGCACAATGCTATGTCGTTTTGTTGGAATTAAAGTTTAGTGTCACCTCTTCTGCTTCAAGAAATGCAAATAGTTTCATAATTACTCATGAATTTTCTAATTTTTCTGCAAAAAAAAGACGCTATTTTCTGGAAAAGTGGAAATCTCTATTGAAAAATTTCCTTATAAAAGGCAACAATGCACATAGAAGGTAATGAATGCACTGCAATATGACATAATCTATTGCAATTCTCGATCTGAATACTCTTCATCTAATTTTTGGGAATCATAGCGTTAGAATCCAATTTTACTGAGGAATTTTAAAATTCACATCCTTTTCTCATCGCTCTCGAATATTTACATGGTTTCCGCACCGTCGAGATTCCGATTCACATTCCACTCATCACTTCCCTCCTATCTGCGCTACTTACTGCATTACAAATATATATAACACAATATTCGAAGATTGTAATCTCCATTCATTCACCATTGATCATACACTGACTCCCCGTAATTTTGAGATATTCTTGTCAGTGCTTTTTCGCCAATGCTTTTCATACTGTCGCATTTCTCGTTTCTTTCGTAACCAACTTTCCGCACGTATCAATATGTGATTGAATGTATGTCTAAAAGAAAGCACTGATATCGTATCACGCAAATTACTGATTAATAAGTTGCTACTGTCTATTTCAACTTGAACTTAACCGGTATAATAGTTTTGAATTTTGATGAGTTTGATAGTCTAATTAATTATGGATTTTCATCAACTTGCTTCACATAATGAATGTAACAAATTATTTTGCTTTTTTTTTTCTTGTATTTCTCATTGTATAGAAATATGCGACTTTTTAAGAGAGAATCAGCTTAAAAGGATTTGTAGAAAAAAATCTTGTGAAAGAAATTAAAAAGGGAGTAGTTGCATTTCAGTAATATGCTCATTTAGATTATCCCCTTTGGGAAAGTAAAATTACACACCTATATCTAGAGCTCATGAAGCAATATAAGACACAATCGACACTACAATTCACCAATGACATCAGATCTAGAACGTCACCAACGTTCACATATATGAATCGATGTACATCCGCCGTATAAACACCTGCAATAATTTTCATAAAATCGCTT
Organism: Baylisascaris schroederi; assembly: GCA_006503575.1. Lineage (NCBI taxonomy): Eukaryota > Metazoa > Nematoda > Chromadorea > Rhabditida > Ascarididae > Baylisascaris > Baylisascaris schroederi. The sequence goes on from QEWY01000398.1 coordinate 213,126, forward strand.
AAATTACACCTGAAAGAACTCTGAGCATCGGAAGGAAGAAATAATATTAGTGTTAAGCTATTCGTTAAATGACTGCTTGAAACAAATGTAATGAAATCTTCATAAACGTAAGTGCACTGCAATATAAGAAAACGACAATTGAAAGCTCATGAATTCTGTTGAGAGCTTCCTAGAAAATTTGCAGCAATGTTGAGAATGCTGCCTTTTGATAGGGAAGAGCGGATAAGGGTAACGCATTAGTTCGCTCTTTGAAAAACACAGCTTTGAATAGTCGATTAAGTTTTCAAGTGGATCTTTCTTCAACAAATATATGAAAAATTCGACAGTAGTACGAAAAAAATCCCACAGATGAACCTGCATTACCTAGAAATATTGGGAAAATTAAGGAAAAGGAATGGAATTCATGAAGATATAAAATATAAATGGATACTAATTTGTTCTATCCAACTGCTACAATTAAATATACATTCGCGTATTATAAAGAAATTTGTCAAACCGTACGCACATAAATATTTTTATACTATAGATGGCGCAACTCGAAATTGAGAAAAATACGAGCAAATATAACAAGTTAGTATTCAGTAACAACTGCATAAAATCTACTTGACTAGTGATTCTCGTTGAAATATTTTTCTCTTTCTGGCTTAATTTATTTCAAAAATATAGCATATTTTTTTCATGTAACATAATTTCCATTATTCGAAAGTTTCCTTTTTCCATTATTCTTGCTCACCTCTTATCCCCGTCGAATATACATCCATTTCTAAATGCTGTAAATACGATAAGCGCGTGCCTTCTCAACGAGAAACAATTATGAATATCCTCATTGAAACAACTCACCATTAAGGAGTGCAAGGAATCCCTGAGGCAATTCAGTGACGAGGAAAACAGAGATCATAATCACAAGCATATAGGTTGTTTTGTCGGGAACCGTAGTTTTCCTCATATGCTTACGAAAACTCTTCGAATAGAGATCATTACGTTTAATATCGGTATCGCGCAATTTCGATACTAGTGCGAATGTAAACCATAAGAGTAGAACACAAGGGACAGCCTGAAATATCGACTAGCATTGCATAGTCAGTCAGTTATTTTGATCTCTTTTGAGTAACAATCTAAGGGGAAATCTATTATAGAAGAACAATTTGCATAGTTCAATGAATTATAGTGCTAAATGGTGAGAACTAAGCAATGGTTTAAGAGTGAATGGTTATGCAATATGCAAATGACTTTTATTATGAGTGAAGAGAGGAAAAAGAAAGTGGAATCATAAATTTTATTTGAATGATGGAAGCGATTTTATCGATTGATTAGGAAAGCCGATAGTTAGCAAAACTGGAACTATTCATATGATCCAGCTCTTAGTTATGTTCTTACCTTTTGGCATCTTTCCAAATTCATAAATAGGTTTTCATAGAACATTGTAGAGAACGTAACAATGCATTCAATCATCATTATCAACTCATCGCATTCCGTCGAAAAAGCTATCGCCTTTCTTTTTTTGATTAGGTGAGTAACTTCTCATTCTTTACCGCAAATTCCTTTCCCCTCACGTAAAGATGACCACTCTTTTCCTCTCTAATCACCCACCCCTTCTTCTCCTTCGCATCTCGTTTCCCCTGCTTCCGTTATCGTTTCCTCTTCACCCGTCGTTCTAAAATACGATCGAGCAGGGATATCAAAAACTTTTTAGTTGAACGGTTCATTAAGCAGCAGAATAATCGAATCACACGCTTAAAATGTATCAAGTAAAGTTCAATTCTTATCAGAGGCAAAATGGATACAAAAAATTCGGCATGTGAAATCAAAAATTTCACTTCAAATTTGAGCAGAAAATTGCTCGAGAAAGGACCCATCGCACTTCATTGTCGATAGAAGGATATAAGGAAATTCAAAAGGCACTCCTCGTCCTCAAAAATGTTTTTTATTACCTCCGCTGTTATGCGAGCTAAACTTTGAATTCGACTCATCGAAACGTGAGAATATTTCCCATAGTTACTTCGAATCACTGTTTTTCATAGTGTTTTATTCATGAAAGCAAGGACTTACGTCCTATGATATCACTTTTTACATATCGTTCTGGACTGGTGAGCGGATTGAACGCAGATTCTTTGCATATCGCACGAGGAAAAAAACTGAATCATACAGAGAGAAATTGAACGAACCAACCTTAAGAAATATGGCAGTAAGCCAGAGATTGAGTTGAAAGAGTGAACAAGCATTTTCTATAATATCCAATGTGTACAATTCTTCCGCTATTAAGGTAGGAGGCTCGGAGAATAAAGGCAAAATTTTGAGTGGCACCTTTACTATTCTATGCACAAGCATTGTCGGGATACATAGAATAGAGACTACAATCGTGCAAACACCGCAGAGTTTCCTGGAAAAGCAAAACGCTAACAAATGTTATCTCACCCTTAAAATAATATATTCTAATGCCCTCAGGCATATATTTAAAAAATGTCCTGTATATCTCTTATCCAATCACTAGTTCAGGCAAATATGCTTAAAGGGAATGAGTATGTGCCTTATTCCGTTGAATAGACCTCCCCCCTCTCCGCTGCCCCACTACCGCTAAAAAAAAACTTCCAAATAAAGGAAAATTCTCTCCGAGAGAAAACGCTCCTAAATGTGTGTTTAAATGAATTAAATGAACAGTTGCTCGGAATAAGACCGAATAAAAGACTCGGCAGATTCATTGAAGAAAACGACATAGTTTATCGACTCCAGAGCCAAACGAATTGAGTATAAACTTATTTTTAGCAAATCATTGAGGTTATTTACCATGAAATCGCTCAAGCGTTACTAAAGAGAAATCAAAAGCTTCTTAATGGATATTCTTAAAACGTTCACTTTCGAATTTATGACCTGAAATAAACTAAACGACGGCAAAAAAATACATCTATGTTAATGCAACAACTAAATATTTATGTTTATCAATGTGCCTCCGCCTATGTTTTTTGCCACTTTTTAGGTGAAAATTTATTACGGAGAATTCATTCATGTGAACGAAATAAATAAGTGATCAAGGTGTGAAGAATACTTGTGTATTATATATGAGTTACAAAGAAATACACATCAATTCTTATATAAATTGAATGAATGGAAAATAATAACGGTCAACAATCACTCAGCCTATTCAAAGCGTTGAACTAACGAACTCTCGCAATAACGAGTGAGAAATTACGGCTTCTTGTAGTACCGATAAGTGCAATACAGACGACGTTGTAGAGAGTTGAAAGGAATAAGTGGGAAAAGGGGAGCGGATGGGGGAAAGAAAGGAGTGAATGAGCGGCAGGGGAGAGGAAGGTTGATTTTGCAACTAGCGAGGACTTATGTCCTATCCGGAATTCGATTGAGATAATCGAATTCGGTCAAAGATCTGGCTTGAGTGGATGAATGCCAAATCAAAATTAAGGGAGATTAGGGGAGTTGCGCACCTGTGACGAATCTTATAAATCGCATCTTAATATGCAGCTATTTGATAGCATATTGTAGAGACTACTTCAAAGCATTCTTACAGAGTTTACTTGAAATCATACCATGCTGATGAAGGCAATAGCCATGAGCTATGCACATTGCCCAATGCTTGCCATCGTATGAACGCAAGAGCCACACTCATATATAAGGTTATAGCATGTAAAGCGATCGTGAATACAGCATGATTGAGTAAATAGGCGATCCAAATATACGAATAGCCACCTTTATCCTGCAATTTGCTAAGCAATTCCATGAATTGCCTATAAACAATCATAATAAATTTTATTAAAATATGCTCAACTTTTATGCTTTTACTATCAAACACCGGTTAATTGGTTTTCCATTATTTTTGCTTCTCCCCTTCTCTTACATTCTCGTTCTCATAGAGGTTTTTAGTAGCAAAAAGGTGAAAATCATTGTTGTTGCATTACAGATAAGACTTTGTAAGAGGAATATAAATAACGTTTAAGAAGGAAAATGAAGAAAATGATAAGATTCATTAATAAGTCAATCATCTAGCGCTCGATCCAAACTTGAGGAGGAAATTTCAGTAGAACAAAAATTTAGCGCTAATTACATGAAGTTCAATCTAATTCATCTTGAATACGTTGTAGATTATCTCTAAGACGCTTAGCTCCGTTGTTTTAAATCACCTATTACGGAACTACAGCATAACGACAATATATTAGAAATACAGTACGTGACATGAGTTTACTAAGATAACTGTAGTAATAATACGACTAACGGTAAAAAATCGAAATCTGAGCAAATATACGATATAGGAGGACATTGTTAGCACATCACAAACCGCCACCGCCGTTAGAACACAATTAACTGCACAACGTCGTAGAGGGGCCCTTAAATAAGATGAGTTAATCGTGCACCGTATACTGCTTACAAGTTGTCGCACCAAAAGCCCTAAACACATAAAGAGCGTCTTTTTTTCTTCGAATAAAAAAAATTATGAAAGCTTTCCATTATTATTCACTTATAATCCAACTATTACATAAAAGAAATCAACCTTTAAAAATTACATGGAGGGGCACTGATAACCAACACATCAAATTTAGGGCTAAAAAATTGGAAGCGAGTGTAGGGTTAGGGAGTGCCAAATACATGATTAAATTTGGCAGTTCTTCTATTGAACAAAAAATTCGAAGAAATGAACTCACGAGCAACAATATGAGTGAAGAATTTACCTCGTTAATACAAGAATATGCACAAGATTTGAGATGATTCCAAATATGCAAATCACCATACAAATTCCTCCGTGAATCGATGAATAATATTTGCTAAACTTTTGTAATCCCTTAATAAACGATACTGTATATGGATCTTCCATATCGAACAATCTTTCACCTCGGTCGCACATTCTCGATTTCTGCAGTTGAGCGTTACCGTATGATTGTTGTATTTACCCTCCAGCATCCGATAGAAAAGCGACGACAAACGGCTGCAAACGTTTTTTCTCATGTATCGAGACATCAACGAACCAAAATTTTATAACTTTTCGTTGTTGACAGTTAACTGTCATGACTCAATAAATCACAGGTGGACAACAAAGGTGAGTGACGGATAAATGTCGAAAGCACTAAGTTTCAGAGGCATGAATCAGCAACCTCTTGCCACCTTCTCAGTATCCTTTCCATTCAGGCTTAGAAGGTGGGAAATTTTGGCTGAAAGTTGGGAAGTTAAAGAAAATGATTTTCAACAAGAAAACAGCACTTGGAGCAATCGAGTGATGACGTCAGTGGAAATTGGCATGCGCACAAAACAGCTATAAAGGAGTAAAGTTTTTNTATAATCAATATAATTTTACTACTCAGAAGAACGAAATTTAAAGTGGTAGGTTACATCAACAACATCAGCTAACATGGTAACAATGTCCAGCAGTCAATACATCAGCATCATTCAAGTACAACCGCAATAACGGAATTCCAAACAACGATCGGCAACGAATAATTTGATCACCCTCAATAGTACATTTGTACATAAAACCGAAGAATGCATACTAGTAAGCTTCGAGGATCGATTCAATCCTTCAGAAGGTCGTTAAGTTAAACTCGCGCCACATCGGAAATTAAACTAGTATCAGTTTCTTTAATGTAAACTCAACCCCTTTCCTTTCGTTTCATTGGGAGTGGAATCCCTATAGTTGTTGAGGTTTATCTGTGATAGTGCATTGCAATTTAAGGCAAGTGCATGTTTGAGGAATGTGAATGGAAATGAGGAAGACTGCCGAAAACAAATTAAGTAACATTGGTCGTTGAATTAAGATAAAGATTAACGAGATTAGCTGTCCAATATATCTTAAAGCGTTAGACATAACACAAATCTCGAAAAGAGCCTAATCCACTAATGAGCACTGATATCCGATGAATCCTTTGTAAAGTAATGCTCTTAGAATTGTTTCTGGTCTCTTATTAACGGATCTGTTAATGTTTGGAACTCTAAAGTACATAGTAGAGGTGATCACCTATCAAAAGAATACTCTTCATTACCGTTAGCAAAGAAATCCTATAAGAATATAGCTTAAAGAATATAGTTTGCTCTATAAGAAAAATCCTACAGCTTAAAGCTTTTCTCAGTGCATAGAAACGTTTATATGAGGATGAGCAATACACCGATGATCGAATATTATACATTTCATAAATGAGGATTTAGGTGAATTGAAGAAAGGAAACGAAAAAAGAGTTGTCAACTAGAAGCTTGAACTTATTTGTAGAGTGGAGATAATTTAATGGGGAGAATTACAATCAACCAATTTTAGAATGAGTGTTGTTGTCTTAAGACAGCATAAGCATTACAAATTGTGCTCATTGAAGTGATAAGCTATGTGAACAAATCAAAACAAGAGCACTATAAATGATAAAGTTACCTTTCAACTTCATACTTCAATACTCAATATTGAAAGTTTTTTATCCCACTGATAGAAATCTTTATTGGAAAATCCCCCGTTCAATTTCAGTCGTTTCCGACCGCTCTTAGAGTACTCAAAATAAGGTGAGAAGATTGAGGGAAGGTAGGAATTCCTTGAATGTGAAACTCTTCCAGGGAAAAGCTTTTGGAAATTTAAAGCCGAAATATAAAAGATGGAAATTTATTAAAAATGTACATAAACGTTAGATGTACATAATAAAGATGAAAATATGAAAATATGTACATAAAGATGAATGTGAAATAAAGATGAACGTTAGATGAAAATACATAATGATACATAAGATGAAGATGAAAATAAAATAAAGATGAAAAAAATACATAAACATGTACATAAAAGATGAAAAAAACGTACATAAACGTTAGAAGTAATTTGACTCTTTATCGCTCATCTCACTGTACATTAGCATAGAAGAAGCGTTGTGATATTTCGATTGCTAACGCCTAATGAAAAAATGAAAAATGAACGGAGAAGTTTCAAAAAGGCTTGTAACTTAAAAATTGTTTTTTCTTGGGAAAAGCACTCATCGTATTGGAAACAAAGTTCAATTTTCTTGAAATATAGGCAATTGCCGTTCAAGTAAAACATATTATTGAATCATTTTTATTCAATTTAACGAATTTATTGAGGGAAGAAAGTCGTTTTTGAAAACCGTCAGACGCATTGCCTATAAGCCTCAGTGGGGCCTCTCCTAATAGCCACAACCGTCCAACATAATAGATTCGAACCCCATTTGCATCTTACCGTCGTTAATACTCTCATGGTTTTCGTATGTTATTATCATCGATTGCATTGTGACACTACTAATGTCAAAAACAATTAAAAAGTTTCGCAGTGCATCACTCGAGAGTAGACAAATCTGAAAAAACCTACCTATGTGAAAAAGTGGCAAAATTAGAAAATCAGAGGTGTTCAAGGTCGTGACTTATTCTGGCGACGCCAGTTCCAACATAAGACATTATCGCGCTTAAATGCGCATGAGTGAATATTCATAGATTATATGCTTGAACCACTTGGCATGTTAGAAAACCTAGGCGTGAAAGAGTGAACATTTTAACCTACAATTGAGTAGATCGAATATAAGATAAGTTATGATATCATATAGTTCATTCAAAATACGAAAATGCTCATTTGGACCACCTCGTTGACTCGGTTAGCAATCGATTTTGAAGAGGAACTCAGCTTTCAGACAGTGGAAAATGTAGAGAAAATACTTTTTCCTACTCTTCAGCGGCAATCAAAATAAAAGCATTAATCCGCAACTATGTTTCATCTTAGATTTATATCGGGAAGTGCGAAGTACTGAGAGAAACACTAATCAAATTATACAAACAATAACAAACACAAGTATACCGATGGAATTTTTCAGTATGTATTCATTGCATCAGTCACAAAGAACAAATCGATGTTTACTAACATTACAAATTTTTATTTACAGTCTACTTGGCATAGCAAATGTTTTGTCTAAACATTCGCAATGTTAAAAGAATTATGATGGGGATCTTCATTATTTGTTGAGCTCATATTCAAAAAACTGACAGAATTTTGAGGATTCTCCTTAATTTATTCCTTTCAAATTTCAGGATAAAATGTTTCAATCACTACGATACAAAATGAGTGTAACAAATAGATTAGTCATGGGATAAACAACAATGCAGATCATATAATCATCATAAATTAGCGATGTTTTCATATTGTTTTCCAATTATGAATGCTTGCGTCATCATAGATGAATGTCTTTTGAAGTAGGAAATTATTATATGAGAACATTTTGTTGAAAAATGGACGATGAACAAATTTTCTCACTCGTTTGTTTCAACATTCAATAGATTTTCACTCATATATAAAGAGTGATCATCGATCAAGCATATGAAAACAATAGCATTGCTAAGTCAACTAGATCTGTCGCAGAGGTAGATAGAAAGGAATTTTTTTTTAGAAGGGAATTTTTTTTAGAAGGGAATTTTTTTTAAAAGGGAATTTTTTTTTTAGTTTTTTCCCTCCCCTCTTAGAAAATGAATTCTTTTTCTATCTCTTTTCTTGCTTATTTTTCTAGCTTTTCTCTTCTCAATAAAAGAATTGATGCCATATAAGCTGATATATTTTCAACCGCATATATACATATATGAGGTGAAAGAATTCACAAAAACAACCATCATCTCATCACAGCAATCAATCAGTTTAATTTAATTGCTTATAGCAAATGCTTCAATCTATGAAATCCTCACATGGTTTCATATTTTCTTTTTCGTCTTCTATTGATGCAGATTTAATCTATATTTAATCTGTAATAATCTGTATCACAGCTGCAATTTACTGCTCAATGATCTATCCTGGTGGCACAAGAAATTGTCGAATAATCTCTGCTAGCGGTATAATTTGTCGTCCAATAATCTGTACTGGCGGTGTAATATACTACTCAATGATCTATACCATGGGTATAGCTCGCTGCCAAAAAATCTATACCAGCGGTATACTATGTTCCCCAATAATCAGTAATATATTGTCCGCCAAATGCACCATTGTTCGATGTACATCTCTGCTCATAAATATCAGTACATAGATTTTTGTACTAGTGAAAGATGCAGAAAGAAGAGGAACCTCTTGCCATATGTTGCCACATAGAACAATTGCAAAAAACAAAAAAAAACCAGCACATTAGAGTGATCTATTCGTCTGTGTGACTACGCATTTATTTGCATATAAAAATTAGGTTTTTATTGTTGCAAAAGTGCTTTTGCCGTTCACCCATATTCTTCACTAATGTGACTGCTCTTCATCTAATTGACAGCAGATCGAATTTGCATATTCACTTAGCCTCATTCTCACTAAAAATTTGTCTCTATCGCTTTTTAAATCCATCGTTTCGAACGTATTCTTGAACAATTTTATGCTAGCCATTGACGAAAATGTCTAGTCGAAGGGCCAAATAAGCAAGAAAAATATCAAAGCGGGAAGTATGCAGCAATGATGCTGATATATAAGTTAACAAGAAAACATATAACGAATAAAGTTCTTATACATATAAAAATTCAATATTTGCACATTTTACCATCCCTTCTTGAAATAAGAGTGTTATTCTATGAATTTAATTTCTATTTCTTTATTCTTGAAGAGTTTATTGTTATTGGGGGGATGAGCTCAATTGTGATTAATCGTTATAAATGCTAATAGTGTAGATATTCCATTTACTAAATCTGATTAAGACCGTTAGCTCAACTTCAAAATTTGTTAGAAGAAAAAAAAAAGAATAGCGAAAGATCACGAATATTATGGGAGAATAACTTTTTTTTTCGATGAAATATTCCAAAATTCAGCTTTAAAAAATGAAAAAAAACCTTTTCATAAATAAAAATCTAAAGTAATCTTTAAGAATTAATTCTGTTTTTTTTTCTAGAATTAATTCTAGAATTAATTCTGCTCGTTTTTGTGGTCCTTTTCAAGATTGCGGTATACATTTCGCCCTTCTCCTATTTCGATTCATTTGGCTGAGTTCCAATACACTTCACAATCATAGAAGAAGGCAATTAACTTCAGAAATAAATGAATTTTTTTTTGTCGCACATAAATTCAAAAAATTTCATATCACATACATTTTGAAAATTATAAACTCAACGCACTATCCCTTGCCCTCTCTTTTTAAAGTGAAATTAGATGGAATATAATAAGCAAATTCGGCCGGTAATGGCAACGATTGCCATATTATTAAGCTAAACTTAAGTAAATGAGTGATCCGAAATTTTTTTTAAAAATCCGAAATTTCAAAATGCTTCAAGCAATTAAAGAATTTTGTTATATTGTATACGGCTCAGTGCTTGATTTAATTGTAGCTTGTTGAACTGTAATATTGAGTCATCTAACTGCAATTATTGAACACTGCTGAACCTCTTACGTTCATTATATTAGGAAATCTATGGTGGAAACCAAAATTTTTGAGGAAAAGGATGAAGATTAATCCAATTAAAGTAAAATCGAATGAAAAACCCCTTTCTCCGTTTCTTAGAAAACAAAAATCTTCTTACTAAATTATGAGATTTCATAACGTCGATAATAAAATCATATCTAAAACTCGTGTTCATTTGAGCTATGAGTCACAAGAAATATCGAAACTCAATATTCAACAAATTGATAGAGAAAAATTTCAATATTTCTTATATAAAACGCCTGAGGAAATTGTGGAAATATTTGGAAAAAAAATTCTTTTTTTTAACTTAAGAAATTGAATGATTTCTCTGTGTGAAATATTTTCCAATGAAATATTTGTTCTCCATTTTCATTTGCAATGAAGCTATCTCCAATAGTCATATTACTTACGAGGAGGAGTTTTCGGACTCATATAAATAATAAATTATTTACTAACAGAAACAGTCAACCCACGCCTACGAACTGCTACACACATTATATGCCTCTCTTCTATTGTTCCATCAAACGTAGTAGGTATTAAAGCGAAGTGGAACCCCGTGTTCTATTCCGAATGAAATTTGCGTTGAATCGAAGATTATCTTATAATTAGGAGACTATTACAGATTAAGAGAGAACATCCTTCCCCCCGATGCTCTCCCCTTCCCCTTTCCCTCCCCTCAGCCACTTCCTCTCCTAATCCTTAACATAACAGCCGGTTCCAACACAACGAACGAGGATGTTACAGCTCGGAGTCTTTAATTCAACCTCAATTACGGGTTGAAGATAAATTTCATCAACTGGGTATTGCACTATAATAATGAGCTATCGTAAGAATGGCACCGCATTGAAGGGATAAGGAGTGGTTGACGTCAAAGCTGCTTTCGCTAGTCAACTATACGATTGAATTTGCATTCCAATCAACAGAAGAACGAATTTTTTGCCTCTTCATACTTAGCGTTCCTTAATTCGCTTTTTTTTCCTATCAATTCATCGCTATGCCAAATCGATTCGTCAACAAAAACAATTCTCGTTTACAATCTTCATAGATAATAGAATCGATGAATCCATCTCAACGAGCCATTCTCTCAATAATGAATGTAATTTTAGTCGAATTCTCGTAGAGGCAATGATTGCACATAGCTCGGAAATAACTCTAGCTGATGAATATTAAAATACTGCTGTTGTAAATATTTATTTCCATAGGAAAATTTTTTATGCATTTATAATTCTTTGCGATGCCTATAGACACTTAAATATACCTAGAAATTAGCAATAATTTTACAATAACATAATATTACATTCACATTAAGTCAAAATGTAAATTTTAATGCTGATTTTCGTTAAGTTCTAACGCAATTATCAATAAGAAAGTTTTCAATTCATTCATCGTTAAGCATTATGATATATTGTCAACGAATGAATTTAACATAATAGTAAACCGATCATCATATGCCATCAACAAAGTCGCATTCTTTTACTTCATACGCTTTTTGCATTGCAAAATAAGCAACACTTCATAGGGTACCCTATCAGTCCGTCCGTCCTCATATTTCAGGACAAGTTCCATTACAAGAAGTATAATGAAATTTACTCATTAGCGGAAGTGTCACTTCCAAAAATCATGATCTTTTTCATGGCTAGGTGGCATTCGTCTTACAGGCAATCATATTTGATGAGAGGAGTGAATATGAGAGTAGAAGAGTGGTGAATTAAAATCATTGGACATTAAAAATTCAATTCCTCATTGCCATTTAGTGCAATCGATATAGACAGTGACCGAGTATCTTTCAATAGCTAATAAATAGTACTACTAGAAAGATTTGCTAGTTTAAGGGAAATCGAACCATTTGCACAACTTTCAACATTTGCATAAATGGGGTAAAATTGATTGTCTAGCTGATGAGCAAATCTGAAAACTATTGCAAACGATGAAAAATGCGAATGGATATTTAAACGGGTAATTGGGGATATAACCTAACAACAGTATTCACCCTAGAGTGAAGCAAAAGAGAGCTTCAAACAGCGAGTAAATGCGTATTTATACTACCATCAAGCAGCCAGGTAACCGCGAGGTGCACAAGGTAACTACAAGGTGCATAGCCATCAGTGGCACGTGTTGCACTCTGAGGCCTTATAAATGCCTTATCGGCTGGCAACAATATTTTTATATATTTATGTAGAATGTTTATGATTGTAATGGATGTTTTGTGCTTCTGATAACATTAAAGTTCAATAATCTATAGGCTCAGTGTTCAATGTTCTCCATCTATATGTAAACAAAGAGTAGACATTATAGAGTTTGATGATGCAATAGCAATAGTGCGAAGTATATATGGATAAAGATTGGGGGATCAGCATAGGACTTCACACATCATCGCCATACTCTTGTGCAAAATATAAGAAAATCCCTCTTCGATTAATAAACGATCATTAAAGAATTTTGCCTTTCCCCTTAACTTTCGTTGTTTTCGTAAGCAAAAATTCTCTTCTCTTGTATAATGAAAGCGACAAATCCATCCTTTGCATTTCCACTTCGAAGTATTGAATAACAGAAAGGATATTCTACTATAAAGTTATTAAGAAGTCAAGAACACCTATAATATTGGCATCTATCTGAAAGAATTACTCATTTCTATGGGGTTATTTTTCTCTACATTTCTAAGGTGAACTACACAAGAATTAGCCAACTTTGAAGATATTACAGAGCTGATCCATTTAAAAGTGCTAAAATTATGGGAGGGAAATTATGATAAGATGACTATGTAGCATATCGCTTATTGCGAGGGATCGATAGCTACTTCTTCACCTCATTTAGTGAACAACGGTGAAGACGTAGTACTTCGAAGGAGTTACTTCTTCTCCGTTCTCTCTCTCCTTCCACCTTTGATCAGTGAATGAAGAGTAGAATCACTGAAAAGATGAATCATTTGAAGGTACTATAGCGATGAGCTAGAAATTATATTAACCTTTAATTTTTTACTCCACACAGTGAGAAGCGATGAATGAATACTTGCGCGCAGTTCTCATCCTCGTGGGGATCAACTCAGAAGGCTGAACGAGCAGTAGAGGCTTATTTTATATCCATAACGAGTAAGTGATAAGTAAGAAACGGCAGTATAAAGTTTGCACGTTTAATACTGCCTCGATGGGTAGCGAAAAACCATCAGAAACCGACTCTCACCTTGTATCACTTCCTACACAAAAAGGTAATTAAGTATAATGACCAAAAACTCGTATGCAACAAGTTGACTATACCAGTCTTTTATTAAAGGTTGCGATGATTCTCGACAATGGCGCAACAGTCTCAACCAAGTCAGAAATTTCCATTGCAACTTCATATTTCACACTGTACAAGAGATGTAATGGTTTTAACGTGTGTTTTGAAAATCGCTCGATTCGACTGGTCTGAACTTGTAGAGTTCGCGGAAAATCCGGTCCAGTTCCATCTAGCCGGATATTGAATAGCAGGTTTTTCTCGCATACAAGCAAAGATATGCAAATTCCAGTAACTTTAGTTCACTTGGCTGCATAATAAGAATAAAAAGTGGAAAGAAGCATAGAAGTGGCAGTGGAAATAAAATGATTTGACGGCAACTTCGGCTTTCACAGTTTACTTAAGACAAATTTTTTCCGGTCAGCATATGTCCTTGCTCTAGGTGAATATAGATTATGGTGGGTTGAGATGGGACCCAGCCAGACATTGCGTTCTTAAAAAGCTATTAAACATGCGAAAATTCTGGCTGTAGAGCTGTTGTGCTCGTCTGCTGCGGCTGCCCAATCCCGCCCTTACGTCCCCAATTTGCTGAAGTGGCATTTCTCATTCCACATCCACACTACCAAACGGAATAACATTTTAGGTTAGATGCTCAAAGCCGACATAAATCAAAATTGCATAAACCAACCCAATCGCTGTGGCTACGTTACAGGTACGATAAAGAAAGGTGAGAGAACAGGTAGAAACAGATATTGGTAATGAAGCACGATTATTTAAATGAGGTTCAATAATGTTGGGTTCAGGTTAAACTTCAAGAAATTTTTTTGCCTTAAGGCAAATCTTGGTTTCTATTAAAGAGATTTATTTGAAATAGAATTTTGCATTTTTATATGAGTTTAATTACTCTTGAGAAAATTTCACTTTATCTTACCTATGGGTAATTCTTAATTCGAAGCTGCTTAGCTCTATGCCATAATCGTATAATATTCTCAATCACATAAATATCACTGCAAAAATAGAAAACTATTGTGAAATTTTTTTCACCAGGTGCTTTTTGGGTGGACTATGGTGGCATCATTACTTTGAGTGATGGACAGGTGATTGGCATATTCTCATAATAGAAGCGTAACGAACGCTGAAAGGTAAGTGATCATAAGAGAAGCACAAACGTGACAAATGCCTTTTTTTATTCTTCGCTTGTTCATTAATTCATTCACTAATGGATTAGTTTTCATCAAAGTAAACGAAATTAAGAGGATTTCAAAAAATAAATAAATAAATAAATAAATAAATAAATAAATAAATAAACAAATTGTGACAATAATTCAAGTGTAGATACCTAAAATCATCAATTGCAATGAGCACTAATAGCACTAATAATATTCCACATTATATTTTATACGTAAAAATGCAGTAAATCATAAAAATATATATTTTACGAAAATATTTATGCAACATAGATAATGAAACAATATCGGGGAATAATTTTTATGAGATCATTTTTATAGAAATTTAAATGAATAGATTACTATTTGATTACTATTTGCTTAATAAATGAACTTTTAAAACGAATTCGTTGCTATATAGATGAATTTCTAAATTATCAAATTTTATTGCAAAATAGGCGCATTAAAAATAACTTTCATTCGGTAATTAATTGCCCCACTAAACGAAGAGAAACTAATAAATAAATTAGCGTATTTAATTCGATCGAAAGAGTTTTTTTTTCGACAAATAGGATCGGACGAAGTTATTCTTTTATGAAAAACAAAAATTATATAGTGCAATTATTGCACAATATGACGGAATGAACTGCATTTTATGTAACATATCCAATTTTTTTTTTTTTTTTTGCACTCATCGTGTAATTTCTTTCGTATAATTTTTCTACAAAATTGATCTATGATAATGTGGAATAAGAAAGGGCAGCGCTTTTTTCAGTATTTCACAGAGTGGACAAAATAAGAAACTAGTTTAGTGTGGAAATAATGTTTTTCTGAGTCTATGCAAACCAAATCAGTTGGGAAATTTGGGAAATTATCTGGTAAAATTAGAGACTAGGAAAAGAAATGATTGATTGTGGAATTGAGAAAAATTGAAAGAAAAAAAATATTTTGAGAAAATAGAAAGAGCGAATAACATGCATAAAGATAGTTATCTAATCTAACAGTATGCATAATAATGCGCATTATTGATAGATTAATAGTAATATTAAAAATTAATAGTAATACTAAAAATACTATTACAATAATAGAACCTTACAATTACTATAATTTTCGTGAGCAATAATTGTTTCATAGTAGGGTTTCATTGTGGAACATTATTTGATATATGATAAAGTTATAAAGTTGCTCATGTACATATGCTTCCCGACTCTCAGCGATCATCGCCGACAATGAGGCCTTGAGGGCGATTTATTGTGCTGATTGCTGCGCTGTGGCAAATTTTTTTTTTTTAAAGTACCAGTATTCTATATTATAATGTAACTTTTTAAGTGTTATATTTATGTTTCCAACTCTAGTAGCCGCCTGACTCGAATAAACCTTAAATATACAAACATTCTCGTTTGCAACCTCTGTAATCCAGGTATTATTATACTCTAATATTTCATTAATTTATCAATAATTTTGCTCAGTTAACGAAATGATAAAGTCAATAGCAGTGGACATATACGTCTTCCATATTAATAAATAGTTGTTTGAAGAGTCGAATCATGCTTTCAGATAGAATGGATATTGTAGTGTTAAATGAACGCATTTCGGAATACTCGTAAGAAAGTTTCACATAAGATGATGAGAGTAAAGAAGCAATATTGACGTCGGCAAATGGAACAGAATAACACAGGAACAGAATATATATAGAAAGAAGCATAGGATATGATATGAAGATTTATGCCAAATATTATTGGAAAATCGATGGATCAACATTAAAGGGTACAACGGTGTACGTTAAGATAGGAAATGTGGTGTAATATAATAGAAAGCTGTGTCGAAAGTAGATGTCTAGAGGCAACAAAAATTACATTCCCACGATTGAAAGGGCAAAACCAAAATAAAACCAACGGCAACATACTTTTTACTTAAGTGTAATGATGAGAAAAAAAAAATTTCCACCTCTCATCTCAGTGCCAGTTTCTATTTTATCTAATCACTCTTTTTTTGTCGTTGTTTTTTTTTTTTGCTACTCATTCCTTAAGCAGCCTGTTCTTTCATTCCCCCCCCCACCCCCTCCTTCTATTTCTTCAAAAGAATGTCATTAAATTTAATTGCACAGCATAATTGCCCTTCATTTCATAAATCCGGCAAAGTGCCAAAAGCTCAGGTGAATTTCAATAAACATCGCAAAAAACGTTATCATGAGCAAATTTCGGCAAAATGATTGAAAAAGAATTCTTGAATTCCTCTATNAAGTGCAAAGTTTCGCATTCAAATTGCTTGAAAAACGACAAACGTTCAATTTTCGATTATTTTTTGGAAGTTATGTGCTTTGTGCACACAGTTATATCTATCCGAAAATATTCCTCCAATATTAGTGTGGAGGAATATTTTCGGATAGATATAACTGTGTGCACAAAGCACATAACTTCCAAAAAATAATCGAAAATTGAACGTTTGTCGTTTTTCAAGCAATTTGAATGCGAAACTTTGCACTTTTTCATTCGAATGCCAACGGATTTAATGAGGAAAGAAAATCTCTTCACGATTTTAATAACACAAATTGTCCGATACCAAAACTCCTCAAACACAAATCAATTCTAATATCGTCGGATACCAAACGTTTTGCCTAAATAATGAGCGGATGTCCGTATCGTTCTAGAGTTAATGATATTATAGCATCGATGCCGCTTTAGCCTATTTTACGCTTAGTGACGAACTTAGTGACTTCAATGCCCATTGAATTGAAGCCATTGGATAAGCATACATATGTGTACACATACACACATAATCGCATACAAATAAACATAATCAAATGGTAGACCACACGTAGACACGACGAAGCACACATATATACACGTATATGCTCGTATACAAATACATGCGCACCCACACATATGAACACATAAACACATACGTATGCATGAATGCTACGTCACCACAATGTGCATTGCAAATGCTAGATATTAAGTTAGTCGGTGAATATAATATTTAAAATGGTGAAGATGAGTAACAGGCGATCTTCATTAGCATATTTCCCACTTGTTGACAAATCGGGCAACTTGGAGAACGCTGAAATTCAAACTCTTTTTTTTTGAAACGTAAAAAACGCTCATCATGAGTTCAGTTATCATTTGATTTGTTTGGCTGTGAAATTTTTAATTTCCACTCGAAGAAAACAATTAATCAAGGTTAAGTGCATTTGTCAAAAAGGCTTCTAAAACTGCCCACCGTAATCAATGAAGGATGGACATCACTTCAAATGAAAAATTCGATGACGTTCAAGTTTATTGCATCGATAATGCATCACAATAGGAAATGCTTATTACGAATACACATCGATGAGTCTATTCCACATTCAATTTGTTGATGTTTAAAGATGTTCGCACTCAGATTGGAAATTTGTTCAACTAGAGAATAGTATTTCATAGAGAAGGTAATGAATTGCATACACTGAACTGGGTGAGAAACGAACCGCATAGTCTTGAATAGGCTTCAAGTTTCATTCGATAAAATTTAGCTCTATTCTCTCAGGATTCGAATTCCAAATGCTCGAGGCAAAAAGCGGAAAGATCCATTCACATCTTCACTCTCTCCAGTATGAACATCAAAAACATCAAAGAGCAAAAAGTAAATTAGCACAGAGTCATTTCAACATGTTCTAGCGTTTAATGCTACACTTTGAATGGTCATCTGTACGATTCAATATGACTTCAGGGAAATTCATTTAATTCTCATTTATCACCATTCAAGCAAAGAGCAATCTTTGCAATGACCATTGCAAAAAGAGATTAGATCACCTATTGCAATGCATTTATTCGTTTATAGACAATAGTTTCATGATTTAATTCCATTTTTCTTGTGAATCAATTTATAATATAGATAACAATGTGAAATCTATCTATATTAGTATTAATCTATCTATATTAGTATGAAAGATCGCAGATTATTTGGTAGACATTATATCGGTAAAATTTCTTAACTATTATTTCAAGCCATTTTCTCGGTAAATTTGAAAGGCACACATAAACACAAATACACAAACACTACCGAGCAACAAGACACTTAAACAAATGCGTATTTCTAAGAAAGCATAAATCAGTTAAATGCTATAAAATGTTATATATAAAGGGAATCGCTGAAATGAACACCAACGTTACAACTCGAACAAAATTTGAATACTTTTCAGAATGCTTCAAATAAAAAAAAAATTTTTTCATTTCAAAAATTCAACTCATCAATATCGGCTTTTTTTAAAAACATTTCTTCGAGGATTTTAGCAAACGATCATCAAATATTTTCCTTCCTTAAATAAAATAAAAATATTGGAAATAAACTAATAGCTATGAAAGGTATTCAACTCTTAATTCATGCTTACATTTTGCTGAAAAAACACGTGGAATTTATTCGCGTAGTATAGATGAAATGGAGTATTTTTTACATAATGAGGCATCATTCAGTATCCGTCATGTGGTGTCCTGCATACACTCACAGGAAAAACTATCAAGGCAAATCATAGCAATTTTCGTACAAATATGTACGAGTAGCTTGGCATGAATTGACCGGAAAAAAGGACAGCTGAGTTAGTAGCAGTTGCTGCTCGTTAGAGTGTCAGCCGGAAAGGGAACAGCCGGTGACGCAGATAGAAGGCTGGTGTATGTCGTGCAAATTGTGTAGGTGAAGGAAACGACGGCCTACACATAGTTAACGTGACTTTCGTTAACGCGGAACGGACAAAAACGGAAAAAAAACAACCATTTTATTCAATCATTTCATTGAGCTTCTTGCATCGGTCGATACTTTAACCAACTCTCATATTGCATTTTTTGCATCCGTCGGTACTCTAAAATTGATCAGGAAATTAATTAGTACGTTATGAAATTAATTCACTCTTTTAACTTATGAAAAAAAGTCGAATTTTTTTTTGGCGCGATATTTAAACGATAACATCACTAAAATTGAGAAAATCCTGACGTCTTTAAATTAAATCACCTCAAAATTAAAGGGCTGAATGATGCAATATGTTGGAACGAGTTTACATTGTAAATGAATACATAACTTCCTTTAATTATTACCTGTGGATTTTCATTTTCGAGGCATTTTTGAAACATATACAAACAGAAAAAAAACAGTAAAACATGAACGTGAGCTCGAATTCGGCAACACCTTAGTTGGACAGTATCCTTCTTTTCAATGTACCCTCCCACAGAGAACGAACAGTGAAATGAACTAACGAATCTCATGATCATAAGCCAATTAACATATATATAAATTGTTCTAATGATACGAATCGATTTAGCAAGAGAATGATATGTATCTTCACTAACGATTTTTGCAATTTCATGCAATAAATGAACCAATTTTGCACTTTATGGAAGTAGACTCCTTAATTCACCTAAATGATGCAATATACAAAAACGGACAAACAAAATCAATGTTGCGTCACACCTTTTTATTCCTTACTTAACTTCGATTTTCTCTCCTAGGGGAAATCTTCACACCACAAATCTATCGTTACAATTACTTCAATATTATTTTTTTTGAAAGAATCTTTCTATAATTTGTGTGATTTCTACGAAAAAATAGTCTCAATAATTTTTTTCTTCTTTTTTTTCAGCGGCCTGTCGTCAACATAAAAACATTTTGAATGATTAAGGTTGAAACAGTACATAATCGTTTGCGGAGAAAATTTATCTTCTTAATTTTATGCCAGCTTGACTGTCAAGAAAACTCACTAAACGAAGAGTTGAAATGAAGGTGAAGACGTGTGGATTGACTTTCTTCTTTGTTGAACATACTACTTTGTTGATTTCTCTGTTGAACATACAGACAACCAGACAGGCAAACAGACAGACGGATATTTGCATACTAAAGACGCAGTACTGACTCTGTTGTGAGGGAGGACACGAGCTTGAAAGTGGCGGTAAAATATGCCGATTTCGAAAAATTTCTAATTCTAAAAAAAAAAATTTCAGCTTGATTCTTGCCCAATTTTGAGCAGATTTTAATCCTTTAGAAGGTTTTCTTTTTCATCTTAGAAGAAATGATTAAAAACAGAAAATAATCATTCTATAGCATCAAGCATTTGGCTAAAATACTACTTAAAGAAAATGTAAAGAAATATATACATAGTAGCACATATGCATCGTCTGCTATCGAGACTATGACGTTGAATGAAAAAAGATCATTCAAAATGAAAAATTTTCAGTAAAATTAATTATTTTTATTGAAAATCTCTTATATAGAAGAGTGGTAACCTCTAATAGCGTGATTTATTTCGTAAAAAAATTGTTTTGTGCGGAAAAATTCGATTAGTAAAAAGTTTATTTATGGGATTTTAATGAACTAATTCTGCTGAATATTAAGTATTTGGCAATATCTGTAATTCGCTTTGATTTTGATAATACAACTTATATGCTTGACCGCCCCTAATCGTTGCACCACTTTCTAAAGATTTCGTTTAATAGAAGATGCTAAAAAAATTAAGTACTTTTATATGCCTGTATGATTGCCACAGGATTCGTCCGTCATCGTGCTGTTTGCGAATGACCATTGTCCATCACTTGGTCTACTCTGCAGCACCGCAAACTCTGTGAAATTTACAGCTAGGTGTTTCATATGGCTTTCGGGGGTAAGGTGGTAGAGGTGAGGGTTGTAGAAAGTGCACAACAATTGAAAATTTCAACATTATATTCAACGCACTAAGTGGATTGGTAAGCGAAGTAACTGAATAAAATAGTGTCAGTCAAATTACCTGCAGTAACCAAAACCTCGGACACAGACACTGCTATAAATTGAATTCGACAGGTGTAACATATATATATATATATATATATATATATATATATATATATATATATATATATATAAAGTTAAAGAGTTACGTGCTTCATGTCGTCGAAAAGCTTAGAATTATGAAATATTCCTTCATATATTGAATGCTCAAATTTGAATATATAGGCAATAACAAATACCAAAAACTTTTTGAATATTAAATATTCAATGAGTTTGTATATTTTGGGTACTAAGTAAAAGTACTTGGCAAATGTATTTTATTAAAGAGCGTATAGGAAACGATGAAGTGACTAACAGTTGATAATAGAACTGGGAGATGAAGGACATTATTATGATGGAAATCTAGAGAATGGAAAAACGATTTTAGCGAGGGATATAGAGGATTTATTATGGATATGAATTTAGGAGAGGTGATTAGAGAATGATAAATACAACGATGATATACGATTGATTGTGAATTCAGTGAAAGGAACGATAAGAAAGGGGAGAGGGAATATGAGAGTGAACAAAGAGTGAGAGGAATGTCGAAAACATGAAGCGAGCAATTCGCTGATCGGTTATAAATATTATAATTGCCGCTTGCGTTGTCCGACTAACATGTTCTCGATACACACTTTGACGATCGAATGATATTCTTCCGTAACTTTCTGTTTGCTTTGTTCCCTCACCTCAACTCATCTGAATTAAATGACGTCATTTTGTCCTAAAGTTAATTACAGGTAATGAGGAAAATAAATATTTGACGGGTGGAAACCTAGCTTTATTATCGAGAGTGAAAGCAATTACGCTTTTATAAACTAATCGTTCACAAACGAACGATGCGTCCCCTTGAAAATCTTTCCCTTCGAATGTTTAGCGAAGGTTATAACCACTAAGCTTCACTTGCGAATGAACATTATCCGTTTTCCTGATTGCACTTGTACGGAATACACAGCTTATCTCCAAATGCATAATCTCTTCAATTTGAATTTGACGCGCTTAGCAATACAGTCGGGTTTTTTCAGTTTGTTTTCCATTCCATATCTTCAATAAATTGAAGCTGGAAAAACGAAAATTTCATCCAATTTCATCGAAACCGCCAATTTAAAATTCGAAATTGAACATGATTTGATTGATCAGACAATAATAAAGGATATCAACGAAAATAAACACCGTACAGAAGCGGTGATGGTCACTTGTGGTCACTGATGACCAAGACACGTTTCTTCGCTTTGTACGTCATTAATCGAAGGTCTTTCGGCAGTTCGCTGCCCGCATTCACTAAACACAGCACATCGCATATGTTATGTTTTGCTGCAATTTTCTTTGCCATTTTTTTCTCATTGTTGCGGAAATTTATTGCCTATTTGAAAATGTTGAAATTCATAGCATTGCTTAATCACATATCATAAAAAGAAGGTCGCAATCGGAATTTTTAAAGGTTTTTGAAGGATGTATAAGATGGGGGAGGGGGAGAAATGGGGAAGGAGACGAGGGCCAGGAGCAAGAAACAGATAACTTTAAAATTTTGGGCAAGCGTTCGAAAAAAGCTTGTTCGATAAGGATTCCATATTATCTTGATAGCGAAGATATTTTCGGAAAAAAAAACGCTTCAATGTGAAACATTTTTTACCACTCAAATACCCTCGATCGAAATGGGAAGAGTCAGATTCTGGTGGCATCAACTTTGCCCTCTATACGTTAGTTAAGGCAGCTGCTTCTATAGGATAGGAAAAAAAATTGATATTTTGCTGTAATATTTGAATCGCAGTAAAGTAGCGATAGTTAAATATCTTACTATATAACTTCTCATATGCAATGTGAATAATGCCTTTTCATATGCAATAATGCCATCCATTGGATCCATATTAGATGACAAATCCCTCAGTAATGAACGAACATCCACAAAATGCTCATTGAGGCAATATCCACAAATCAACCAACATCGTTTGGCAATTAAAATAGCAAACGTTTGTAGTATGAAGTAGTTTCGAATCGATGAGTTGATTGCATCATAGATGTCATAGTGAAGGGGCCATTGAAACTCTTTGGATCGAATTACTGAGATAAGTGTGTCTTTTCATAATTGGGAATGGATGAAAAAATGCTAAAAGCTCGAATATGCATTTTCTTTTTTCCCACCAACATCTCATTCCCAAGGGATAATTTTTGGGAGAGAAAAGGAAAAACTCAAATTCCAACTTATCGACTTGAACGTCGCTCATCGATGAAGGATGTATAGAAGGGATTCCAATTAAATGTATATTATGGTGTGCTAAGAAAAAAAGAAACAAATAGAATTGCAAAAATATGAGCGGCCAAAATATGCTGAAAAAAAGTATTTGAAATTGAATAATTAAAATCAGAAATGAATTTCCAACTACTCGATGTGTTTAAATTCCGTAATTTCAATCCGATATTTTAGTATAGAGGTATATTTTCTACTTGGATATTTTAGGATTGAGGCAGATCAATCAATAATCAGTTTGATTAGACAGATCAATGAAATTAGTGATAGGTTGTTGTAATGTTGAAGTTCGCCACACCAACGTACAGACAAATGCAGCTGAGTTGTGTTGACCTCTGCATAGTGGGTCGTTGTTCCCTTCTTCCGTTAAGCAACAATGCCCATCGAACACAATGCGGCTGCTCCGATTGTTGATGTTTTTTGTTGCACTTTTTACTGCTAATTCCCTTGCTCAAAATTCAATCCTTTGCAAACTTTTAAGGCTCTTTTTGCACTTAAAGGTGCATCTCTTTCCCCTCTATGTCTACGTGTGGTTGCCTTTCTCTCTCTCTAGTACTGAACTTGAGAGTAAGAAGAGCTATGACATTGAAATCTTGTAGATAAAACTTACACTATATAGATAAAACTCTCGATTGATTATTATATTATTGTGAACATTTTAAGTTGGTATAAAATCTGCTCTAGTCATATTTTGCTCTACAGCCGCCATTGGATGCGAGCGGCAAAAAAAGAATTTTTATGAACACATGTATGATTCATTTGTGATAGTGTTGTTGTTGTTTTTTTTTTTCTTGAATATTTATGCAATCATTTGATTTATTGGATTGAAATGCAAAAAGCACATATCGTGCCAGTTCTCTTGGTGTGTTTTGCTGTTTGTTCTATAATCCTGTTATGAGTTCGCATTATAAATAGATCCGATGTGTTGCTCTAGATGATGATCAATGGCACGAGAGAACTTCACAAAACGTTCACTCGTGTATTTTTCTATTGGTGTATGTCTACTGAAATAGAAAAGAGGATGAAGAAGAACCTGATTCTTATTATTATACATTAAAATATTTTTGAAAATACAGAGCAGTAAAAATTTGTCAATTTTATAGATCGATATTCATTCCGAGTTCCTTAGATAAATAAATAAATCCGAATGAGTGTGCAGTTATATACTTACGTACCTCGAATAAATAATGAAACTTCGATTAGCGACTTGAAAGTGGCCATGAAAACGAGAAGGAAACATTACGATTAGCATATTGCGAGGAATTTCTAAGAAGGTGTGAGCGGGGAGGGGGAGAGGGGTGGATGGCAAAACAAGTATTAAAATCGAATTTTCAAACGATAGGAGGGTTACCTCAAAGTAAAATTCCCGAGAAATGCTATTGAATCCTTACAAAAAAAAAAGTGAGTAGTAGAATGATGTTGGGTTGTCTTCGAAGATATTACATTAAAAAAAAAAAATAAAGGGTTGCGTAGAAAGGGGAGCGGATGAGGAGGCAACTAATAAGATTGGCAAGTTTCATTGAAATATCGAGCATAATTTGTCGCTATCAGAGAGCAGATATGAATGCTGTATATGATTGAGAGAACACTTTCATAAAGCGATTTGGATGCGATGTGTTATAAACCCAAATATGGGCATATGTGTATTGGGAAGTGACTTGTAATTAACGGAAGTAATCGTTGTGAATTGCTTGAGGTGACCGGCGAACGGCGATCTCTCCAACATAATGGCATCCACTCCCGACAGACGACATTATTATCGTTGCTCGATTTGCTAGTTTCCGCTCTCGCTTATGATTACAAGGGGTTCGAGGAAGGGGGAAGGGGAAGGGAGGGTTGGAGTCGAGGAAGGGGAGGAGAGGAGGGTTGGAGTCGATATTCGTCCATTAACTCCCGCTATCTCTTCTATGCATCCTTCCAGTGACTAGAAAACTTTTTGCTCTATTATATTTCTTTCGTTTACAAATTTCCTTTGCAAAGAACCTTCGTAAGAAAACCTATTGTATGTTATAATGGAACCTAAAACCTCTAATTTCATCTCATTCCCTCCTCGTCCCCTTCACCACCCACAACCTAAAATTCACTTCTTTTAAAAATGATTCCGGCATTTAAGTACCATAAAATTTCCGGTGAGTTTCTTATAAAGTTGTAATTTTTATTTCCTCTATATTCCGACGATTTGATCGTTGCAAAGATCATGCTCCAAAAATTTTTCTATTTGGCTATTATCGTTATTCCTTTGCTTATGAAATACTGTGTATCCCTGATTAAGTACAACGCAAATATTGATTTTCTGCAAACGGATTGACAGAAAGAAAAACACAACTATATATTTGAGAAAGTTGGATATTTTATTTCGATAAAAGTCAAGAGAATCTTTGGATTTCAAGTCCGGCTGGTCTAATCGTTTATGTTGCATAGCGGTGACCGATTTTTTTCAAATCATATCACTTTGCACGCTAATATTTTACAACTCATATGATTTGTAGCGAAAGTTGCTATATCTATCTATATTTCCTATTTTTGCAACTTGTTTACCTAAAGAAAATTAAACTTTATCTGGATTTTTTGCAGCATCTCTCTTTCTTCTGCCAAAAAATGAGTTGCATTCCTGCTGTTAGTCAAAAAATAAATAAATAATAAAATAAAATAAAATAAAACAAAATAAAGTAAAATAAAAATAATAATTTCTAGATTATTGACTTGTATTATATAGGCGTTATAGGATTTCAATTTCGATCTAACAAAAATGAATATAATTTAACATATCCCATAAAATATATTCGAAGCTATGCTTTCATATAATGTTAACACACCTATGTAATCACAAATGCATTCCCTTTTTTTTTGTATTGCAACGCTTTAATTTGGAGAACGACGAACACTCTCGATTTGAATGTTTTTGCATAGTCATTCGAGTTTATAATATTCCCTATTCCATATGAGGTACACTTTAGATTATATTGTTGGTAATTAAGAGATTTGCACTTATCAGCAATAGTTTCGTCTTACATAAAGTAATATTATCTGAAAATCAGGTAATAATATAATTTTCGATTAATCTCTTTGCGATTTGGACTCGTTGCAAGGATGGGGGGGGGGGGGGG
>QEWY01000398.1:240167-354303 GCA_006503575.1 Baylisascaris schroederi
GGGGGGGGGGACATCTCTGGAATGGTGATGAAGGGAAGAGGACTGAGAGCTGATACCCTGTGTTACTGAAGAAATACATGATGTAGACTCATTACACTCATCACGAAATGCTTCTCCCTTTCGGTATGGATGAATCTGTGGCCAGGCGGCAACGTAGCTACTAGACCACAAGAATAAGTGAATCCATGGCACAGCTATATTGGAGCAGATTCTTTGCGTTTCATGCATGCTGCTGCACTTCCTGCATATTTTAAAGTTCTAGTGCAGCTTTGGCAGTAGATAAACTTATATTTTAACAATGAGGGCGCCTTGCGTTTATAAATGCTGAGTGGTTACTCAATTTTGTGGATAAACACACTCTAGGTATCATAGGGTAATTTTTCACAAGTAATAACTTTCTAATTTCTACTCCCCTCTCCCATATCGGGTAGCTATGGATTCCTTTACTCTCATATCTAAATGACCACAAAATGGTCAGGGATTCCCCCCTCTCGTTGCAAGGTCACATCATGGTCAACTGTATGATATTTTAGAGATTAATCCAGTTTTGCTTAGCGAGAGGGAACATAAAAAAAAAACGACAGACACGACGCAGTGCCTAGCTGTGCTGTATAATGACACATGTGATGCTTGTCGTTTATTAGTGATGGCGTAGACGCTTTCGCCGATCGGCCTATACAGTTGTTTGTTTGCGTTGATACTAGTCGATTCACTGAACGATTTTACATAACAATTTTTTTTTTATTGTTTTTGATTCGTATTCCTCTCGTATCATATATTATAGTGATCAAATGAAGAGACAGTTGATAAGGTTGGCAGTTAACGATGAATTAATTGGATGGAGTGCATATCGACGAGTGCGTTTTTATTTTAAAGAATACGAAAAAGGCGGCTGGCACTAACATTGATTGCATCATTTTGATTGTGCATTGGTGAAATGAACGGAAACTTCGAAAAATTATGACATTTAGGCTTATATTTAAATGGAAAATGATAAAATTTCCTTAAATATTACAGATTTTAATATAATTGTGTTTGTATTAAATATTTAAAAAACATAACCTATCGATTAGTTGTTGAGCAATCGAAGAAAATGTTGAGTGTGAACATTCCACCAACGAATGTTTTTAGTCACATTTTGGTGTTACCAACGTTTTTGGTCTCCATTCCTTGTTGCAGATATCTCGAGATATCTCAAGTTATCCTTATGGCCTTGCCGCTATACATACTTGATACTATTGTACTTTCGGCGGAAGTGTCCATGGCTCATGCTTTGTTATCACCTCTGCGTGAAATATTCGGATAAGTTGGCAAAGGACAGCTAAAAGGCGCAAATGACGTAGGAATAGCTCTCCGCAGTGTAGAACAATAGATACGAACATGCTGTTCTAGAGACGATTATCCTTGTTGCACTTTATATTTCGCATCAATATTTCGATTGATTAGATTAGGAGAAGGTTGTTTTCATGAGGGGAATAATGAAAGATCATACGGTGGAATCCTGAGGAAAGTGTCCTGAAAAAAAAAGGATAATGTCTAAAAATTTCGGCACTATTTGGTCTTTTAATATGAACCTGGCAATTCAAAACAAACAAAAAAAAAAAATTATATTTCAATATTTCAAAAAATAACAAAAAAAATCTAATTTTATTTATCAAATATTTTGAGGTCAATTTTAAGTATTTAGCTGATTTGAACGATGAAACTTTCACTTGCAAATATTGTTCATATGTTTTTTTCTTTTTTTTTGAAGTTTATATAATTAGATGCCGTAATTTCCCAATGCTAAAAATTATTGATCGGCTATTGTTGAGTGGGATTATTATTCATATGATAAGTTGTGATTGTATGATGTTTTTTGATATAAAACAACGAATGGCATCGTTTTTTCTAATATCATAATTAGGAAGTTTTATATATTAGAAAAAAGGAAGTTAAACGCATTTCTAAGGGTCAGCTGCCCTTGGCTTGTCTAGTCATTCAGGTCTCCTTGAGGATATACATCTTCGATCGAGGTGTGGTCGAGCAAACTGCAAGGCAACACAGCGAACAGTTATCACACTTATACGATAAGGTAACAAACACGAAGCGATACTAGGATAGCTCGAATCGCCGGCACGATCCCGGAGTCGAACTCCGCGCTAACGCGGATCACCTCGCACACTCCAGTGGCTACACGTAGGCACATTCGGTCTTAAAACCAGTCGGGAAGACTGGAATGAGTATATAACCACATGAACCTTTTTCATATTCTCCCGATTCTGCCTCAGGCTATCTTCACGGCCCCTGCTGGGTAGTTGTTTGATTTGCCTCTGTGCTGTTGACCTTCTTTAACGAACCTTGCACGGCGCACTATTTCCGCTAGATCTACAATCTTTGCTCTACCTTACACCTTTCATTTATTAGTTAGTACATGATAAAAAAGTTTGTCTTAATGGAGCAGCATAAAATTTTGCACTCAAGCACAACTGTCAACGGTTAGTGCAAAATGCAACGGACAAAGTTGAATCGAACCTATCAACGTGTGTCTACATCATCACATCATCAACTAGTGGGTATGCACCTCCAATCTCATGTCACTCTCACCAATCTTTCGAACCATCGTCATTCGAGATCTATTCATTCCATCATCTAATATGTACATTTTATTCTTGATGTTTATAGATTTCTTTGAATTCAACACTCTCTCATTTAATATGTTTGCATATCGTTACTATCCTCGAATTTAATAATCTCTCGATGGATCGCTATTCGCCGATTGCATTCGTTAATCGATGATATTTGTGGGATTTGTTGCATTTCTATTTCTCTACATCAATTTTCACGCTCTTTTTTGTAATTTCTTTGTATCTATTACACATAGTGAATGAATTGATCATTTCTTTGCGCCCTCTTATCATACTCTACTACTTTCAATCCCAATAGGACAGCTCGGGTTTTGAATTGGTGAGCCGGGAGGAGGGATCGGGTGAAGCGATTTGACGATGTGGATGGATTGTGTGTTAGTTTTAGCAGCACTGGTTTGTCCCATTCACTGCCGCGTTTGATATCTTGTTTCAATTGAACGTTTCCCGCATAAAATTCATCTTAAATTTATAAATAATTATTTAGAATTTATTTTTGCAACAATGGTTGAATTGAAGTCGGTTTAATTTAAATATTTAATGGCGAGTAAGATCCTTGCTAACAGCCGGGCCTTAAGTCAGCAACCATAATAGATAGTGGTTCTGGTCCCGTATACTGGCAAAATTCCCTTTGTTGAATTTAATTACTTCAATAATATTTTGCAATTTTGTCATGGTTTTATGGTTAATACAAGATGCAAAAAAAAAATTGAACCAAATTGATAGAAAAGTTGAAAATATTCTTTAAATTAGGAATTTATAAGACGGCGTTAGCAGAACTTAATATTATTTCTTCGTTATATTCAGGCTTCACTTCTTAACTTCTTTTCGCATATATCATCTTGGTTGTGCATTTCAGAGGTTGTTTATGCTCGCATCGATTGTATTTTATGTGCACGATTGCGTTTCGTCTTATGTCACCTCATGTTCATGCATTCGTTTCCTTTTCAATCAATTTTTGCGGCGATTACGCCACGTTTTCTTATGTCATTGCCGTGACATTTGCGCCTCTAACATGCATTAGTATAATGGACAATAATGGAGGGGCGAGGGGAGGAAAGGTATGAGCTTTCTTTAATAAATATTGGTCCAATTTTACGACGCTAAATTTTTCCCGTTTCAAAATTTATCACCGTGGATGATGAATATGGATACTTCATCTATGTTGAAATTTTTAACGATACAGCTTTTATCACTGATTGTTAGTAATTGCTATTGTAAAAATAATTGCCAAACCGTTGAATTACAACTTGCTTCAAAAAATGTCGAAAATTTTTAACTTTTAGCTTATCATTAAAAAAAATATTTCTCTGATAACAATAATAATCAAAAATGAGTCTCATGAAAAGGATATCTAAATGAAATATATTTTAATGAGATAAATGCTAATTTTTTTTTCAAAAAATATTTCTTAGAGATATTCCATTCTATTGTCTATAATCAAATTCCTTCACTTTTTGTTATTGATCGAAGCCGATCATATCGATCAACCTCGACTATATGCTTATCACTCGATCATATCACATCCTTAGAAGATGAAAATCATCTCACATCTCTCTTTTTCCTCTGCAATTATATCCCCCTTCCCCTTTCCTCNAACGCAATGAACTGCAGGTGAGATGATAGGTCTACTATGTTAATTCGTTGATATGACGTACGCACCTAACCGGAGTTTCTGAATATTTCCATAATGTTGCAATTTTATCGAGGCCGATATAAATTGAAGCAAATTTTTTTAAAGAATAAAATAATACCGTAGAGTGATCAAGCGGGATGAATAATTATGGATAGGAGTGTTGTAATTTTATGAAAGTGTAATTTATTTGTGGGGTATACCTCAAAACTGGGTAATCAAACCACTCGAGATTGTCGGACCATTAGTGAAGTAGATTCCTATGTGAATATAGAAATGCTTCTCGATTTGCGGGTCTATACCTTGATAGATTTTTTTGGAACATGAAAATGCATCCATCATACCAAAATTAACCAGCATTATAAGGTAACCCTATCCTACCGTAAGCATGATCCCAGCACTCAGGCTAGCTCACAAAAAACTTCACTTTATGATCAAGTGTTGGATATATTATTTTATTTACTCGACACAACTTCGTACTGCATATCGATAACGCCGGAAAAAGATTTCTATGCGAGGAAACAATTCCATTTGTGAGGAAAAATTTTTTCAAAATGTTCTGAGAGCGGAAATATTTTGGAAAGTTTCCAAATTTTTCAACTTAATGAGTGAAATTTTCTGCTCTAATTCTTTTGCACATCTTCATGCAAATTATCTATGCTATCAAAATTTTACAAATCAAATTTTCAAGAAATATCATGTCACCCAAACTATAACGATCGTAAAATTTCTTCTAATTTCTCTAAATTCTACCTGCAATTTAACCTGAAATATGGAATATACCTGCAATTTACCTGAAATATAGAAGACCTTTTTACCTGAAATATACCTGAGCAGAGTTGATTTGATCACCACTAAACATTGGTGTGTGGGAAACGTTTTTTTTTTGTTGAGAGTATGCGAGACAGTGGATGTGTCATATTATTGATAGCAAGCAGCAAGCCAAAATGGCCCATACTCAAAGACATGTTGCGACACGCACCGCGTGGCTGCCTCCCCTCCTTTCCGCATTCGTCGCATTATCCTCATCGCGTGCTGTGGTTTTGTTGCTTTCGCTCCTCTCATTTGTGCTGTGCTCTTCTCTCATTTGCAATTCTTCTATGCACATATTTCTTTTTATTATTTATTTATTTATTATGTTTATTTATTATTGTTGTTTTTTTTTAATTTTTTTTATTTGTCTACCTATTTATTGTTGTGTTGATCTACCTTTTTTTCCTGTTTTTTAGTTATTTATTTACCCCACAAACGTATATTTTTGACCTTTCCACAAATCATTTATTTGTCGTGTTTACTCGATCTATTTCCATGCTTTCTTCAAAAAAAATCTTACTCAACGAAGTTTATACTTTTTTTCTAAATTCAAGTAGATGAAAATATGCTTTCGTTTCTTATCATTGATGATATCATATCACTGATTATTGATTGGATTTATGCATCGGCCATATCCTATAATATTGAATATGCTAAGTAAACTTTAACAAATAATTGAATATTGATTAAAATTAGTGACAATGAAATGGAGAGAGGGAAAGAGAAAGAGAGAGTCAGCCATGCCTATGAAAAAAAAAGATGCTACGATGAAATTTATCAAGTGAATTTATGCAATGAATTTTATGCAAACTTTATGCAATTTATGCAAACTTTACCAAGTGAAAGTTGCAATTTATTGATGCATTAGGTATATATTTGTTGCAAATCGTCCCACGCGCGTTATGCAATGAAACAATTTTCTCAAACATTATCAACACTATATGCAATATTATGTTTTACAATTTTCCACTTTTTCACTGAGATAAATTTTATGTAAGACGAGCATTTCCATGTGCTTTTAGAGGCTGAAACAGCGCTGTTGCATTTGAATCGTTAAAAAAAATTCGTCCGAATATTGCAGCGCAATAATAGTTTTAGTTTACCTATATGCAACTATTTTTGAATCATTTGACTATCTATTGTCTGCCATTCTCCTATCTTTCATTTAATCGATTTTGTTTCTAAAGAAAATCTTGTTTCACTTATTTATTTAATGAAATAAGTATCCTATTGATTAGGTATATCTCATATCAAAATGTGATATAGTGAACATTTAAAACAATGATTTCTGCATATTTACTTATGCATTAAAAAAACTAATGAATGGTGCGGCGTTTTTTTTTTCGGTTAACATCACTCACTATTCCAGTTATAGCCATCGAGCGTTTGTTTATAGGATGATGTCGGATAGATGCATTTCATCATCAGCATTTTCAGTTTACATGTTTTCAAAATCGTTTCGAAACAAGTTGAAGTTACAGCAAATTCCCAGAAGTTGGGAACAGATCTTTGGTGGGTGGGAGGTGGGGAGAGGGGCTAGGAATGGTAGAGTAAGCGTGTTAAGTTGAAATAAATTACTACCAGTTGGCACTTATCAGCTGCTGTTACTTCGCTCGGCCATTTGGATAGTTCAATGCAGCCGAATAGAAACTCCCATTTCCCGCAAGGCCTTGTCAGCAAGATCCCAGGCCAACACGATTCTGACTTGGAATAGGGTGAAGAAAGTCAGTCGTTTTGGGGGTTTATAAAAACCGACCTTAGAAGGTAATCATGTACGTCTTTAGTCGATATCATGTCATTACTTCGACTCTGCTTTGTTTGCGTTTTTATTTCCAGCTGGATTGGTTGCCTTTTTTTGTAAGAAAGGGTCCAACACGATATATTCATTTGAAATAAGTGCTATGCGATTTGATTCGTTGTAAAATTTAATAACATCAACAGAGTTTGTTAGCGTATCTTTTCTACTGATCGCGCTTATGATTTGAGTTTGAAGTAGATCTCTGGTCATTGAAAAGGGAGGGGGAGATCGGTTCCTGTTGAGCAACAGGAACGCCGAAAATGGCATCGGATCAATATAGAGCATTTTTGACTGATCTCAACTAGAAAAGTGACTTTTGAAGTAGGTTTGCACTCTGCTGAGGAGGAGAGGGGGAGGAAATCTGCAGATTGCAGAAGGAAGAATGAAGTTTCTAGAAAGGGAGGGTAAAGGGGATTTGCAGTTTCCTGGAAGGGGAGAGGGACTATTCACCTCTGGCAAAAGGGGATATGAGGATGGAGGGGGGGGGTAAGGAGAGGAAGCAGGTGCGAAGACATAAGCGAAGAGTGTGCTAGCTAGCGTTCGCCTGCTGCACAAGGACAGTGTACAAATTTGATCAGTGCTAAAAAGACGCGCCAATATGTGATATATCGCTGCAATGCGTTGTTGCGTCCTTGCGCGTACAACCGACTCCCACTTTTATTCAATACGCTCTTAACATCCACACTGCGCCACTGATTCGATTTCGTTTTTTTTTTTTGTTTAAACAATAAACTAGCAAGTATCGTAGTCCTGCAAATAAAAACCCATTCCATAGAACTCTTTTTTATGTTCTGATATAGTCAAAAATTCCCACTATGAAAGACTTGGCACCATTTTAACGTAAGTAGTGTTGTTATCTGAAGGCTTTGTACCGTTCAAAAATTTTCGCAATTAAATTTTTTGGGACCAAGGTTTGCTGTTGGGATCGAACTTTGATATTTTGTACGACGCGCAGGTTCTTTACTCAGTCGGTCTTTAGTCTTATTAAGCAACAGTCCAATTTATGAGAGGCGACAAGAGTTGCACAAGTAAATATAAAAGGCTATCAACTTTGATGGGTTCATTTTTTTTGTGTGGTCTCTCGAATGCGAATGGACGACATATCGAGTGTCTCAATCCCATCATAGTTTAAGATGTCCTTCATTCGAACTTGCATTGTTGATGAACACATATGCACTCAACTGCACTTCCCGATGGAGATGATTTGATGATTGTATGGCTTGATTATTTTTTATCTCATTGATTGTTTCTATAGATTTATTGTTCTTATCTTATTTTACTTCAGTTTCGAGTTTTTATAGTAATAGGCATGGAGCTTAAATTATACATGTGCAGCCATATATTCCTTCCGATCTCTTATATGCCCACAACGAATTCCTGAGGGGAGGGGGGAGGGGGAGGGATAATCTGGTAGGAGCAGTCAAGAATAGGAAAAATGCAAGGAATTAAAAAAAGGTATTAAGATTGTTAATGCAAAATCGTTTCAAACGCGCTGAAAAATGAGTGTAGTGGGCTGTGATATCGATGTTTACGTAAGTCGACGAGTTTTTCTTTTTCAACTGTGAGTTGAAGTTGCTTTGAAAGAGATACAAAAGGGGAAGGATTTAAAAATATTACAGTTCTTCCCTATCTTTTGATTCCAGTTGAAAAAATTTTTTTTCTTCAGTATTTTATTAGATTTGCTTATGAAATTGCGCTCTTTTCATTGAAAACTTGCCAATATTTCTAAATGAGGTATCATTTCAGTATCCCTCCTCGCTGATGGGTACTACTATTCCTGTGAAGACCGCAATATGAACAATCAGGGTCTTAGCCTTGCTTTTACTGGCTTAAAAAGATAAATTTTTCTTGGGATTTGGGGGTAGGGTGGGGGGGGGTGGGGGAGAGAAGAAGACAAGGAACGTGAATAGAATTGATAATCATGGAGCCCGTATAATAAAATTATGTATCGCTGAACAAGATAATTTCTTTCCAACAATCAGCAACTCATTCTCCACACTGAGGTCGGTGATCTTCGATCTTTGCTTGCACAGGGACGATTCTAGCGAAGCGTATTTAGTTTTCTCAGTGGATTGCCCACCTGAATGCGTATCAGTTGTTATCACGAATGCTTATTGACGTAGTGATAAAATGTGCTTCTTGCGGCATGCTCTTTGTGCCAGCCGTATTTTTTATGATCGCATTCTGACAGCCGATATAACATCGCCTGTCATTCAATGCACCTTTGTGCTTTTTAACATTGCTACCAACCGTTACGCTGTAATGCCCTCGGGACCTGTAGAGAATATATGCAGTTTTAGCGGGATGGTGGAAAAGGGGGGGGGGGAGGTTGGTTAAGCTTAAACTGTTGAGGAGTTATCTTTTAAAGTTTACTTCGAATAAAGAGGTAATCGGTTGACCAAAACCATTCACTACGATTGAACTATCTGTTTTTTTTTCTCCTCATACATATCGTTTCGGTGATTGCATGAGGAAAATTTTTGCCTTCTCTATTTGCTGATTCAGGTTTTACCCATCATCTCATAGCATAATATACCGTAACTGAATGTTACAGTATGATATCATGATGATCGTTTTTTAGAAGTTGAAGATTTTGTAGAGTTGGAGAAAGCTTTTCAAATTCTTTCCTAGAAATGCCGATGGGTATTCGGTGATACGTCGATTGTGGTTGTGATTATAGGTTTCCGGTTGCGGGTGAATACACATTGATCACTTTTTACACATTCGTCTCACTCCAATGAGCTTTCTCAATCATTGCTCCACAGAGAGTACTTTAAAATGCAAATGAGGTCTCTATAGTAAGATTAGTGCTGTGATTAGATTATAAAGCTTTATGTTTATTTCCTCTTCGATCAAGCTTTAAGTTGATGTCACTCTTCAGTTGCTAATTTAATGTCGCATTCTAATATATTAAAATGATAAATTTTTATCCGCAGCGGTTTTATCCTCTAGTCTTTATTATTTCCGAATTTTTTTAATCTCTAATACTTACTATTTTCTAGATCTGCTTCATTTTTTCATAATTTTCGAAAGTTTTTAATTTCTTCCCACTTATAATAAGAAATCTATTTTATGTTTTTCAAAAAAAAATTTATGTAAATCTATCGTTATAATGCAATAGTTATTCACATTTGTGCTGGTTGATTCGATTCTTATTTACTATTGTTTTATTTGCTTTTAATTTTTTGGTCATACTTTAGAGGGATAACCATCGTTGATGCTCTCAACTTGCACTTTATGCAAATTCGATCAACAATCATAATGATTATCGTCGGATCTTTTAAAGGCTCCCTAATGATTAGTCATGGAATCGATTGAACATTTCCATATTTATGAGATTTTATAATTAGGATTTGATGAAGTTATCCGTTGGTTTTTCGATGATTGGATGAGTGCCAGACAAAATTTGCATAAATATGAGGGGCGGGTGGATTTTTTATATTCAAAAAGAAAAAATTAAGACATATGCGTGTATCTTTTATGAGAGTCGCAATGAGTAAGGAGATGTGGGTCTTTCTTCTTGACATAGCTACACAACACTTTTTTTTTGACTTTGATTGGACGATGCATTGACCAATTGATTGGTGCGCTTAAATTCGTATGTGTTGCCATTGCGGAGACGCATGCAAATAGTTGGGTTACCCGATTTAATGTGAGTCCATTTTTTTTGTAATCGCAATAACCTCGCTTGGAGTTGCAAAAAGTTTCGTGGCTATCAAAAACATTGGGTAAGCAGTGTGTTGGTGCAACTTATTAACGTTGTACTGCTTGCAGCTTATTAGCAGATAGAATATCTTTTATTTTATATAGCCGAGGTTACTATTCCAGAAACATTAGCGTTTCAAAAGTTATAAAATGATTTAGTTCAAGTATACGATGATGACGTGAAAGTCGATTAAAGAGGAGCGAGTCCGGTGGAGTAGGTTCTCAATGAAGAAATGTTTGTTGTAGCATATATATATATATATATATATATATATATATATTCGATGTTTTCCACGTAGGTGGCAATGTTGAAAGGAATTGTGTTGTTGGCAGTCGAGGGCATAGGCGGTGCAGTGACCGTCTCTCTAGGGTTCGGGGGCGACGCTGTGTGCAGCATTCTCGTCTAGTGGTTTGCGCGTCGCGGTCGCTTGCACATTGCTGTTTCACGGTTGCCTCGCGCATCGACACCGAATGTTTTTTCGATTCACTAAATTATCATCGTGTGGAACTAAAGTTTTAACTCTCATTGAATCGCTTTCTTCCATATTTGTGTTGTTAGAATGCTTTCAGATTGAAGTTTATACCCCCTATCAATGTTTCATAGCGTATGTTTGCTTCTTTCTATTTATCTAGGACGCTTTGTGAGTGCTGTATTTTGCTGTTGATATTTGAATTTTGAAGGGGAACCATCAAATCTTGAAGTATAGTTGAACAGTCTGTGAATATTTGTATGGTTGGATTATTTTTACCCTTCACTGCATACCAAATATATTAATTGTAATATTTTACTAAGTGCTTTCATGTTCGATCGTTTAGGGTTGTTTTATACTATGAATGGACTGTATATACAACATTCTTTCATCTTTATACTAATTTTTTGGGTATTTTATTTAGGGAGTGTATTATTTAATTCGTTATCTCCTATATAGATTGAAAATAAGTGGTTTTGTTACTGCTCAATGAGTGCTTTTAATTTGTAGTGCAAAATATCTGAAGGAAATGTAAGATTATTTTGTAGTATAAGTGGTAATTTTTATTTGGTAGGAAACTATAGCGTATATGGTAAGCGCTTTAATTCTCTTTCTTATTTAAGCTGACTTCCATAATATATAGAATTAAGTTGGAATAATTGTGCAAGTCAAGCGGTAATATATGAAGAGAAGTAGGGGTGTTAGATTCAATGAGCAGAAAAAGTTTCAACCCCGATTTTGCACTATTCGTGCAATTGCACTTATCAGTATACCCCGATCTTGTACTTTTGAATATTTTCGCGCCAACACGCCCAAGAATTGCTTACAGTATCTAGCTGTTTCAAATTAGTAGCCCATGGGGCACTTTTGAGTCGAGTTTTATTCATCATAATGAATTGCTTATCCGGCATTATGTTCGATTGATTTTATTACTTTCTCAATTTTTCCCATTTTATTTCTTCAAATTGCACTCATGTTCACTTTTTTATCGGTTAGCAGAGATTGTGTTTCGTAGACCTATTAGACGTTTATGAAAGCAATTATTATTGGAGTTGTTTTGCAGTGAATTTTATTGGTTTGTCTGGACGATTACCGATTCGATCATTCCTTAAAGGGAGCCTAATAATATCTAAAAATCAAGGTTTTGGCAATTTTCCTGTTTTTTTCCAATTTTTTATGGATTTTTTAGTCAGTGAGCATCTTCGAGACGAGTAATTGAGTCGTATTTTGCAACTGTAAAGGGCCAAAAAAATTATGTCATATGGTTGTACTATAATTTAATTATTTTATTGAATAGCAATACTATTGATTAAATATATTGCAATATTTTTCTACTCAGCTGTTTTTTAAATGTCTAATAGCTAATTTATATGCATAAAAACAAGCTTTTATGTATGCATCGTTTATTGCGACTTTTGTTTTCATCATTCACCTCACTAAGCTTTTTTTGTGGTGGGAACTTGTGCACTGAAATGTGAAACGCTTTCGAATCACTACCGCCATTTTGTTTGATATTATTATTGAGAAAGTCATACCACCTATCACTCTGATTTCTCCTTCCTACTTCCCTTATATCTTTCCCATCTATCCCCCTCCTCCATCCAACCACCACCACTATCCACCTTCGTTTGATCTCGACAAATCAAGCGAACCCCATGTTTCATTCTGGGAAAACCTCAACGCATTCTCAGAGTTAAGTACGTAACATAAATGGAAATGAGTGGATCCAAAATTACATAACATTCTCCATCCGCATTCCCTATTCCAGTGCCACGAAGTTCGATGTTTTTTCTTTGGAACGGAAAAAGTGTTTAAGATTTTATGGCGTCTTTTTTTCCGATGTTCCCGTGGGTATTTCAGACGGGTATTTGGCTAAGTGAAGTTCAGCTCTTACCATTACCTGAGTTAAAAATTTGCAGGTTTGACTTCCTATATGCATTGCTTGATGAGGTGAACATCTGATATTTTCAATCGTTTCCATATCTATTTTAAGCTTCCATATGAAAAGCTTCAAGAAGCGCTTATTACTCACTTGTAGCTAAAATGTAGGAGCGGAGCGATGAGACGGTAGGTGGCGCTAAAAAAGAGGAGGGAATTTCTTCACTCCCAGCAAATCTTAAATGGCAGGGAGAGATAGGCTGCTCGTCCTGTGCGCAAAAACTGGCCTAAGTTGAGTAGGATGTGTTTTACATCTGAGTCATTGACCGGTGTCTTTAATTATTTTTTGAAGTGATAAGGGCAAAGATGAGTGATAAAAGGGTGATAAGGAAGGAAATCGTCTTGGTGATAGGAGGAGAGAGCGGTTTGATACAGAGTGATAGCTTATCCGAACATTAAGCATTATACCTTTATTTACTTGAAGGAGATCTTTTATGTTATTCTTAGTGCACTTAGTGAGGTCTGATGTTTATGTTTATATTTCTCACTATACAAAGTTTGAAAAAAAAATTTCCGGTGATTTTAACCATCTTAATCATTGAATTTATAGAAAAGTTTTCGATATTTATTGAGAAATTTTATAAATATGCTAATTTCATTCATAATAGCAAATTTTTTTTCTCTTATTTAATTGCTTAAAGGAATTCCTTTCACTAAATAGGGCATTATGGCTTTTGCGTAATGAGACGACGGATGTGTTGAGGAAAAAATATGTGACGTAATAACTAAACGTTTCATTCAATATTTCGACAGACGGCTTCCATTAAGAGTAACATCGAACACGATCCGTGTTGTCGCATATTAATGTTGATGACGACAGTTGACCAAACAAAAAGACTCGTCCTACGTTCATCTATTCGTCCTTAACGCAGTACTCACATCTTTTCGAATTATAGTATGTTGTGTGAAATACAAGTGCTGATCTTTGAATCACGTCCCCCCCTCCACCGTGCCTACCTTAATTGAGGCCCCCATTTGCACATACAAGTTTCAAGCCATCGGCCGAGTTGCCCATATTTGTGGTAGCAAAATGGTATTGTAAAGACTGTCTGGATCCTATCCTCAGAACGTTGTACCGTTTATAATGTCAGCTGCCTATGCACTTATCGTCTCGTAGAGTGCTTCTATTTTTTGAAATGTTGCTAAGAGTCAGTCATCTGATCCATTATTCAGTATCAACTGCGGCATTTTCACTATCGGACCTGGAATTAACGTTAAAGCCCCGCCCCATCTTTGATTCTACAATATCAGAGGGTTATTCTGTATTGCTAAATATATGGATTCGATAAGCCAATTGCATTTGATAAAGAATTGTAAAATAACCTTTTTATCACCTCTTATACATTTTTTTTTTTCAAATACTTGGAAAAGAATAAACCCCATTTGGAAAACCTAGAGAAAGATTAGCATCGTATAATAAATATATGATTGATAGATCATTGAATCCTTATGAATGCTGTCACCTTCATCGAGGATAATAGTTGAAAAGGGGGATTCTTTCTAAGAGGAGAAAGATAATGGTACTTTAATATTTTGCTTTTTTAACATTTTGTTTTTTCAAGTTTCATTTTTGATTTAATTCTATATTTGAGTACCTAATTAATAAATGGATCTATAGGTAATTTAGTTTGAATCTAATATGAAAGATGTTGAAGATGTGTATTGATTTATGATGTTTTTTAGTTGAAAACTTAGAAAGCATCTTGACCATACAAATATTTGAGGGGGGATTTGTTTTGAAGAAAATATGCGTATTCAAGAAAGTTAATTTCTATGAAACTTATTTAGGATGACTTATATTCTCTAACAAATATAATATGCCTCAGTGTCTTATCTTATCTATATATATAAGAGAAATGAGAATGAAATTGTTTTCAAGATTTCTTTTTTTTTTAAATCTTATCTTTCAGATTGTTTAGTAAGAATATTGACCATAAAAGAATGATCGATTTTATTGAATAAAATTGAAAGAAAGAAAAAAGTGTTCTGAGTTTAATTTTACAAAAAATTGAAGTTTTGAAGTTTGCTTGCTAGTATATGAGAGTGCCTAATGATTGAATTTAATATTGCACTGATTGTCATATTTGCTAAACGCAAATGCATCATCGAGGATAGCCTAAAGGGTAATTTTTATGCAGTGTTTTGTTGATGAGTGTCGATGACCTCACTTAAAAACTAGATTCAACGTCAATGGTGTATTGCTGAATTTGGCACTTTGCCTATTCACCGATCGTGACCTGAGCGTATGCCACTTCGTTGTATAGTTATCGTTGCATTCCGTTTTCATCTTCTTTCATCGATTATCAAATTCTAAATATATTACAATTTAAGGAGGCAATTGGTTTAATTGTGTGCATGATTTAATTGTGATTTCGATTAATGAGGTACTTGAAATCTAGCTCATTCTTGATAGACCATCTGAGGATAGTCAGCGATCGAATCTTGGAGCAGGTGGGAGGGAGCAGGTAGAATAGAGAGATTCACCTCAAATTTTGGTAGGGAATTCACAGTCGATTGAATCGTAGGAATGGGTTTTGCATTGATCGCATAGTAGTGATGCTTGATGATTTTAACTGAATGTTGTTGAAGAATTTATATGCATTCGTCGCTCGCCTTTATCGTTATAAATGGGTCGCCACACTGCGGTCAACGCAGATAGCAAACCAATCGATGAGAGGTGTGTTTCTTAAACAGAACCAGTTGTGCTAGTATTTTTTGATGTGA
Organism: Baylisascaris schroederi; assembly: GCA_006503575.1. Taxonomy (NCBI): domain Eukaryota; kingdom Metazoa; phylum Nematoda; class Chromadorea; order Rhabditida; family Ascarididae; genus Baylisascaris; species Baylisascaris schroederi. The sequence goes on from QEWY01000398.1 coordinate 255,873, forward strand.
TTCTAAATTCTAATCTCTAGAAACCCCTTCCCCATTCTTCAAGGTAAAAGAAAATGGGAAGGGGGAATTTTTTCTGGAAGGAATTGGGGGAATCATTTTCTAAGTTTTTCTTGGTGATGAAGATCGAGCAAATAACCTTTATATTTCATTCGATTCGGCTTGCATATATTTTTTTATAGCTACGTCTACCTCTTTGTTCGAAGATTTTGTTCTAAATTCGTTATATTTCTAGTTTAAATTCTCTCTTCTTTTATCTATCCTCTCTTAAGGGGTCTTTTGGATAAACTTTTTTCATTGGGCTAGAGCTGATTGAACTCATTGCTGTAATATTTTTCACTTATCTCTTTTTAACGATATATTCATTCAGCCTTCTTGTCGTTGGCCTGATCGTTCATTCGAGTTGGATTACTCCATTGTCCTATTTAAGGTATATATACAGATGTGTTCACTTAATCAGCTGGTTAAAGGGTCAGCTAAATTCTTGTGATCTCTATTGGAAATTTTTCTGGGTATATATTCATTTTCATGTTAGTCGTGGTTTTTTTTTTTTAAATGAATATTCTGTTCATAAATTCCGCCATGTACAGCATCCCTTCTAGGTTGTGAAAGAAATAACAGTTGAATATATTGGCACCTTACATAATAAAATTGCATCTGTGGTTGTTCATTCTATGGGTTCGCTATTTTCGGTTGCCCATTCTGTGGGTTCGCTGTTTTTGCCTGTCTATTCTATGGGTTCGCTATTTTCGGTTGCCCATTCTGTGGGTTCGCTGTTTTTGCCTGTCTGTTCTATGGGTTCGCTATTTTCGGTTGTCCATTCTGTGGATTCGCTGTTTTTGAATAATACTTCGTTGAATTTTCTTAAAAAGTTTCACTTGGGTGTAAATGCATTACATTCGAACGGTCGGTGCTTTGCGTGTCCCGTTTGTAACATTTGAAGGTAGTGATAGTAATAAAAATCACTTCAAAAATATGAGCCATCAAAAAGGTTGAAGCACACATGAGCATACACCACATCACGCCTACTGACTTCATTGGCATGTGGCCACCGGCTGGCAGCTAAGGCGGCAAATATGTTCGCCTCGTTAAACACCTCATTTCATCGAAGGGCACCTCTTCGATGCGTTCAACGCATCTCGCTGTGCTAGTAGTGAGTGTAGCTCAAAGGTTGAGTGCGATATAACACGTACTTGACTGGCCTCTGTGAGCAAAGAGATTCGTCTCGTACCAGTCGGCTGCCTTAGTGTGAAGGATTCAGTTTTCTGGCCTAACTACTCCTTCAGCTGTTTTATTATTTATCTCATTTTGGATATCATCTATGTCATTCGCGTTTTTCACTCTGGTTGATTATATGTAAATTTCTTTGTATATCTATGTTTCTTTTTTTTCTTTTTTGAGATATGTTTGACATATGTGTTTCTCTTCTAATGGTGCTGATCGCGACTATATTTGCAACATAGACGGATTGTTATTCATTTATAATCACTTATTGATTTATTTGAGTATTTGCATTTTTTTATTCATCGTTTTCTGCGTTTTTCTTTTCTTCCTCTCGCCCTCTCTCTTATTTTTTTTTCTTTCTATGATGTTTTCCTTCTTCTTTTTTATACTTTTTTTTTCTTTTGATTAAATACTTTTTGTCAAGCGTTTTTTCTCTTTCTTTTTGTTGTACATTTTGCGATATGGATCAAGGCTGCTGACTTATTGCACAATATGGATACCCTCATTGTTGATTTCTTGCACAGGTATATTTGATAGTTGATGTGGCCGTGATGTCTTAACTCCCTCCCTGGGTTGATTGGTTGAATGAAGTGGGGAGGAGAGGGGAGATTGAGAAGAAGGCTAATATAGGGGAAGGGGAAGGGGTGAGAAGGAGGCTGTTATAAGAGAAACCAATGTCAGCATTGATGGCCATTGTAATTCTCTGAAATTGAATGTTGGTTGCATCCATATAGTTACAACATCCGCCTCTCCAGTGTTATTATTTCAACTTGCAAGTAAAGAAAGCCAAAAAATCTTTAATTATGTTATTAATTTTCAATGACTTAAATGGTACTTGTGCTGTATGAATTTGTGGGGGGTACTGATGTTACAGAATTTAAGGGGGGGAGGGGGTGGGAGTTGTTTTAGAAATTAAATGATATCATTGAGTAGATGATGAGAATAATTCGGGCTAAGAGGTGTGTTCTCGTTTCACGATTGTGTTCCTTTTTTCTTGTTGATGTGTGCCTCGTTTGCACCATTTCAGCGACGCCAATAATGATGCATAGTGACATATGGCAGTGTATCGTTTTGCATTGCTCTAGGAACTAGATGCACAACGCAATTTTATTGCTGATCGCGTTCTATGGCGATTGATTGCTACTAATATAACGGATACTCTATGATCCCGTTTCTTTAGGGCTAAAGTTTTGAGGAAAACATTTTCGTCATATAGAACTTGGAAAATTTACTCATTTTTATATATTTTTTAAAATGTGTTCTTATTGTGAACTATTAGAATTTCATTGCACAAATAATGCCGCTTGCGTTGAAATCTTCGAATATTTGTAATCGAAATGGGAATGGCGATTGTTCCGGGTGAATTAGTCTACGCTGAAGTGAATAATAACGGGTAAGAGGAGAGAGCACATAGGTCAAACATTTCGCACTTTAGTCGACTTTTTCTTGTCTAATTTTTTCCGTTTTTTTTTCTTGCAAACTCCACTGGAATTTCGCTGTCAATAAACATTTGTTGGCCTTGTTTCTACCATTTGTTTCGTTTATGTTTCAATGGTAAAACCAGTGGAAAAGAATATAAGAAACTGTGTATGCGTCTACTTAAATATGTATTATATATGCATAAAAAAAAAAATCAGTGCGCTGAAAATTTCAAAATCAATTTGGGAACATTTTATAGGAATTTCTCTTTCTCTAAGATATTTTTTATTTAACTTCATTCACTTTCTAAGAAGTTTAAAAATTCCTTTCACAAAAATTCAAATGATATTAGTTTTCAAGCATCAAAGAGCAGTTATTTTTTCATTGTCGAATAAGTTCAGTACTGATTGTTTTTAGCAACGTTGATTGCTCGTATGAACACATTCGCATTGCAGAGCAATTGTACCCTCTGTTTCTTATTGCTTGCAATCCATTGCGTCGCCCCTCCATTCCACAATCGTCTCATCCATCCTCTTTATGGTGCACTCTAGACACTTTGGCGTGAGAATATATGCGAAGTGAATCGATCCGTTAACGATGAGGGAACAGACGGGGTGAAGAGTAGGAAGAAAGTCATTCTCGCAATAGCGATCCTAGTTGGGGAAGGAAGGTGAAGTCTTTGACACTAGGGTTGAGAAGGGAGTTGGAACCTTCCTAGCAAAGGTTGGAGAGGAGGAACCATGGGCATTAGGGAAAGGTAGAGATGATCATCCACTATATAGTGGAGGAAAGGTTGGGGTGTGAAAGAAAGAAGGGAACGAAGCCATTGGCATTATAGTAGGGAGGGATCTTTGGAATGAAATAATTATTGATTGCGGCTCCATAAAGGGGGTATCGGCTTAGATGGAATGAAATAACATATTTTTCAACTTCATAACCTGCTAAGTTTCATCAATCGTTTAAAATGCTTTCCAAATTTTTTATGTTGCAACTATTATGTAGAAGCATGTCACTTGTTGACTGATTGCTTTTAATGTTTTGCCATTATTCAAATAGTGCTAAGGGCATTCCCATCCGCTCTATTCAACGATTGGTTTTCGTTGTCCTCTAATTAATTCTTCACTATATTTTTATACCTTCGAAGTATACACTGCGGGAATTTTTTTATTCTATATGGAAAAGGTGTACCTGATTCTCGATTATTATTTTTATTAAAGAGCACCTGACAGGAATCTTCATATCACCTTCAGTGGTCTCTTTGCGTAACGTTCTTAATTGCTATTTGCCTTTGAGAATTTGTTTCATAAATTATTTTGGCATAAATGTAGGCCCCATAGAGATGTTGATGGAAACATAATGTCGGCATAGTTGCAGCTTTCAGCGATATGTAAATATATATGCAAATATCGTCTGCCGATATAAAAAATCTGTGAGTGGATGACGTCATTTATATGCAATAACTTTTGCAGTTGAGAATATTCGTGTAGCAATGACTACTTCATTCGATAATATTTGTTTTGCTTGGAAGGGCAATGAGATATTCAACACATTGCTACTTCTAATGATTATGCCTTCTAGTGCAATTGCAACGAATTTTTCTTATTTTTATAGTTGAAAATTAGATGTTCATATTAATAAGGGGGCGTTTTTTTTATCTTGGCTTTAGAAAAGCCAAGTTTGCCCTCTTCGTATTGCCTTTCTTTCTCTCTCCCTTTTTCGCCATTTTCACTCTCCTCTTCTCCCTTTTTTTTGTGTGGTAAATTTATATGCTCATAGGTTTTGAATATTTCGAGCTTTTTTTTTTCAGCGGAAAATTTCAAATACAAAGATTCTTTTGTATCGTAAAGAGAGCATAGAGGCGTAAATTGATTAAAATTGAGGAAATTATGAAATTAGTGGAGATCAAAACTGAGTGTACTGAGAAAGACACAATTTGAGGGATATCATGTTTGATCTATTGCAATGGGAAATTTCGGAATTGAATAATATCAGCAAAGAGGGCTAATTGTTGAAGGAACAGGCAAAAAAAGCCGAGTCGACAGCTTAAGTTGCCAAATTTTTTATCTCTTCATTTGTTGTCTCTCATCATTGGTAGTTTGTTTCGTTTTTTTTTCTTTATTTTGCACGAGGAAACATGTATATGCTATTTTATATCTCTCATTGTAGTTTTTGCTTCAATTTAGAGAGTATAACCCTTTTTTTTTGCTCGCATATATTTCAATATTCTCTTTGGTGGAGAGCATAGAATTTTATGATAAAACAGCCACAAAAAAGAAATAGAGGAAAGCAGGAAATATTTGAGAATTAAGGTAAAGTTTGATGCGGAAAGTTTTTAATCAAATTGAGGCCAATTATAAAAGTGCTTAAATTTAGGGCTGTTTTTGATGATTGAAAAAAAAAATCCGATTTTTTAATGCTATATAAAAGCACATTTCCATTCATTATTGTATTGCAACAGATTGCATGAGTTTTTTCTTCAAATATTTGAGAGCTCCATTATTGCAGCGTCATATTTATGCGCATTTTAAAATACCGACCGATAATAAAGATGCAGTAGTGAAGTTCGATTGCTACCTTTGAAATACCTTGGAAACAAGCAGCTATTATCACTACCTTAAAAGATTATGAATGCTTAAATTTACCTTTAGTTATTAATAGGTAAACTTACGTTTGGAGTTTACAGATCTATTAATTTTTCTAAGAGTATTGATTTGTTGATCAAGAAGTTGATCTCTGATCAATAGATTCATAAGTTTTTGTGATTGCTGAATTTATAAAAAAAAAAACAAAAAAAATTGAAAACCGATAGCAGTAAAATAGGCAACATTGGATTGAAGCGTTTTTTGGGGGGCGAGAAAATCAATTGGTGGACTTCTCGCAAGCAGAACATTATGCGCGCTATTGGTGTTGAAATGCGTATTTTAGGTGCAGCATCCTCTCTCTCTTTCTCTCTTTCCCTCTCTCTCTCCCTCTTTCTCTCTCTCCCTCTTTCTCTCTCTCCCTCTTTCTCTCTTTCCCTCTTTCTCTCTTCCCCTCTTTCTCTCTGGCTCTTTCTTTCTTCATTTCTTTTTTTTTTCTATTTTTTCATCGGGTTTCTTCGTTTCTTTCTCTCAATTTCGATCTGCCATCATATACACCGATTATTGCCTCGAAGAAATACACTATGAAAAGGTAATTGATCGTTAAAGTACGGCGGTTACCCTTTATGATTTTCATATTGGTGTTTCAATTAAATGATGTGAAGAGTAGTATAGGGCATTTCTTATCAATTCAATTGAAATGCATTAAGTTTTCGATACTGTGAGTGATGGTTATGTGAAGATTGCTAGGGCATGAACGGATTGCAGCGTTATTCGCTAAATTTTTATTTATATAAAAAACGTCACATTTATTGATCTTCATATGATTTATTGGTTTATTTATATAAACGTCGAATTTATTGATTTATTGATCTTTGCAGAAATATTCACCTTAGATATTTGTTAATAACGAATAGAGTATTGTAAAATCTGAGAGACGTAAACTTATTTAGTATTTTAGTATGGATACGATAACTTCAATCAAATTTTATAGCACTTGATGAGATGTGGAAGAGAGAGAATGGAAAAGCAACGTTATGCGAGCGATTTCAGTTGAAGAGCAATCGCTCGTATCACTTTGATTGTCCATGATTTTAGATATTTTAGTCAGATCTTAGTGATGTATTTTATATGGAAAAAATATCGGTGTTTGCAACGAGATTGTTGAGATATTCTCCATCATTGTTGGGGTTATATCCACCCATCGTTAATCCTCAAATTTAATTGGTTCACTTTTACGTTTATTTATGAGAAGAGAGAATGAGCAGTTAGATGGTAAAGTGTTGATAAGTGCGCTCGTTGTGTTATGTTGTTGTGTTGCGATCGGGATTACCGATTGTAGAACGCTGCAACGCCGCTCTTATTGACTGCGTTTACTGTCTCGTTTCTTGTGACGAATGTACCGCTCATCCACTTGACCCCATCGTCACAGTTTATTGGCCATACACTCTATCATTGTTGCACAGTTTTTATGAATTCAGAAGCTTTGGCTTTTTGAATTCAGGAAAATTTACGGATCCGGAAATGTTTTCGAAATCTCTCGTAAATGCAATTCGAAGCTGTTTTTGGACTCTTTATTCTTTTATGTACATGTAACAGTAGTTTCCATAGCATCAGTTTCATTAAGAAATGTGCGCATATCACATCGCTGAACGTGGGTGGTTTCTAATTTTGTTGACGCTTTTTGCTTATCACATCCTCTCTTAGAAGTATACTCATCAATGCATTTCTTGAGTTATTGATGTATCAGAGGAAAGCAGAGACCTAAAGGTCAGACTCCCACTGCTTCCGTTCAACCATGTTTAATTGGAAGTGATTTTTTTCATACTTTAATAATTCTTTAATTTTTTTTTGCTCGAGATTTCTAGCGTTTGTGTGAGTTAACCTCGCCCTTTTTTCCTCCATATCCTCCCTTCTTCCATGTTCCCCTACCATAGATTCCCGTCTCATTCATTAAGGAAATCATCATTCATGGATGTTGAAATGTGAACGCAAGCGCCTTCTACTTACTCGAATGAAATGATGTACTTATATTTGCAGTTTCTTTTCGATTTTTCTTGATTTACATAAATTGAAAAATGAATTATTATTTGTCTGAATTTGTGTAAATTGAAAAGGAATAAAGCGATTACTGTATTTGATGAGAGCGACGATGGATATGATCGCGATGTGTTGCTATGCTGCATACAGCTTTTATCCACTCGACTTCCTTTCCTTTTTAAATGTTTCATATGTCAGCACTTTGTACTTCACTTATGTACGCTCATTACATGAAAAAGTTTGATTATAGCTTTTGTTTCTCTATCTCTTTCTTCCTTTTTCTCTCACTACACATTCTTTTCACTCTCTCATGTCGCTACTCCTTTATTTCAATCATTCTTCTATCTTTTTTTCACTCAAATCTCTTCGCGGTTTCTTTCTTTCTCTGTTGCGATTATTGTGCTCTTTGTTTCCATGCTGTCGATTTTCGTTTGTAATGTCAATGAAGTGAAATTGTAGCCAAGTAGAAGGGCAGGAGATGGGGCTATAGCCAAAAAGTTTACGGTACTCTTTATAAGTTGTATTAAATCACCTGTAGTATTAGTGATGGTGATGGAAGTAGATATGATGTGAAAAGCGTTGATCGATGTGATGGTGGCTACGTCGATAGCACTCTTCACTTTTACGCATCGGGTGCTTTTACGGAGCAGTTCGTTTGCCACACCCATTCACTCATTTACTTCATTTCCATAGTTGCAGATCGTGGATTGTTGATAGATTTCACTGTTGTGCAGAAATGGTGATTCGTTAGGGGAATGAGCCGAGAATATATATATATATAAATATATATATACATATATTGCACTCACTCGCTTTGCTTACATATGCACAAATCAAAGGAAGGCTTCATACTCGTAAATGAACTATAGTATGAAATGGTATCAGTTTTATTACTCAAAGAAGCTTCGTTAAAGTCTCTTCCCTTGAGTGGTAAACATGGACGTTATGCACCAAAGTTCAAAAAGAGGAAACGGGATGGATCCTGCACAGCCGACTTGCAAAAAATTCAAGTTTGAGTGGATTTGTCGCGTTCGAGTGATCGATTCAATCGGTAATATATAGATCAGCAGGTGAACGCAAACGTTTTGATCCATTCATCGATTGCTTGCTTTAATATGAAATGTGACCAACGAACATTGCATTTCTCTTCGATGTTCATTTTGATGATGATGCGATTTGTGCAAATTGTTGCAATAGTCGCATCGTAGTTATATTATCTTTGCATATATGTCTTTGTGTATGCGTATATATATCTGCGTACGTTTGTCTGTCTGTTTCATTTTATTGCATATTTTTATCTTGCAAGTTAAAAACAGAGAAGACGATATTCTCCTCCAGATTGGCAATCTCTTAGAGCAATTATTGACATTAAACATATCGTAAAATATGCGAACGATTTTTTTCCTGCTCACGAAAAACTGCTAAATACAGATAAAAAACTAATTTTTAGTTGAGGATTTTTGCAAACGGTCGGTCACTCATTATTGGCACAGAATATTGATGCAACCGGTTGGTTTATTGCATAGTACTATCAATATCGAAGAATAGCAACCTGATGATGTCAGCCATGTAGTCTAGTGGTATTGTTATGCTTAGCAAAGCTTGCATCACAGCTTCTATCTATACCTATCGAGGACAAATATCACGGAAGAGAGTTATGACGCTTATGAAAATAAAACGGTATTTTTATATCTTTGAATCATCATCTCCTGCAGACAATCGAATGGTCACTGTTTAGTCATAGGGAGTGAAACATTGCAAAACTATTGAAATAAATTGGTTCCGTTCAAGCATCATCACGAGCAAATGGAAGAGATTTCAATGCAGTTAGTTACAGTAATGAAATAAATTTTCGTTTCGGGATCCAACGATTCATGTCGTCTGCCTTTACTGATTGCTGATCTTTGGTTAAGCGTGTGTATATATCCCTAATGGTTGGTTCTGCGACGTTTATGCAATTGTTGCTATAAGTATGTATTACTCATTGATGAAATTACTCATTATTTGACATTTGCCAATTCATTTCTTGCAACCAGTTACTGACATCTTCACAAATTTCTATAGTAATTATTAGATTTTTGTTGACATTTTGAATTAGTATTGCTCTTTTTTATATCGCTAAATGAAAATGCATTTTCGGACACTTGTTTACTTGAGGTTTAAAGCTTGAGAACACAAAATATACACCGTTGATAAGGTGAACTATACTGCGATAAACGCATTTAGCACCTGTATGTATTTAGGAAATCGAATACACTGTTAGGTTCAGATATATTAGCGTCATGAGTGCACGTTGCTTTGGACCCCACTTTCTTCCGACCTCAACTCAGTTCCTCTTGTTCAACGTCTCTCCGACTTCTTCCTATATACCGTCCCCCCTCTGCTCCTTCACCTCCCCCCTCCCTTCTCCTCTTCACATCCTTTACTTATTGCATCTTTTTGTTGGCGAATTGCCCATTCGTGGGAAGGCTTAGTCATATGACTGCTAGGCGTAACGTATGAGCGAAGTATGGTGCTTTTCCTATTGGGTTTTATAATATTGAGAGGAGGATTGAAGTTGGTGAATGTATTTGTTAGGGGAATTGAAACTGTGATACTTGCGTTACTGTACTGTCGCGTTACCCGTTCAGCCATTGTCCTTTGTTGTTGCCATCTGGTGAAATGGGTTCTTATTGTCTGCGTCATTTTTTCTTTGCTTTATTTATCTCCTCGATTCGCTTTCCATCACTGCTCGTAAACTGATTAAGGAACATGATAAAAATCTCCAACTATTAGTATTAGCAATGTCTACTTGATGTTGATCGCTTGGCTTACAGATTAATGTCCCATTGCTAATAAATAAGGATTTAAAGTGATGGTCTTTTATATTGACACAATCTATCTCTTGTGATGTTGTTATATTGTCATCATCAATCATCGTTCCCAGCGTGTGAACTAAAAGTTTCCTATTGACGCGATGTTTCAGAGAGTTTCTGAACATAGAGGTATGGATCCCTCCCTCACCCTGCTCCTCTCTCCCCCTTCTCCCCCCTCTCCCTCTTCTCCCCTTTCTCCCCCCTCTCCCCCTTCTCCCTCCTCTCCCTCCCTTTCTACCTTTCTCATCTAATTTCAACATTTGATTGTGAATATCAGGTTTGAATTTTCATAAACAAATCATTGAGTTTAGTATCTCAATTTGAAGCGTTTAGTTTCGAAAGCTTTTGTAAATCATAAAAATGAATATACCCGATCAAATGGAAGAGGTGAAGGGAAGGGTTGTTGTGCGCGCAACGGATGAATCGCTCATATCGTTTGTTCCCTCTATTTCGGAAGCATATATTTGGAACCTTTGAATATAGTATCATCCTACCGTCCAAATCTATTTTTTTTTAGTGATATTTTTTGATTTTTATTAATCACGTGGAATTTTTCTCTAATTTTCTAAGCACAATCTCATTTAACTAGAACTTTTTTGCTAATAAAATGTGTAGACCCTTTTTTCCATCTTTTACCTATACGAAGGTTATCGATATGGCTACTGAATGGTCGATTGGAATTTGATTTGAACCATGTACGCATTGCTGAATTTCCGTCGTTACCAATAATATCATTGCTGAATGGTTGGCGTTGTTTCTTTCGGTAGATCAAAAACAATTTTGAATGGCACTGAAGTGGCGGGAAAAGAGTTTTGCTCGAAAGAGTGTTTATTTGGATTCGCTAGTAAGTGATCAAAAATTATGTTCGCAACAATTGTTCTCTTTCGCCTTTTAGGCAGCTAACTGGTTGGTCAACTTGTCCTTCGTCATCAAAATAATTCAGTTGATAAGAGGATGGGGGGGGGGGGGGGAGGGGGGGGCGTTCTAAATGCGATTGTTTTCTTGAAGTATGATGTTTGCTGTGAGATTTTCATTCGTAGGTGCAATTGTTATATGAAATTTTTGGTTAATTTATTGAGCGTTTTTCTTTTCTTTTCTTTTCTTTTTTTTTTTTATTTTTTTTTTTGATAATAATGGAAACTAATATGTGTTGCCCGATGATGGATTTTACTAACTCTCATTTCTGTGAATTCGTTTTATCGTTTTTTAAACCGGAAATTTTGCTATTTTCTACAAATGCTAATTTTTGATGATTCATTTATTTCATAAAATTGCTTCAAAACATCATAAATTTATTTACTAAAATATTTTGCGATTCGTAGATTCTATCGGTTCTTAAGGCTTTTCATTCTTCTCCACTATTTATTTTTCTCTTTTTTCCTTTTTTTTTTTCAAATTGCAGTTACAATCGGATGAATGAAGGATGTGATAACAATTCCCACTCACTTCGCTAGTTTTGTTGAATATTGCTGAGGTAATGATACGATACGATAAAAGGTGATTGCTATCAATCGCTGCAGAGATGATTAGAGGTGTGATCTTTTTTTTTTCCTCTTAAGGTTTATTATCCTCTTCACGCTTTCTTCTTTTTCATTCATCTTATCTACGAGGCGCAAATGTCGGAGATGCAGATGGCGTCTTGATAAAATAAGTTTCTGAAAAAAAAATTCATTTATGGCTTGTAGAAATAGTTCCCTCAATAATCGAGAAGGATTTTGTTCTCATCGATTAATTCATCAAGTGTTTTTTTTGGCGGAAATGTCGTTACATCCAATCATCTCCGTGTTTTTCTTCGTGACATACCTTTACCTCTTCTAAGCTTGTCTTTCACTGTCTTTACAGGTTTTTCTATGTCTAATGTGGATAAATCTACTATTATCTGGCTATATTCTTCTGAAGCAGTTAAAACTTCGTGGCATTCTTACATATTAGAGTGCTGCAGAAAGTATTTGATACAATTATATGAAACAATGATTTTACGTATTCATTCATTGCGAATCAAAGTGGGAAATGATTGAGATGAAGTTCGAGCTCAGGTTGACACCTAAATCGAATGGTTATCGTAACTGAGTGCGGTGTTTCTGCCAGAGTATTGAGCGTGGTTGATCAATAACAAGTGCACCTCGGGGCCGGGATGCAGTCGGTCACGTAGCGCAACAGAGGCATTGCCGTCCCATGTTGTGTTCCTTCCTTCCTTTTCTCTCTCTCTCTCTGTCTCTCTCTGTCTTTGCTCACTTGTGAGAGTGCGTGCTTGTGAGCGCTAGCTAGCGCTGTGTCTTTATGAACGTCGTTAAGTTGCATGCTATTCAATTTTTTGTGCTTTCATGTGCTTGGATATTCTATCAGATATTACTTGTTGAAAGTGAATATTTTTCCACTTACTGGAAAACTCATCGAAGTATTCCAAGTCCCACTTCATCCTCAGGTGCTTCTTTTTTTTGTATGACAATATTTTTATTGGTGTTATACTTGTTCATTTTGTGATAATATATTCATCGATTAGTCGTGAATGATTGCTTCGAAGTTCTTTGGATATTTTTATATCAGAAAAGTATTTTAATCTTTTTCCCAAATCTTCTTAAAATTTTATTTTACTTATTTTTTTTGCACAATTGGTGTGCTATTGTTTCACTGAAATATCTTCGATATATTTTAAAGGCGATGATGGTGAAAGAAACGTTTGTTGAGCGTTCTAAATCATGTTTACATTGCCATAGAATGACGACCAAGACTTTAAGGCATGGAATGTTTCAATTTCCGCTCTCCTTTCCCCGATCAATTTTCATAGATCTTGCTTGTTGTCTTTTTTTTTCATGCTATTCTCGAACATTTCTATCATTTAAATCTTCTTCTTGAATGTATTATAAATTTCCTTTGAAATAAGCGATGAATTTATTTGTTAAAGAATATAGAAGTGTCACATCAAGAAGAGGCAAGTGGCAGCCAGCTGTAGGAAGCGCTAACCGTTGTTGATACGCGGTGCGTAATGTCGTTTCGAAGAGTGCGTCAGGCACAGCGGCTGGTCTCGCTCGTATGGCGCCGCTTTCACATTGTTTCGCCCCCCAATGAGCACCAACTTCACAGTGTGCCAGCTACTTGTTGCTCGAACGTTTATTTTCACTGCCATTTGTGAGTGTTTTAATTCCGATTTCCAATATTATTAAATTCGAAGCGAAATATTTCATTAAAAAATGGTAATGGATTGATAAAAGATTGTATATTGATGGTTTATTTTCATAAAGACTGGTTTTTGCTCAACCAATTGGTTATATTATAACCATTTTCTCTATATAGATCCGATGGTTAATTTCTTGTTCTAATATGGCATTCGAATTTAAGGATCTAAAAATGTGTTGACGAGAAGTCGACAGTAAAAATGTTATCATTGAAAGTGCTGATTAATACTATTATATTGTCGATATATAATGCTTAAACGTAGGGCTATTAGAGTTTGCATTATTGTTCAACTAGTCGTTTATTTTGAGGTCTTTTTTTTCATGTCTTTATTTTACTCTATCAGAAAGCAGCTATCTAATGTTTATTTAATAGAAAAAATTGTACACCTGCCCATTGGTTTATAACTTCCACAGCTTCCATTACACCAATATATTCAAGGTGTGTGGGGAGAGGTTGTATGAAAAAAGAACGGTATTTCTCAAATTTTCCACCGATTTATCTAAGTTTGGAATAACGATTAATATTTTGATTGAGAGGTTTTAAATTATTTGAATGAGAGATGATAGAGCAACAAAAGGAGTGAATATGATTGCATCTTTTCCCAATTCATTTTAATCGTACTCAATTGGTGCATTGACCTATGAAGTATAGCAACTCGAAAAATTGCCTTTTCCTTTAACAGAAAAAATCTAAACAACGATTCATATCGCTATCGATCGATAACGACAAAAGTTGTCGACTCATAGACTATCGACGAGTGTATTATATATTTTTACTGCGGATATTTGAATAATATTTTAATTAGTTATTGCATCGTTTGATTGGTTTTTTAAATTTTATTTTTTATTTATTCATTATATATATTTGTAAATTCCACATTGTATTGGTAGGAATATATGGGCGAGGATGTTGTTTTTGTCTTCGCAAGTATTCTAAAATATAAAACTTCATTAATGTTTCAGAGTTTTCTCTTATAATGGATCATGAAAGGGTTGGACTGCGAGAAATGGTTAAAAATATTGAAAGCGCTTCTATGGGAAATATTTATATTCCCTATTAAAATAATTGGAATTAGAGGATTTCTTGATTATATCTAACTATTATGTAATGCATTTTATCTTTCGAGATTGTTTAATTGCACAGCAAGTTGAAATGCCTGTTTTTAATATCAGTTTTTTGTCTTATTTATTATATGGCTACGACGCAATTTGAAGTAAAAAGGAGAGAGGGAATGGTTCGTTATGCGTCTTTTTGCTGAATGGTATTGACAATGGTGGGGTAACGGGAGGGGGAAAATGTATTTCATTTGCTTCGATATAGATTTGCATGTTGTTTACATATTGCAAACGGTGCACATTTTTCTCATCCAACCTGATTGTACGCTTTGCAGCAGATTTGTTTCTAACTTTTTCTATTACAATTCGTTTTCATAATGTTTTCGCGTCGAAATCTCCTCACACGAACATTTGTTTTCATCTATTTTTTCATTTCCTCTAAAAATATTCTATCATTTCAGGGCCTAATATTGCTTCATCTAACGTGGACTATCGATTACTGTGATAGCGCACATACCGCCGCTTCTATTATTCTGATTCAAGCAAGGTGGTACAAGGCTTCTTCGTACAAGAGTATGCTCATATCTGAATCCGCCTAAAAGTGGCAATAATTTACCGCCATTCGAACCATCGTCGAAGAGATTTTATTTACTTTGCCCTGGTAGCATATTTATGTGGTTGGGCCGTATCTGCTTTCACGAGTTGAGTTTCTCGAATCTGCATTTGCCGTTTCAGGCATTCCCTGCTGCCATTTTATTCTTACTTCCGCAGTTCGCAACAAATTCGTCATCACTGCGCCTAGAGCGCCTTAGTCGAAGTGGTGGCGACTCCAGAAGTCGCACTACTAAAGACGGCGGGAGGTGATAGCTTCATTAAGAAAGCGGCAGCGTCCTACGCCACTCACGGCGACAAGCGCGTGGGACGCGTCGTTGGGTTGGCATTCACGCCTGCTCGCTGCTGCTAAACTCGGTAATCAACAGCCGCAGAGTGGTGCAGCCTGGATGTCCAACTCTTCAAAGATGACCACCAACGGTGGAAGTTTAGAGGATTGCCATACGAATGTTTTTGCACTGGTAAGTGTTTTCGATTTTTGCTGAAGCAGGTCTAGAAAGAATATCGCTTTTATTTATGCTTGAAAGAAGGTGGAGGAGGACAACAATATGAGGTCGCAATCCACTTGCTTGTTGCCTTAGAAAAAAAGCGTAACACATTTGCAGGTGATTTTGGGTGCTTTAAATGATTTTTGTTTAAACATCGACTTAAGAATATTTTCGTATCTCTCCTCATTTCTTTTCCTTTTTTGGATAATCGCGATTGGAATGATATTTTACGGTTGATATGCAAATTAATGGGATATTTGTTTGCAGACGGAACTGAACGGCTTGAAGTGGAAATGTCTAACAACACCGCTATCACAACGAACATGGACCAGTCTTGAGCATGATCCGGTTTTGAGTGCATATGCAAAATGTCTTCAAGCCGGTATCCTATGTGCATGGCGGAGGCAACCACCACAACCGAGTAGCGCACTTACCGCGTTACCGTTGCCCGATTACCGTATCGACGTGGTCAAGGAATTGTGGGTGTTTTGGTACTCACAAGAGGAACCCGAATGCCTTGCACAATATACCAGCCATTTGTCATGTAAGTTCACTTGTCTACAACATGCATTTGTTCGCTAATATTGATGGTAGCTTTATTATGGTATTTAGAGCATTTTCGACAAAATGAGATAGATTTTCGAAAAATTGAGCATGGGGAATGGGCGTGGAGTTAAAATTCAATAGCCATATTGCAAATGTTGTCTAATTTTAAACATCCCAACATCGAATAAATGGTACGGCCATTTGGAGAGAGGGAATCTGTAACAAATCTAGGAAGCTCGCTTTCCGCTTCCAAGGGCATTGGTTGATGTGTGGTTAATAATGTCGTCTTCTAGGCAAGAAATGAGCGAGATGTGTAATCTGACCATGACCGGATAAATGGGTTATAGTTTGCTCATTGCAGTGCTCGGTATAAATAACCAAATTCATTGAATAGTTCTCTATTTAATCGAGTTAATTTATTCATTTCTATGCAATTCCAATCAATAAAAGTTTAATGCATTTTGGCATAGAAAATTGCACTATCTAATTATTTAAAATCTCTACTGTTTGAACTGTTATCACATAATTAGATAAGGAGCTTAGTTGCAAAGCAGAGAATTGTTTGTTTATTGTTTGTTTAATTTTTAATTTATTGTTGAATATATTCTTGCTATGCTAATAAATTCATTTAAAGGCGGTGAAGATGGTCAAGGGAACTGGTCAGTACCGGGTATCCAATATGAGACAAGGACACTATTCTTCAAGGCTCTTCATAATCTTATCGAGAGGTAATGGCACTTAGTTTGCATCGCATTCGTTGTATTGCAAATAACTAGCTGAATTTCAGTTATTTTTATTTTTCCTTACTTGATGAGTAGATAGTGAGGTTAATATTTACTCTATGTAATAATAGTGCTAATATTACAAATATTTAATTAGAGAAATGTGCCTGAGGCAGTAAATAAAAACGGAAAAAATGAGTGTGGATAATTGTGCAAAAAAAAAATGCTAAAGTGGAAAATGGTGAAAACATCCAATTGTACGTAAAGTGATCATTGATCTACAGATATGTTTATCGCCTTTCAGCATTTTCTGAAAGAAATCTCTATGTTTTAAGCGTTGTCATTGTCTCGTCAATCATCGGGTATTGTCATTAAGGTGTTGTGTTGTTATTAGATATGTTGACATCTGCCCTAAACATCGCATCGAAGTGTTTTCTAAAAACAATATTGTCAACTTTTTCTGTGAAAATTCGCTTGAAGCTGAGTCTGTTGAGCTTAGGTTTAGCACTAAAGCAATCGCTTAGTGGTCAGTTCGATGACCGATCTTGAAGCAATCCTTTGGCTATTTTAATAGTACTTTGATTGTTGTATACATAGAATGGAAGGCCATTTGATTGAACGTTGGTAATAAGAGTCCATAGAGGTGAAATATGTTGTTTTTTCCTTTCCCATCCTGAATTTTCATATTTTCAGGAATCTTCTCAAGAACGGATATATCCGTATTGGGAAATATTTCGCTCGCCCTTATGAAGTTCCCTCGGCAGATCGTGTTCAGTGCTCTCCAAGGTTTCTATAAATATAATATTTATTAATTATGTTTTCAATATTTCATCGCTTTTCAAAGTTATATCAGCGATGATTGATGAATGGTTTATTATTTATAACCATTGGAGTTATACTGTAGCGACAATCTGTATTTCTGGACTTTAAAGCCGCTATAGTGCAATATTAGGTAGTAATATATGGATTTTGATTTGCAAACGTTTATGGTTGATTGAGGGTTGAGTTATGATTGTTGAATGATAAGGTTTTATACTAAGATTTATTTTACTATTTCATACTCGCAATTATCTCGTCAGTTTTTCTTTTTCAGTTCCTTTTCCTTTCTCTGTTTTAGTAACCGATTCTCTATTGCTGTTCAATTAACGTATTCTATTTAATAAACGCCCTCTTCACGCATTTGAAGTTTGTAAAACATTCTTTTTTCTTTACGTTAGCCTCATAATTATTCATCGTCATAGAGGCAGAAATGCGTTTATTTGATTGATTTTTCAGAGTGGAAATGCTGAGTCTAATTTGTGACTTCAATTCACACACAACTTTAAAAAAAAAAAAAACAAAGAAACTTTCTTCACAATTTTTCTTCTTATAAAAACTGACATTTCTATAAATCTTTCCATCAGTGTATTGAAGGCTCATAAATTTAACGAGTCAGAAATTTTAATATAAATGAATATAATATTTTTTCAGTTACATAACGGGAATCAGTTTCAATTTTTTTGTGCATGGTGAGAATACAGTATGCACAAGTGTGAATATCCAACGGCAACCGACATTGTTTCGACTCTCTCGACGGCATCTGAATCGAGGCAAACGGCAGCCGATTATCCTGGGACCATGGTCATTGCGTGCGCATCTCCTTCCAGATCAACCTCGGATTGTCAGCATGCCCGTGTCTGCTTCACATCCTGCTTTCGCGAATGATGGTTTGTTGCATCTTTCCATCTCGCCTTATGCGTAAGTTCAGATCCGAAATGTTTCGTTGTTCCAGTGAAGATTTTTTTATTTAAGTTCATTCTTTCAAGGGAATGACATGGAACACACATCCAGGGGTGCATTTGCATATTGCTTGTGTGTTTCTCGATTTCTATTTTTCTGAAATTCTGCTGGCGCTTGCAGTCCCCCCATATACAGCCTCGAATAAAATAATTGAAACATGGTTGCATCCCATATCTTCGGGTAGTTAGGCTGGCTGAGTTGAGCTAGTAAATATGACTGTGTAATTTCAGGTGGTTTTCCATCGATGGAGATGAACAAGCCTAGCGTTTCATCGTTGGGTGCTGCTCGCTGTGAACCTCCATTCGGTGCGCACCAGTCGGCTGTTTTGCCTTGCTCTTCGTCTGCTGCCAACAATATGAGCTCAATGAATACGGCCGATATGCACAACACGATTGCGAAGGAGACGGTCGATAAACTCTGGACTGAGTGGCTACAGTTCTTCGCATTACCGTACACTGAAAAAACGTCTCGAGACGATTTAATGGAGAATATGGGCTACGTTGACGCAAATGATAAGGTGTGAATGAAATTTACTTATGGAATATTCGATTCCAGTAATGTGATGTGTTGAAGAATTTAGGGAATTTCTCAAAACGAAAGTATAGTGTCATAATTGTAGAAGATACGTTTCTAGGAGCAGATCGATTCGAACGACATGCCGAAGATGGTGATGGTTGATGTGGATGGTGTTCGTATGTGGTATCCGAGTGCTCTAATTGTTGTGCAAGCTTCCGACGATTTATTACTCAGGTTGTGGGAAAATCTTTTTATTTTGCATTTGTTTTATTCGTGTATTTCCAGTAGAAGTTTCATGTTTCGTTCTGTTAGTGAAAATTTGATGGTCTTCAAAGAGAAGTGGAAATAGCCTCCATTTTCTTCGTCTATGAGGGAGTTTATTTTGCACAAAGAGGGATGAGGATTATTCACAAACTACCGAAAAGTTGTTTTGTCATTATTGTAGCCATCATATGCAAATATGACAATCACGTTTTGAAAATGCTTCGCTGATCGGTTCGTTCAATACCGAAACCTTTTTTATTGCGTTCTCATTCTGTCATTCCTTTGCTTTTTTGATGCTGAAGTTGACTTAAAAGAAGAAGTTATAGGGATTTATTGTGGTGCTATCGAAAATTTGAAGTGAAATGTTTTGGTTGCTGATTTGTTGCGTTCCCCTTCTAGTTTTCAATCCTTCAGACTTCAACGCACTCCTACTTTCCTATCATCTTGCTTCCAACTGCCAATCTTACTCTACCTCATGACTCTCCGCTTTCTCCTCCGTCTACTACAGAGATGTTCAGCGTACTTCATTACTGTTTTTAGCTTCGGTGTAACATTGGTTTATTCTTTCAGGAGTGAAGAGGGAGAGTCAAGTGAAGAGGAGCTCGAGAACTTAGCTGCAAGTGTGCATATGACAAACTCCTCGAATGCATCTGCAATGCGAGCCACAACCCCCGTTTCGTTGCGTAAGAGACAACGGAAGCATCGCGAGACCGAACTTGACGGTCCCAATGGAGAACGCAGGAACATGATGTACAATACGATGGTCAATGGTGCACGTGCTGCACAGAGGTGGGTAGCCCACTCCTTTCTGTTAAAGAAATTGGCCAGTGATTTAGGTCTCGAAAAGTTACATTTGAAAGGTTGGTTGGTTCTATTTGAATAAGGTGGTTTGACCCGTCATCTTCCTTGGTTAGATAGATGGATCAAAGAGGATGCTTTCTAGAACGACTTGAAATTTTGGGGAAACGGAAGGTTTTATTCTTATAGGCAAATCGAGAACATATTTTGCATCTGTTTCTGTGAAGAGCCAAAAAAAAAAATCTTCGACAAATACAAAAAAAAACAAAATTAGAAAAAGGTTGAAAATCTCGCTAGACCAAAAATTTCCTTTCAGGTTCTTCGAGGAGGCTTGCATCTTGCCTTCGAGTGCTCGTCGAAGAGAAAGCATGGGATCGCCTGCATCTTCGGGTCTTGGGCTACTCATTTCGGGAGGGAACAACGATGACGATACGCGGTTTGTTGGCCCTCTCTTCATTACATCACTTGCTTATTCCTTTCAGGTTCTTCGAGGAGGCTTGCATCTTGCCTTCGAGTGCTCGTCGAAGAGAAAGCATGGGATCGCCTGCATCTTCGGGTCTTGGGCTACTCATTTCGGGAGGGAACAACGATGACGATACGCGGTTTGTTGGCCCTCTCTTCATTACATCACTTGCTTTTTTGACACTAGTGCATATCTGTGAATTAAGCTCAAGTTAGAAACAATTTTAGGCGGATCGGTTGCCTTATAAAATCCTGGAAAAGTTATAGCTGCGGTGCTTTCTTTTGCGAGTCTTGCTGACTATTTGCTTGAGTGGACCTATTTTTCTAGATGAAGGACAAGTGCTCTACGTTCAAGTTACTAGAATATGTCATATTCATGCAATAAGAAAAGACTGCAATTGATTATTACGTATATAATGGGAAGTTATCGGCTTCCCACCATTCCATTCTCTTTAAACCTTTAGCAGCGCTCATTACATGAAAGTTCATATAGGAGGCAGCAAATGTTTTATTGTGCCAAAGTCGATCCTCAATGAAGGAGACATGAGACGTTTTGAAATATTATTGAAATATAAATTGAAGCGGTATATTTTATCATTGTCTTAGGTGGAATCTAACGGATGGTATACGCCGTAAGGAGCGTGAACACGAACATTGTTCATGTCGGCAATGCCAGGCTGCAAGTTCGTCACGAGCTCAAATGAATAGTGTGGCTAGTACGTCTGGAGTGTCATCGCAGTCGGCAACCCCTCAGCACGGTTATTCTTTAATTCGCACAGTTTGTTTAAGAATTTTTGTTATTGTAGTTAATAATTCCACCAACTATTTCCATATATTATTGCATTGACGCCAAGAAGTAAGTAAAGAAGACTGCAGTAATTTGCGTAAAATATTTGCTTGTCTCTTTGCTTTTCTGCTCTATAACTCTCGGTATATGCAAATATATGACGGTATATTGATGCTACTGAGTGGATATAAATGTGATTAATTAAAGGGATTTTCAAGGTGTTTTGAAACAGTTATATTTGCTTTTTCAGGTACTCCTCAGCCAACACGAGTGCCAACCCCATGCGGCAATGGCGGCGATGAAACAGCGCCAGGAACGCCGAAAGAGTATGCTTTTTAAAAAATTTTCTAGCAATCATTTAGTTAATCCAATTGAAACATTATATAACGCAGTTGCTAATTCATGAAACTTTTTTAAGACTTAATAGATATTACGTTTGTCGAGAGAGCTAAGGGTTGCGCCAAATATTCGTGAATATCAGCAAAATTTTCGTCTTTTTTACGAGAGGGGAAAGCGAAAAAAGGAAATCTCTGTATCTGACTTGAGCTGCAGCTAGTGGGCCATTAAATATGAGCAGAAATTAAAATGCAGTTACGAAGAGTGAAGAGTTTATAAGGCGTTCTCATCTTTCCTCATTTTTTCAGGGTTCGAGTTTCACAGATTTTATTTTCAAAAACGGAAAAAATTTTCGATACTCTTTCCGCAAATATTTTAAGGGAACACCTTTCATTATTGATTATGCAAATCTTTATGAAGATAGTACATTCTTATAAACGATTTCATTATTTCCATTTGAGGTGTCCACAAACGACAGCGCATTGAGCAGTTCTCTTGGTCTCTGCACAATGGCAAAGTGCTTTGCTATAAATTGTAACTTTATTATTCTTGAAGGGCATTCGTTCTGTTTCATCGTCGGTCACCGTCGTGTGCACGGTCACCATCGCCACCTCGTTCGCCAATTTGGGAGGAACGATTGTCGTCGTTAATCAACGAACCCATCGATTCGGAACGAGGTTCTCCTGACTGGATTCACGAGAGTGTTGCGCATGGATCATCGCTTAGCTCTTCGAGGTCTGCAAGACTCGACCTGAATCAGGGTGAGCGTTCTTTTGCTTGCTGCTTTGGAGTTCGCATTCGGTGGCCCACTTCTTAACCGTTTATTCAATTAGGCATAAGTAGTTTGTTCTCAGAATTTTTCTCATTATTGCTTATGCGTTCTTCTTACTGCATTTATCTGTTACTTTATTATCAATTGCCCTTCCACCGGATCCATCTATCTCGCTTTCTTGGGTGAGGCATCCAGAAATTTATAAATATTCCATGCAAATAGGAGAGCAATGATTTAAAGGTAGATCTTTAGCGTTAGCAGTGTTCCCTAAGAAGAGTCTACTCATATAATTATATGATTCCTGGCATCTTTTAAGGGGCATATTAATAAACGTAAGTGGGCATTAGAAAATATAGGTTGTAAGTTCGAGAATAATTTACAAATAAAGGGTGTTTTAAACTTGATATAATATGAGAGGTTGTTAAAATTTGGGTGGTAATGTCCGTCGTTGAGATGAACATTCACTGAAGCAATAAAATTTGTATGCTAATTTGTCACATAACAACCTGATGAAGAATCAATGGAACGAAGTGTAGTTCATATTTGCTAGTGGCAGGAGGGAGGTGATTTAGAGGAATGTTGTTTCATAGAGGGTTTGCATTTTTCTAGCTAAATATAGTGGGATGAGGTAACTGGTCAGCCAGATTTCAATTGTTAGGAGGTAGGGGAGGGGGTGGATATCTCGAATCCCGTAGCTGACTCATTTTAGGTATAAGAAACATCAACTGATGCAGATTTTTGATTACTTGCTTATATTTTAGGGATCGGCATTTAAAGTTTCAAGATTTCAGAGAAAATGCACCCATCCTCCATCCCAAATACCGTTTATCAATGCGTCAATGAATATGGACCATTACTGTTGCTTAGCCAAAACTGACAGATGACTGTGATACATGTTTGTCTGTTGTAGATGACCGGTATCAGTATCCGGAATCGCCATCCGGTGGTGTGCCGGAATCGCCTGATTACCGGAAGGTGCACAGAAAGCGATTGGGATCTTCACTGTCAAAGCCTGCCAATTGCAAACCTGTCTACCAAAATCTTAGCCCCTCTACCAGTCGGTAAATTTTCCTGCTCTTTACTTTTTCTTTCTCGAAATTATATCTATACGAGCTGCTGCATAGATATCGTTTTTTTTTTTTTTGCACTTTAATGCATTTTTCCATTCCATGAGGGCAATAAGTATAAAAATAGGGAAGTGAAAAGGGGAATAGATTCCTGCTTCGATTGGGTCACCAAAGACGGGGAAATATGGGTCAGTTTGATTGCTCGTTTTTAATTGACGGTCGTAAGCAGATTTATTTCTCATTTTGCAATAGATGGGCAAGGAGAGTTGAAAGTTTCACAGTTGCCTGTAGAAAGAAAAAAGAATTTCGGATTTCATAGCGCACTAAGTTTTGTATCAGCGTGTTTCTGACTGGAAGGAAATCTTCCTCCACACTTTTGAAAAGCTTTTAGCCTAGATTTCTATGCGTTATTTGAAGGTGATCTCAAGATTCTTTCCTTATTCTAGGTCATGATTCTAACTAGAGTATAGCTGAGAGGAGCGAGGATAAACAGATAAGCCTGAGAATGAGTGATCTGGATGTAAGCTCATCAAAGTGTCATTCGTTAATTGAAATCGATTTCAGGCCAAGGTCCCCGGTGACTGGAGTACCACAAGCGAGCAATACACTTGGTCGATTCCTTTCGAGTGGTTGCCTTAACGCCCAGTGTTTCTCGCCCTTGAATGTGCCGCCTGAATCAGGGCGGAGTAACGATGAAATGATCTCAAAGAAGTTGATGAAAGTCGAAGTTGGTGATCCGACTTCAATACGTACGGGATGTTTAGAGCAGAAAATACTACCGAAGGTATGTTTTTTATTTACTAACTGAATGATAAACCTGTATAGGTAATTGTTAGTGAGTGAACGGTGAAAAAGTTTTATCGAACATATCGAAGATTTTGTTCTTTTTCTATTCGTGGCATAGCACATTGTTTTGTATTTGATCAGCGCCAATATATAAAGTTAGGTTGAACAGTAAATGGAAATTAAAGCGGAGCATATCAATTGTTACGTAAATGAGACGAGAGGATATACAAAAAGGGGCATTAATTTATTCGTTATTGAGATGGTAGGTTTGGCTGGAAGATATTAAGTAGATGATTTGTAGAAGTGGTTTTACTCAGCAAGCAGTGATCAATGAAATTGGGAATCAGCCTTATTAGTGAGACATAAATCCTGTTGGATGTTACTGTGATCAAACTGAACGCATACGGCATTGTTTAGGATCGGGAATTCCAAAAACCACGGAGGCGGAAAGATCGTTTAAGCGGCCGGAAGCTGAAGTGGAATGCGATTGATCTGTTGGATGTGTCGTATGTTGCTCGCGAGATCGGAGTAAGTCGTGTTATTTCTTCTGTTATTTTACCTCTTGAATTCAAATTGTTCCGTTCGTCTTTGCTACTACAATGTAAGCGTGCATTTGCCATTCCTAGGCAACCTTTCGGGCTCAGGTACAAAGTACTTATAGCTGCAGGTATAGCATCCATCCTCTGGTTAGGAGTTGGGAATCGCCCATATATACTAGATGATGATCAGAGAAAGTAGTTGCAATCGTATGAAGTTATGGTGGTTGAGGGATAACTTTTGTACTTATCCTAATTCTGCACTGTTGTATTTCATTATATTTGCTTTTTTCATCGTACTATCTCAGATTAAACCTCCTTCTTTACAAGCAGATTCCTCCGAGCGTTAGGTATCATAATTTCTGGGAGTATTAGGTATCCCAGAAGAATAGGTAAACGTAAGAGGTATCAAATCTTACTGTGTTTGATTTTTGGTTAGTGATTGCCAAATTCGTCTCAAGATATTGTTAAATATCTCTTGGCATGCAGGAAGATGATCGTAGTGGTGATCTGTTAATGGAGGAGCCGATGGTTACTGTTAAAGCTGAGCCCATCGAAGCAGGAGAATCGGAATCTGCGGCAGGTTCGCAGATTACGAGCACTGCAAACATTCAGGCAGCTAATATACCGGCAGGATCTGCAGCGATGCAGCAGTCGCAGCTTCTCCCTAATTCATCGCCGTCATGCTTGCCAATGTATTCACAAGGTGATCGCTTATGGTCTAAAGAAGCTGCTTGCTGATCTCTAAAGGGGTAGTAGATTAGCGGTGGATTTTCAGTATATATGCAGTGAAACCGTCGATGTGCTATTAAGTAGTGATTCGTTGAGATCCTGTTGTTTTCGTTTAGTTTAATCCATGAATTCGTCCTTCCCCCTTCCATCTACCTTGTCTTTCAATTGACCGTCACATATCTGCTTCTGCTAGAGATCTTTACCATTAAGTGCCCAAGTTCAATATTTAAGATACAATTTGTGGAGTGCTGTTGGAGTTTGTGATCGAGATGAGTTCAGTTATGTTCATTACGTTGCTTACATTTGTTCATTTCTGTTTATTAATTCATTTTCTAAGGTATGGGATCATCCCCTTCATTTCTCATTAGATACTTCACAGCAGTATTCGAGCTTACGCTCAAGTTGAATCGATATGCGTTGATTCACATGGCTTGTGAATGAACTACGTTTATCGCAGTCTTCCAACGAAGCTTTTTTGCTTATATATATATAATATATATATATATATATATATATATATATGTCTGTTTGTTTGTCCATCTCTTTGTTTGTCTATCTTACCACGTGACTGTTCTAACCTGTCGATCGCTGAAGCTGCAGTCATTAAATTTGGTGAGAAAATTGTCTACCGATGAATGCTGTTTGATTGCAATATGCAGCTATAGCTTGATCCAACCAAATTAAAAGAAGTTGCTAAAAACTTTGCTTATATTTTTTATTCGCTCGAGTCATGAGGAACGCATATTTCATAAATTTTTTCACTGTAAACTTTACAAAGACAATGGGAATATTTAAAATATGAATGCATTATTGCGATGTATTTTTACTTCTTATTGATTTGCATAATTAATTGGTGGAGTAAATTGCAGTACATAATTGCGTATCCTACTGATCCGTCAAGCGTGTTTCTGCAATTGTTGAAAGGTGATTGCGATCATCTCTAGAATTAAAGATTAAAGAATTCCAAAGAAAGGCACCATGACAATATCAATCCCAATTTAAATGCATATCAGTGCTTATAGGTTTATCAGTGCCAAATACGTCGTCGGGTATTACAATGCCAGGATCGTCGGGTACCCTCGGCAGTGATGTTTATGGTGTTGATTCGGATGCACAATCTGCATTCTTAGATGATTGCAGTCCTTCAACGGTCGCTATGATGGATACTAGCAGCCCTGTGGAGGTGAGTAATGCATTTACGAAAATTTATTGGTTTATTTTTTGTTTTCTATAGTATGTTTAATAAATTCAGATAAATCTATTAGGAAGTAATGCTTCGAGAATCTAATTAGGTTTTTTTTGGTTAATAAGAGTATGAAAATGAATTTATATGAGAGAGGTTTTTGTAAATAAGGTTCTTTGTAAATTCTTTATTAGTATAGGAATACCCAAATCTTTTTTAAACAGTAATAATTTAAAAAACAATTTTTATCGGAAAAAGAAGAATTTTTAGATGAGTTATTCTTTAGCACTTATATTTCTCGACAATATCGTGCCTTTTGGGTTTGTTTTCGCCGATGATTTTTCCTTTATGAATTTTTTTCTCGTTTTCATTTTCATATTCCAATATCTCGATGTTGTGATGATCTGAGGATTGAAGAATGTCTGTTCATTACAGCCGGTGACCGATTCTGTACATCTTTCACCACCAGCAAGCAATGAGAGGGTCGAACCACAAACAATTTGCTCTTCTCTTGGTGGTGCCGTCACAAACAATTTGGTATGCACGTTCCTTTTTGCATCGATAAGATGCTTTTGTTTTTTAACCATATTTTTGATTTTGACGGTAGTGGAAAGGTTGGTGACATCTGTTTCCCACGATTTGAGAAGAGATTTGTTCAGTAACGGTTTGGAATAGCTTATTAAATAGTAGCAGTTTTTTGTTAGGTATCTTTCCTCATTTGAAGGAAGATGGTGATTATAAGCTTTTCTTACTGCTTCGAAGTATAGTTTGGCGGCCTATTCCCATCAAAATGCCTTTTTCGATTGCATATGAAAGTTGTATGAAAATTTGAAATAAAGTTCTAGATCAGTAGACATTATCGTTATAAAAAGAACGATGAGAACTTCACCGTTGATAATTTAACGGACAGGGGAGGGTTCAGGATGGGGTGGGGTCGGATTGGGTTGGCTAAGAGTGGCGGCATCCTTCTTGTCCATCACCTCACCGGTCGTTTACATAGTTCTTGCAAACAGAGATGATAGTAAAATTTTAAAAAAATTTCAGTTAGCTCGTGTCGGTGGACCACCTTCAGTGGGCGATTATATGATCTATCCGACACCGCCGTCTGTCGATGCCACCCAGGTACCTATGAGTTCTGTTACAATGAATCATCCAGATGCGAAATCGTGGATTTGTTTAACGAATGATCAAGTTTTTTGAAGCTAAATTTTTTGGGGGGTTCTTCTAAAGAAGTGCCGATCACTTGCAATAGGATTGTCACCAGATCCTTGTCGAGTCTATCAGTTCTTTTGTTCTTTTGAGGGGGAGGGGAGAGGTTAGTAATTTGCTTGGCAGTGTGCAAGCTGCGAAGGAGGGAAATGACCTGTTTGGTTTTACCGTATGAATTTTAAGAATTGTGGAAAAAAACTTCTGGGGAATTTTTGATATACTATGAGGTTTACTTGGAAAGAACCCTGCGAAAAGTAGAATCATCGACGAATCATCTTAGAGCTTTGCTACTGGAAGTAGAGCAATATCCTTCCATGCTTTTCTTTTATAAAAAATTAAGAGAAAGCCAAAGCAGACGGCTTAAATTTATCAGCTGCACAGAAATTTCTTATCACACCATTCTCATCCTTCGCCATGGTCGTTGTAAGGATAATATGAAAATTTACCGCAAATTTGCTTCAGATGTATTTCTTTACTGCACTAAGATTTCCTGTGCTGAGCGTTATTTATTTTTGGAATTGAGTTGAAGTTTTGGATCCTGATTGGTTTGGTTGCTGAAATTTTTACTTTCAGTTATGCTTAGGAGAAAAGAGTTTTCACTTAGTGAATCTGCTATTATTTTTTTTTACGATACCTAATTAACAATCGAAACAAATTTCAGTCGCAGCCATTCAGTCCACAGAATATTTTGGTGCAGTCGAATGGTGCAAATACAATATATCCACCGAATGCAGCTCCGTTTATGATGCAGCCATTTACAACTACGACGAATATTTGCCATACACTGCCACCTCAACTACTGCCAAATACAATACACGACGTTGAAACATGTGAGAATCTCGTAACAATTAAGAAGGAAATCGAAAATGAAGAGGAGAGAATCGATAAGAAACCGGTGCGCTTTATTTTCGAACTTATATATTTGCATATCGTTTAATGACATAAATTTTTTATTTATGAAGTTTTTTGAGTCATCAGAAATGAGCTTTTTTTGTTTAAATTTGGACCATTTTCCCATAATCATTCACCCTCCTCCCCCCTCCTCGCCTCAATTCCCATTTATATTGTAGCAGCAAACTTCTCGTAGTTTTTGATGTTCATTCTTTGCGTATCGTAGTATAAGCAGAGAATAAGAGGGGGGGGGGGGGGGGGGGGNGACTATACAACCCAGCCATATGTGTACGAATTCGTTGACTCATTTGGCGATTGATTCAACTTTTTGAGCCAAATAATCTAATTTTTGAAGCAATCTTTTATCACCCACTACTCCTATTTTTGTAGAAATTTTTGAAGTATTTTTTCTCCAGTGGATTTCATTTTGTTGCAGCAGGAGAAACTTGAATGGTTATTGAACGAGAAACCGGTTTATGGAAATGTGAAGAAGATTGAGATTGCTTTGAGTGGAAAATTTGCGGGCGATATTTTCAGAGGAGAACCA
This sequence comes from Baylisascaris schroederi, assembly GCA_006503575.1. Lineage (NCBI taxonomy): Eukaryota > Metazoa > Nematoda > Chromadorea > Rhabditida > Ascarididae > Baylisascaris > Baylisascaris schroederi. The sequence continues at coordinate 285,252 of QEWY01000398.1, forward strand.
CTACCTTTCGAGGTGAGAAATTTCTTTTTTTTTTGAGTCATTTTTAAAATTTATTGTTATATTCGATTATCAAATGTTAATTATTAGAATAATTTGGTGATATATTCGTTATATTATTTCCTATAGCGAAACGTTCACGTTTACGCTGTTGTTCTCGCTGTTGGTCGTTTATTTCTGGTTGTTCTGTGATAGGATTGTAAAAAGCGATTTAAACTTTCTCTTGGCAAATAAAAGTTTTATGGAAAAAATGATCTATCACTCCGTCTTTTTCTAGTCTTTTTTTCATTCATGTAACTTATTCGCTGTCTTTCGTTTATTATTTAATTGGTGATTGAACGCTGAATTGATGGGGAAGTGTTTGGCTGTTAGTTAGACTTCAGGTCAACATAATCAGCGCTTTTGTTATAGCTTATTGTCGGGAGCAGTATCGAATTGTTTGGTTTATCGTTTAATTAGTAATACTTATGAAAAGTGTTTTTATTTCTCATAGTTGAAGAACTATCGAATGCCACAAGCGGTATATGCGGATCAAATGAAGCTAGTGAACGCAGCTTTAGCGGCACGCACTAAACGAAAACGAGTTGGTCGACCACCCGATTATATGGTACTAAGGGAACGAACCGCACAGGTGACACAGAATTCAACACCCCGACTTCCACATTATCGACTCAATTATAATCCTACGCAAATGTGCTCTTCAAATCTTCAAAATATTCAAGGTAAGTTAGTTTACGATTGTGGATCATGTTGTAAACTTCATCCGCCGAAAGGTGCTGGGTTAGTGTTTGGCTTTAAACTTAAGCTTACGCTCTCTTGTGGTCAGCAAAACTTTACGAATTCTTCTGGATTGTGGTTTTTGTTCAGTGTTATAGAGTTATGAATTCTTATGGTTTTTCTCTCAAATGGTTTCGTTATATATGGGAAGAGGTGAATCTGTGAATACAGTCATTATCCAGTGATGACTGCTTTCTAATCCTCTTGCTAATGAACGTGATATTTACATTGCTTTTTACTTTCCTCGCTGACATGCTTTTTCGAATAAAATGACTCTCCTTCTTCTTGACTTTATAAGTAGTTCGATTTTGAGGCATTTTTGATAACCAATACAAAAGAGGAAAGAGTGGTTATTGATTATAATCAGTTTAGCATGCCATTATTGATGAAATTATTGCATGGCTGAAGTGGTTTCAGCGAGTACTTCAATGGCAGTTTCGATATGTGGTTCGCAACCATCGAACGTTGTCTCAGCTTCGAGTGCAAGCGGATTTATGGGTACAGGTCCGGGACCGATGGTAAATAGTGGTGGTGGTAGTGGTATGATGGGTATGATGATGGCTGGCACAAATACGGGTATGGTACATAGCGGTGGAGCACCGATGCATTCAATGATCGGTGGACCACCGTCGATGGGAATGCAGTCGATGAATGCACAGATGAATATGGCTCAACTGAGGACACCGGGCAGGTTAGTGAAGTTTTTTGTCAAGTTATGACTGAAGGTTTTATTGATCCATTTACAGGGTTGGATGGGAGAGGGGTGGAAGGGGGGGGGAGGGAAGCAAGACATGGTATCAGAGTGTAACTGTGCGGATATAGTTAAATTTTTCCAATGTTTGGAGCCAAATTTTCTCATTGTTTGATCTTTTTTCATTGACGGGCTGAACGGATATTTTTATCGAAAATATTGCGACCTTCCTTATGAAAATCATTCCACCTCTTATCGAGTGCTTATCTAGTTGAAAACGGCGCCTAACGTTTTGATAAGAACGAAATATATCATCATCGCTTATTGACAGTGACTCCTTAATGGGCTCCACTCGTTCATAGTGCTTCTTTAGTTTTTACAGGTAAGGTCATGCACTGAAGAGAGAAGCATAAAGAGGTTCATTAAGAGTTCCGAGTCTTGGTATTTAATTTCAGGCCACAATCGCTGTCATACGCGCCGGCTGCAACCGCTCCCGGACAACATCATAGTGGTGCTTTTATGGGACAGCCACAGTATGGGGTTCCACCGAATATGATGGGTACACCAGGACAGATGGGGCCGATGCATGCTGGTCCGATGGGTCCGGGTTCAATGGGCGGGCCGCCCGCCCCTCAAGGACTTGGAATGATGCAGCCGGGTCAGGCACCACCGATGATGGTTGCAGGACCAAACAGTGGTGCACCGATGATGCATCCACAAATGCAATCACAACAACCGTTCCAGCAACTGAGTCAATTCGTGAATAACACCAACTTTGCGGGTCAACAGGTACCTCCAGGCATGAATCCACAACAACAGCAACAGCAACAAATGTTCCAACAACAGGTTAGTGATTTTTGAGTTTTACTGTTATCGCTGTAATTTAGTGGTGATTGGGAAAACCCGGCTAACATGCCGAGTTTGTTGCAGTTTCAAAAGTTTTATTGAGATTGCATGTTTATTGCACATTTAATTATTTATGAATGCCAATGGTTGTCGAATCCTCAAAACTATCTTAGCTGATATTCTTCCTGCTATAAAAAGTACTTTCATCGGTATTGTAAGGTAAGATGTTTGATATAGGACGTAGATCGTAAGAGTGAATTTTCTTGAATATTCGACGATAGAAAAATAATGAGCTGTTAGTCAATTTTTTTTCAAATATATATTATCTTCTCACTCAATTTATATCTTTGTTGTCTGTTAAGATTCGCTCATTTCTACGACAAAAGATTTGTTTCATAATTTGGAGAGTGTGAGGCTTTATTTCAGTTACCTATGTTCATGTATGTGATGGTAGTAATTTCAGTTGTTATACCGTAATAATATGGCTGGCAATACGACACCACAACAATCGATTAACTCTCCTGGCGGTTATATGATGGACTCACAGGTGAGTATGATCTTTTTTCGGTCAGTGATATGCTTGGGATTAAAATTGCTAATGAGAATGAACTCCAGTGGTCTGATGATCGTTGAAGTGCTCCGATTGAATCGATTGGAGCGTTCTTACATTGATAGCCGTGCTACTTTGAGGAATAGTAGAATACAGCTCAATAAAGCATCAGTATAAGCAATGATTTGAATTTTCTTTTTTTTGTTCACATTTAATTTTCATTGTTTTTCGTTTTTTTTTTTTTGTTGAAAGAAGAAAGGATTCATTCTTTGAATTTATATAGAAAGAATCGGATAAATACATGATCTTTGAGATAAAAGTTCTTCCCTTGCATCCACATTTGAACGATTATTTTTCTAAGAATTTGTTTCATTTTCTTGCATTGCTTTACGTCTTTGTTGTATTTGACTATTATATTTGTATGAGGGGATTGCTTCCTGATGTATGGGACAAGTTTACTAGGAAATGCATACTTTGGACTACGAGTAGAGTTTTTTTAGAGTTTGAACTAAAGTTTTCTATAGAATCTAATGTCGATACTTATAGGCATCAACTCCAATAGAGCCTCCACCTCCATTCTCACAAGCAATCAGTGGACATTATTCGAACTCTTCATCGGGTAGTGCCACTCCATCGGTGTACTCTCAGTCGCCACAGATGATGCGTTCTGGTGGTTTGATGGCACAGACGAACGCACAGGGTGGAGCAATGATGCTTGGCCCAAGAACACCACAAAGTGCTATGCTCATGCAGGCTGCCGTCAACAGTCCTATGAGCAACCAGATGTATCCTGGGTGAGTGTTTGAGTGCTTTCCAGTAAAATGGTTCTGAAAGTTTTGACAGAGGAATAGGTTTTGTGGTATTGGAGTTCCCGAACTTCGATATCGTATGTGAAGGCGAAACGTGCTATTGACTATAGTGGGAACTTGCCACCTGAAACCTAAAATCAAAGAATGTGGTGAATCCTCTTCTTCCTTCTGTTTCTTTCGTCCTCGCTGTAGAAGAAGTCATTTTCTTGAAGTCCGATTTCGAATCTTATTTTAGCAATAGGATGTCACCTTGATTTGGCGTTCCATTAAGGGTTCGTTATGAGCAAGATTTGACGTTTTGTGCACTATACTTTTGAGGAAACCATTGTAGGGTTTGTTTTTCGCGTTCTTGAAAGCGATTGGTTGCGAAGCTTTTTGTGAATGACGTTGACAAGAAAAAGGTTCTTCGCCTAAGAACACTCTTAATGGGAGAAGTCACTTTTGCCCACCAAAAGAGCTATCCATTCAGCATTAATATATTTCAGACGACCGATGGGTATGCAGCAAATGATGGATATTAGCAGTACAACAGCTATTCGTGCACATCCTGAAGGAAAGTCATTGGTGCTGGCTGTGTTACTGCAGGATACGGTACTTGATCTGCACTACGACTCTGTATTCGACGCTTGCCCGATATGATCTTGCAACGGAAATATACGTGCTAAGGTAGGTTTAAACCTGAAGTAGTAGTTAATACAATGTTCAGGCTTTTAATGACGACTATATACCATTCTGATTACATTGTCGCGAAGTTAAGAAGAACAGTTTGAAAAAGTTTTTATGCTGCAATTAGATGTAGTTTCTCTCAAAGCACTCTCTTTCCTTGGAAGTGAAACTGAAAAAAAAATGATATTTTAGAATTCTAAGCAAACGCATCAGGCAGCTGCCTTCTATTTCGTATGTTTTGCAACGTCCTAATTATTATTATAGGCATCCTACTTGGCTGTGCTATGATGATTTCTCGTTTTTTTTTATTTTATTTATTTTGGCATTGTTGTAGGGTAAAGTTAAGTTTACGAAGCCTTTCATTGATTATAATTGGTTTGTATGGTTTGTGGGTCCTTCTAGTAATTATACTATAGTTTCGCATAATGAGCTACAAAATGAAATATAGGACACATGGAAATATATTTTTTTCGTCGATGGTGGTGATGAGTGTGTAGTGATATTGATATTTCTTCATTGCGCTACACAGGAATATAATTTCAGGAGTTGGGTGTTTATATAACACCACCGGAAGTGTTAAGGCAACCACCAGCACAACAACAAATTATCGTCAGTAAACCAACCAGTGGATTCTACAATAACACCTCGAATCCATGCAACTGCGGCTTCAGGTAGAATGTTCACTCATTTGCTTTTGGTATCATTTTAATGAATTTAGAGGCATACCTATAGGTTTTTGCCAAATTACATCCAAATTTTTAAAATTATTTTTCGAAAATTTGTATACAATTCGATTTTTACAGGATTTAGTTATTGTCTAATTAATTCACACTTCGTTTTTCCATGTGAAATTTCTTCTTCAGTTTGTTCGGTTTTTCTTCTGTTATTTGTTGATGTCTCTCATGCCCTCTTTTCTCTATTTCATTGTGCTGTTTAGGTTGATTAGCTTATTGGAAAAGAAAAGGAACCCAATCGATCAATTCCATTCAATTTCGTAGTTTTATTAATAAAAGCTCTTCAGCGCTGTTCGACATCGATATTTGAGCATGAAGGCGGGTCTCTTTCCTGAGGATGCGAAAGAGGCGACCGACATTTCCGAGAATCAAACACAACCAGTTATTCCGCATACGATTTGGTTCGATTCGATGAGTGGAAGGTTGGTGATATTCGATGGTTTTTTAATTGCATCTGGGGAGGGATTTGTCTTGAATATTTATTAGGGGGATTTATTTCGGATCAAGATTTGAAATCCTCCTCCCTTCCCTTCTCCTCCCTCATCCCTGTTAGTCTTGTAGACTGCTGGTTCTTGCTGTAATTGACCAAACTGCTGTCTTATGAGGTTGTGAAATTCATTAGTCGATTCGGATTGTAGAGGAGTTGTTTTCTGTCCAACTCGTCCTCGGTTCTCAACAATCGATTTGCCAACATTTCAGTTGTCTTCTTTTGATTCCTTTTCACTCTAAATGAAGGTTCAGTTTTCCATAAAGATATACCTTTGTTGAGTGTGCTTTGGATCTTCATATGTTTGTACCCCAAATGAGAGTTCTTTTTCTCGAATTATCTGTAATCGCCTGATATAGAGTTCAGGACCATTTCTGATTCAAGCCGGGTTTCGGAATATCCTTTTCAAGGGGCTACTAAGTGTCCTTTAATAGATAATTAAAATTGATAGTTTTCTAGCAATTTATATCGTGATTGTTTTCAGTGGATATTAATAAGTTCGAGAAATTGATGTTAAATTGCGACGATTTTGCCAATAAAGGAATATTTTTTGTTGACACCTCAATATTGCATAAATATTTTATGATTGCATTAGGTGCAATTTTCGCATTGCAAAAATGTAACTTCGTTTGAGAACATTATTGCACTTCTCTTTAATTCATTGATCAATCGAATAAATAATTAAAATATCATTTTCAAATACGTCTGTATAAAAAGAGCACATAAATGAGACCGACGTTACGCAATACTTTTTTTCCTTGCTATCTTAAAGGGGAAAGTTTGCATGAAAGCGATTGATTGATTCCATTGCAATTAAGATTAGGAGGAGGAGGAGCGAACGGGTGTTAATTGATTTTTCCTTAACATCAGTTAAGAATAAGTAGAAGATAAATAGACGCACACAAATGAAAGGCAATCGAATGCCAAGCAGATGATGCGATCGGGTATGATTCTGGTAAATATAAGAGAAGATTATGTAATTTTTCTTAATAGAAATCACTATTTTCAACTGAACAATGCGATCTTGCAGCTACGGTCATCTAGAATTTTGGTATATTTGTTGTGATCTTTTTTTTTAGAGAAATCTAGCATATTACCATAGCAGAAGTGGTCCACTTTCAATTACAGTTCAAAGGAGGTAATCGGTAATTCCCTTGCAGAGATATGAATTTCATTGCACTATTGCGTGAGCAAACTCTCGTTCGTGATTTGGGCGGTATCGTTCAACAGGTGACAATGTTGAGCATTCAGTGTGAACGTGCCGCTCAGGTTTGATTTTCTCTTTTTTTTTTCATCGGTTGAAAGGGTTTTTTCTTTTTTTTTTCAGAATATTTCAGAAATAAGAAAATTTTAAGCAGTGATAATCGAATGCCGAATCGGATTTACTCATCAATTCATTTATATTTTCCTTTAGCGTCGGTCATCCGATTGTATGAGATGTCCCCTTTTTTAGAATTATTTAGTGGAGTAGTTTCGATTGGCTTGTTTTTTTTGAAAATTGTGCCTGCTGAGTGGATCATCTACCCGCCGATCTGTTTTCATTTTTTTTTTTTTTGGTGGTTTGACATCTCTGCATAAATATTCAAAATTTTCTTCCATATATGCGAGACTGTATAAGGTATCATCATATTTAAGCGTCTAGTGGTATAAAAGAGCCGAAATATTGGCCTCTAAAGTGTTTAATGCGAAACGTCGAGTTATTTCCTTGGCAGCAGTCACTGGACAAAAAGGCGCGTTCAGTGCTTTTCACGATCAGCACCAAACGATGTTTATTTGAATTGTCGTAATATTCGTCCAGAGTTATTCTGTAGTAATCTCAATTCCGGATTCTACTAAGTAAAAGTGCATAGTTTTCTACAGAGATTGTTTTATTCTCGCATCTTTTGCATTTTGACGACCGAAATTTATGAGAAAGGGACACATTTGTCTTATGGTATTTGCAGTTATTACTGTCTAAGGTCTATTGGTAAGTTTTTGTGGAATTTTAGTAAGTCTCTGTGGAATTTTGTCATGCTCATAACATAACATATAGGATAGTTATATTGTATTTCAGTTCGAACGCGTAGGATCGGACTCATCGGAACCGACCGAATATATAATCTCAGAGGTGGATCAACGAGAATTGCCACTCGTTTTCCAGGCAGCTTGTGAGGTTGCATGTATGGAAATGAACTGTCGTCGACCGCCTCATGATAACCGCAGTGTTGTGATGCACGACTGGGGTGTACAGGTACTACTTCTTTTATGTGAAAGTAGAGCGGTTTTTGTTTTTTATCCCTCTAGAAGCACTAAGCCAACTTAGAACGTTGGATTTTCGCGAGAAGTGTCCACAGATTTTCCTGAAACATCTGATTCTAAGATGGAATTTTTCTTGATTGCCAACTTATTTTTTTTTTTTGTCGTTCCACTATGAAATGCGTGGCTACTTTTCAATAGTATGAGCGTTGCCGCCTAAAGTAGGATATATGGTTTTTCCTTCTTTGAATGCATTTTGTTAATGTTAGCGTTTGGTAGCTAGCTGTTCGATGGAAGGGGATGGAATTTATGCTGCCTCTTATCATATTGTCGTCGGTTTATTTTTGAGGCATTTTATTTTTATTTTTTTATTTTTCAAGAGAACTGAATCTCTGCAACTGAATTTCTTTCTATTCTAAGTTGGCGGCGTTTTATCATTTATCATGAACTTTTTGTTTGAAACATTTGAATGGTAAAGTCGAATTAAAAATTGTTTTTTTTAGTTTTATTTATGTGGAATTTAGATAGCGAATGAAATGCGGGAACCACGAGAGGCGGAATGCTTGGCGGTATTACACGAAGTTGGCCCAGTTCTGGAAGAGACTCTACGTATTGCTCGATCGGCACCGCTTGTTGGCAGTAATAATATCGTCGAAGGACCCCTCACGTGGCGATTCTTCGATAGGAAGTCATTGAAAACCGGCAGTGGAATGGTAATAATTAAATATCATCGAGTTCATCAACTTCTATGTATTTCAATAGCCTATGTGTTTTTTTATAAATTATGGTTTTTTATAGGTTTTTATAAGTTTATAAGTTCACCTTTTCTAGCTTATAAGTCTATAAAATTTCACTGAGTTATGGCAGTGGAATGATGAAAATTTTAGGAGTGATCGTTAGAATGTAGGAATAATGCATTGCGTGCCGCTGGAAAAATTTCTTATAAACATTTTTTTAATTCGTAAACTCAAAAAAATTTCACTGCGCCTTTATTTCAATGTTGATTAGAATTATAAGCTATGTAGTGCACTATTATTTATGTTGGAGCTGAAGAATAGTGTGCTGAAAATAGGAGAAAAAATTCTAACAGTGACATTTAATTGCATAATTTGTCGCTTCATTTTGCATATAAAATGAGCGTTTTTTTTTTCATTTTTTAAAAGAAAAATTATCATTGATATANNNNAGCATGCACAGAAGGGATGTAAGGCGGAGCGGTTACTTTTTCTAATAGTAGCGTAAATCTACCAGATCTGATCCAGGTCATTTGGAGCTTCATGATTTGCGGCCCATATTCTTAGTTTTTAGTTTTGAATTTTCTGAATTCCTAAGTCAGATTTACAGGTTTATGAATGAATGAAGATCACCTCCTTGTCAAAACGTTTTGCTGTCATTCAAATCGCTTTTTTTTACTTTCTTTAAAAAATTTTTGCTGTAATTCAATTTCACTTATGAGGTTATTATATATTTTGATCGTAGATTATTGCTATTATTTCATCGTCGAGCACTTTGTTTATGTTGTTCACTATTTTTGAAGGAGGACGACAGTGCACCGGAACCAGTACCGAATGTTTTGGTCGCTTCTGAAAGAGATGTAATCACCGCATCACCACAGGTTCTAAGAATGTGGGAGAAAATGACACTTGAACCATACGATCAACCGAAAGATGTACTCTACATTGCCGTTGTACCCGATAATTTGGTTTGTGTGGAGAAATCGAAAAAATATTTCGACGATCTTTCGAGGTTCATAAGTTCATTATTGTTGCTTTTTTAAAGAAAAGTCAAGAAATATTATGGCAATGAATTTTTGTACATTTTTTCGTTTCTTTTTCTCGTAGAACAAACATTTTCCTCATGAAATCCTATAGGAATGGTTTTATTTCAGATTTATCCCATCTCTGTTGTGTTATTGCAATATACTATACTGTTTCCTTTGCATATGATTTACACAGTTTTCAGGGAGGGACATTGGTTGGTAGTAGACGAATACGATTGGGTTAGAGGGAGATTCACGATCCAATTCTAGGTGGTGCATATAAAGAAAAGAGCAAGTTAAAGCACTTTATTGTTGAAATGGCCATGCCCCAATACGAATTCATCGCCGTTCAAATATGCGATTTCAGAATTTACGAGCAGTGCAGATTCGGTAGACATATACCATTTGCGAGAGAGCCATTCAAAGATGGAATGTTGCGAGTGCCGGCTCGATTCCCATCCACCAACCCCGGTGAATGTGACAATTTCCTAAATCAGGTGGAACGGCATATGGGTGATAATAAAACGCTTATTGCACGTCTGAAGGTTTGCATGCTTTCATATCTTGTTTTTCTTTTAATTTTTGTTATCTCTTTCCATAAACGATTTTATTGAAGTGGTTGTTTAGTTAAGAGTAGCGCAATTCGGGATCACCATCGACGGTTTTCCGGATAAATTTTTTTAATGGTTCGAAATCCTGGATTTCTGGATTTCACAGTTTCATGTTTCACGACTGGCACGATCCCACAATTTCTAGGTTAATTTAAGTCAAATCCGATGCACGAATGACCGGTTTTTATACTCACATTCTGCGGTCAATTCGGAAATGCTGCAGTATCATTTGAGATGTATAAGTGACCAAACGGTTCATTCTTTGTGCTAAATTTCTGCTCAGCATTTCTACAGCGACGTAATTAGTTGATGTATTTGAATTAATAATGCTAGTTTTTTTTTTTTTTTTTTGATAGTTTTATTCATCTGTCAGACGCTTGTGACAGGTCGGCTGCACTCTAGTCTTGGAGCCCATTTTGGAGTCACACCATCATCAGCCAGCGTTAATCCGCATTTGTTCGACTGCCTATTTAGGCAACCTCTGTTGCTTTCAACGATTGCTGGAGTTGTTTTGTGGCAGTGAGAGTTTATAGGGAGGAGGGAGAACGAATCAGCGACTGTGAACGTTATTCGTTTGTTAGAATGATGTAGCTGTAAAAAATGACCGCTTATATATTGCAATTCAGGCATACATGCAATGTTTCGAGAATGAAGTGTCACGCGTTCTGCTCAGTAGTGATTGCATTTTTACTCGGGACACCTATAGAACGCTCATCGTTGAACATCAGGTATGATTGCCTATTATTGCTATTGTTTTTTGCTTCGAAATGTTCCTGAGGGGAAACTTGAAGTAGAAATTTGAAATTTCGGAGAGACTGTTAAGATTTTAAGTGAATTTGGGAGGTAGGGAGGAAGGAATGCTTAAAAGGTGGAGGAATGGCAAGAACGAGATAGATAAGAAGGAGTGGTTGAAAAGTATAAACTAGCCAGTCAAATTGGAGGGATTGGCCAAGTATGAGCATACTTGAGCTTTCTTGCTTTTATTTGCACTGGTTTCACGATTACGGAATTATGGTACTGGCACCGAAGAACCTCTGGTTTCTGAAATTGCTTTTTATACTCTCTTTACTTCTTTATTCTGAAAGCGGGATGTCTTTTTATAACTGAAATATTTTATACGTTTGATCGCTTGAAGTTTCGAGAAAATTTTTTAAATGCAAGATTCTTCTCTGTTCCCGCGCGGAAAAGTTTTGTTAGCAATAATGAAGATACTGTATCTGTTTGTTGTTTATTTATGTGGTGAACACCTGATCTTGTAGAAGCAAGCTTGCTTTCCGGTTTTTATGCTCTCCATTTGTCGTAGTTACTGCATTTGAATGGAAAACTATTAAAGTATTGTTTGTTTGCAGGCGCAATCAGGGCTGTTGTCATCCACAAATGTGACGTTTCAGCCAGGTGTTGCTCCATCAGCTTCCGGCTCTTCGGAGCAGATGCCTCCTCCTGCAGCTCCGAGCAGTGTTTGCAGTAACATGCAATTCGGTGATACACCTCAAGGTTGGTTCTTTGTGTTTCGCTGCTATATCTGCCAGCTGCTTTGTCTTGCTGTTTTAAAGGACAGAGGTGGTGCATCTTCGAATGATGCTTACTATTGTATGGGATTTTTGGGTAGTCTGTGAGAATCAAACATTTGAAGAACATATGCCGTCTCTCTTCTTCAGCACTTCTTTGAATTCTCGTGTGGTTATGGCAGTCAGCCGTAGAATTTTTTCTCTAATTCTGCGACACTCTGTGGATTCTCTTTGCGATGAGGGAAAACAAGAGTCTTAAAAAATTCATAGGGGCAGTGATAGGGAGGTAAATTTTTTCATGAAGATGATTACTTGGTTCTGCCAGATGTTGCAATCAGAGAATATCCCTCGTTCATGGTTCCTAATTCTTTTGTGGCGATCGGTCAGCTTATTCTTTCTATGTTGGCGCATCTGCGATGCTTGCAAATTTTCATGGAATAGTTAGGGTGAAATGGAAATTCAGAGGTGATGGAATTTTCACCAATCGGCGGAAAATTTTCTTGTTTGTAATTTGAAAATTTATTAATTTAATCGAAAGCTAATTGAGTGAATTTGCATAGAGATTTTTGCATAATTACGAAAGTGATAAACAGGTAGTCCACAAATGATGGGACGAGTATATAATGCGCCATATGGTTCCCCTTTCTCAGCCGCCTTCATGTTGGGTAATGGTATGAAGTTTGAGAGTTTACCTACGAGCTATCCTTTTTACTATCTCATCGTAAATCTGTTTAAGTGATAACAAAACAACCCAATTAGGGATGTGGCTAACTCTAGAGATGAGCTATTGTTTAGTGGTAGTCATAAGTAGTGCAGTAGTTGGTAGAGCTTTTTTTTTAAATTAGCTGTAATTGGGCAGGTACCGTTGTATGCTCATCTGATTGGAATTAATAGCACTGTCTATGTTGTTCTACTCGTTCTAGTATTAGATGTTAAGGTGTTAATGTACCGAAGTAATGTGGTGATTTAATATTCGTTACATACTCTTTATTATTAAAATAATGCCCCATATTATCATATGTGGGGAAGGATGTTCAAGTTATTCTGTGGGGAGGAGCGATTGTTGGATGAGTCGCTTGATAGATCGTTTTGATTCCTTTTGTTTCATTTTAATATATAGATTTGAAAGTTTTCTGCTTATTTTATGTTAAGAATGGTTGTAGAATTTGGTCGTTCATTTTCCCTACCTTTTAGAAATGATTTTGGTATGATCTGATTTGGTGCAGGTCAGAAATGAGTTGATATGATTTGATATGGGTCAGTAATGGATTGAAGTATTCAAATATTTATATATGGGTCAGAAATTTTGATATATTTGTATCTTGATAATATATAAAAGGACACGGCCGATGACTATTTACCACATTGTTTTAATCTAGCATGTTGTTATTTCAAAATTGGAAACAAAATAATATTACTGAAATAGGCTTTAAAGTTGTTTTTTTTAAGTCTTAAGTTATAGAGCAGCTGTTATTCACAATGGAATATTAAGGAAGCTTATCGTAATTAATAGAATTCAACTTCAACGCTTTCCTGAAGGAGGGGTTTAATGGAGTGTTCCTATTCTATTTTGACGCATGTTAGCATTTTTCAGATCAATTAGCCTATAGGGCGTTTAATTTGATCGATACGGTGATTGATTTTGCTTGATCTCTTCTTTTCAACTTCGGTATCTTTTCCATGGCGAATGTCTCACCGGTGTTGTGCAGTGCGGATTCCTCTCGCTATCGTTTGTGCCTAAACAGCGGACATTTTCAGGACCAAATAGTGCGGGGCCAGGATCAGTGGGGCCAACATCGACTGGTTGTAGTGGAGAACCGTTGACGCCTGATAATGTGGTAAGTGGAGAAGTTGGGGTCCAAGCGGGTGCAGCGACGTCTTCGTTGTTGGCCGAGCAGGTCGTTGAGGGAATGATACCGGATGATGAACCTGGAACGTTGCCACAAGTTATTGTCCTTTATTTGGTGAGCATTTAACCATTTCCGTTCTCGTTAGAGCATCTGACGAGCCATTCGTTAGACAAGCTCGCTATAGCATTCTGGAGAAGAGTATATGCGGGAAGAGGTGAGGGCTATTTCCGAAACAACTGTGATCTGACTTGTAATGTAAACCTGAGTTGGTGTAGTGTTTTTTAGATAGTTTGTTTATTGTATTACAAGGGCGTGGAAAGCATAAAATAATAAGGAAAACATTCTTGCGATAGAGGATGGTATTGATTGTACTGGTCACTTCGTTTTAATTATGTTTCTGATATACGCTTTAACAAGTGTGCAGGTGAGAACTTATCTTTTAGAACTGTTTGATAGCCGAACTTAGAACTTACCCTTTAGCACTGTTCGATAGCCGAACTTCACGGTATATGTTTGAGACTTGTTGAGAAACTGTTTCTATGAAATTGGATTTTTGGTTCTGAAGTTCTTTTATTGCTTTTTGGCTGCACAATGCAGAGATTGCATGTGAGGGTTAGAGGGAGGGGGGTTGAATCGTTGATCCTCCGGAAGAAAGACATAACCTTTAAAGTTGGATGGTGACCTCATAATTTGGAAGGGCGAATAAGCACACTTTTGAGCTAAAAGTTGATTTATTTATTTCTTCTATACTAATTCAATACAATGATCCATAAATATATGTGCTGATATTGAATTTATTCAGTCAGTGCAGCAGAGATGTTGAGGCAAAAGTTGATTTTCTCCTCTGATTTATCATTGTTCGGTGGCATAGGGGCAGTTCATCGAAGATAACTGACTTTTTATCGTGGTGCTGCTGTCGTTGTTCATAAATTATTACCTCATCAAAAAAATATATATATGTAGCGTTGGTTAATGTTTTCGATGCTGTTTAGGTGAATCCTTTCTTGATGGGTAGCGAAGAGAACCCGTTGGTGGCTCGGGTAGTCACCGTGGCATTGATGCGAGCATTTAATGCACTCCTCTATCGGCTCAACGTACGACGTCGACCACAGTTGCAGTTGGAGATCGTTGGCCTGCAAAGCATTTTTGATTATACGTCAACATGTGCTGATTTTCTCAAGGATGAACGAGGACGCCTGAACGCTTTTGATCAAGGTTTTTCTTCATTCAAATTTTTTTTGCTTTTATGGGAATGTAGTGATGAAAGTTTGATTAAATCCTAAGGTTTCTCGGTCTGATAGTATACGAATTGTTGTGGTGTGAAGTGTTCTCATATTGACATTATTTTTTTTCTTTTCAATGTTTTCAAGGTACAGCTAACATTCGGCTGGCAGCAACTGCCATTCACAGAAATATTCTATGTTGTAGAAGTTGTCGTGGTACCACAGTAATTGATTGATCTGCTATTATTACTGCAGTAACCGTTATTACTTAATTACTTATTCATATGGTAACTACCGTGTTTTCAGGTCGTATGGAAAAGACACTAAACGAGCGTCTATCCTCTGCCGATTCATTAAAAACTGTTGCGTTATCGGTATACTCGCAGTCGCGTATCGTTTTGGCAGACGTTGTAGGTGGAATTCTACCGAAAAGTATGACTCGATTCGGTCCTGCATCGGCGATGGGTGATCTTCTTGGTGACCTTGATAAGAAGGAACCTATATTTTACAAGGTGATCCCGTTGTATAATGTTCTAGTGGATGATTTCAATTCAGAAGTTGAAAGTGAGAAGGCATCAGTAAATTAAGCTTGAAATGGCCCAAAGAAACTAGGATAGAATCGGCAGAGATGAATGAGTTCTTCTTGTTGGTGGTAATTATGGCAGCAGAGAATCTTACAGGCACTAGTGTAATGGGGGTTTATGGTGTTGCGGTTTTTATCTCTTTTTATGGTTCAAATGCCATAGCCATTGCATTTCTTTGCAAGCGTAGTTGTATATTTTGCTTCTCAGCATGCGTTGTTTTAGGTGTTAGTGTTTGTTTGCCTTCTCAGTGTGGCATCTTTTGGGTACTGGGCACAAATGAAATCGATAGGAGAGAGGGGAGTTGAAGGAAAGGAAGGAAGGGAAAGAGGGGTAAGAGCTAATGCTTGTTTAGAAATATTGAGAATATCAGTTGGATTAATTTAGACAGCATATGTATTCACGGTAAAGTGGCTAATTTTTTATGAGCGAAAGCGGAGATTTTCTCTTAAAAATGCCTGAAGCAAAATAACTTCGGCTGCTGTAATTTATTTCAAGAAATATGTGCTTGAGACACTTTGTGGTAGTGGAGGCAATATGGTATTGTTTTTAATTAACTCAGCCTATCAGCGTGTACATGTTACAGGTGATTTATGCGGGAGCTGCGAAGAAAAAGGGCGAATGCAATTTCGAAAAAACGCTTTATTGTTATGCGCTTTTGCCAATTTACTTTTTCAAACCGCAGAATAGCAAACAGTGTCTGTGCATGAACGTGTGTCTGTCTTTCTCCTGGTCGATGGGTCGATCCAGCTATCTAATACTTGTGGCTTAAGAGCCACTGGGATACCCATGGAGTGATACCATTATCGTAAATCCATGTTGCATCATCCATTGCGACGAGAGTTGTAGTCATTGAAAGGTGAAAAAAATTTCAGGTGCCATGTAAGCCATTCATATTGGCACCACCACCACCGGTGATGCAACGTTCAAGTGGTGACATAATGCAAATCAATACAGATGAAACGGTTCTCTTTGTCAGCTACTGTCTCATCGGTAACGATTGGCTGGCTGCAACGGTCACTGACCATCAGGGTCATCTACTCGACAACTGTCTCATCAATCTCAGGCTTAAGCCTGACCATAAAAGGTTTGTAATCGGTGACTCACGGATAGAGAGAGAGAGAGGGGGTTTATGGTGTTGCGGTTTTTATCTCTTTTTATGGTTCAAATGCCATAGCCATTGCATTTCTTTGCAAGCGTAGTTGTATATTTTGCTTCTCAGCATGCGTTGTTTTAGGTGTTAGTGTTTGTTTGCCTTCTCAGTGTGGCATCTTTTGGGTACTGGGCACAAATGAAATCGATAGGAGAGAGGGGAGTTGAAGGAAAGGAAGGAAGGGAAAGAGGGGTAAGAGCTAATGCTTGTTTAGAAATATTGAGAATATCAGTTGGATTAATTTAGACAGCATATGTATTCACGGTAAAGTGGCTAATTTTTTATGAGCGAAAGCGGAGATTTTCTCTTAAAAATGCCTGAAGCAAAATAACTTCGGCTGCTGTAATTTATTTCAAGAAATATGTGCTTGAGACACTTTGTGGTAGTGGAGGCAATATGGTATTGTTTTTAATTAACTCAGCCTATCAGCGTGTACATGTTACAGGTGATTTATGCGGGAGCTGCGAAGAAAAAGGGCGAATGCAATTTCGAAAAAACGCTTTATTGTTATGCGCTTTTGCCAATTTACTTTTTCAAACCGCAGAATAGCAAACAGTGTCTGTGCATGAACGTGTGTCTGTCTTTCTCCTGGTCGATGGGTCGATCCAGCTATCTAATACTTGTGGCTTAAGAGCCACTGGGATACCCATGGAGTGATACCATTATCGTAAATCCATGTTGCATCATCCATTGCGACGAGAGTTGTAGTCATTGAAAGGTGAAAAAAATTTCAGGTGCCATGTAAGCCATTCATATTGGCACCACCACCACCGGTGATGCAACGTTCAAGTGGTGACATAATGCAAATCAATACAGATGAAACGGTTCTCTTTGTCAGCTACTGTCTCATCGGTAACGATTGGCTGGCTGCAACGGTCACTGACCATCAGGGTCATCTACTCGACAACTGTCTCATCAATCTCAGGCTTAAGCCTGACCATAAAAGGTTTGTAATCGGTGACTCACGGATAGAGAGAGAGAGAGAGAGAGAGAGAGCATGAACATCCTATACAGCATCCTGAAGTTGATCCTTGCTTCTTTTAGATCCTTGCCTCAAACACGTTAATGATTGCGTTACGTGAGCTCATGCTCAAGCGAGTTACTGCAATTGGCTTTTTTGCTTCATTAGCGTTGGCATCAACTTTGTTTTTCCATAAGCTTGCGATTTTATCGATTTTGATTTTTAGTATGGAAATGGCCTTTTGTGATGGAGTTTTTCTTCAATTTTTTTCTGTTTTGTTTTTTTTTTCGGGGGGGGGGAGGAGAGGTAAAAATTTCTTCAATGCTTCCTGCAACTCCAAAGACTGTTGTGAGCACATAGTTTCTGACGACTTTCATGGGATCAGATTAAAGGGAGACTAACCTATTGAGGGGTCAGTGTGTTTCTTTCATGAGTCATTGCGAGTGCCAAATGTCATGAGAGTGATGGTTGTGTTGTATGACGTTGCTGATAGTAGACAATGAGAGAGTTGCGCATCCAGGCTTGAATGTTTTAGAACGATCCCAGCCGAGAATGGATTTTACAGTAAGTAATATCTCCGAGACCAGTGATGTCGTGCTATCATCGCTGATTCGTTATCTGTATGGAACTGGTGCAAAAGTCTGAATGAAACTTTTGCATTTACTTGAAGAGTTCACTAATTACAGGGTGAATATGCGGTATAAACAATCAACGCAGATTCGTGATAGCCTTTATCGGCTGTGGTCGTATATACTTGGAACGTTGGCAACGGGAACGAAGAATTGGCGTTTGGTGATCGGCAGAGTTGGGCGAATCGGACATGGCGAATTCAAATGTAACATATTCGTCATTTTTTCATCAGATCCAGCTTCTTGCATTTGCAATTTCAGAGTTATCTGCGGGAGGTTATAGCTTTTCAGCTCATCATAGGGGAGGGCTAAATTTGAGGAAGACTAAACGTGGCCACGGGTGAAGGAGGTCCGAAATGACACTCAAGGAGAAAGGGCTGAATTTGAGACGCTAAGGAAGAAGGGGAAGAAAAGGGGAGTACAACATTGGCAGGGGGAAAGAGTGGGGGGGTGTTCGAGGATTCACCGAATAATATCCGGAGGCAATAATATGCGTGTAATTCCTTGGTTTCTGTGACTGTATGGGAAGTGTTTCGCATTATAGTGAGTAAGCCATACAATTTTTTGGAATATATTCCTTTAACGATTGGCACATAAAGAATACTTGAATTTGAGCGTCATCTTTAGTACGTAAAAAGGGCATTGAGCTCGAGCTTCAGCTTGAGAGTTTTCCTTAGTGTGCAATTCCGCATACTTAAAGAGTTGTTCAGGCACTTGCCAATGATCCTTTGTAATAGACCAATTGAGTAGATAGGAATCACTCATTATTTTATGAAAACAATCTTATTGGTATCGGAGAAGTGAGTTGAAAAGATTACTAAAATATTTCATTAACATCGTGCAATAAAGAGGGCATCGTGCAATCATCTTCAATGGGCGTTATATCAGCATCATCATCAACTGCAAAACTGCTCCTTTGTTAGGTGTTTAGGTATTATCAGTTGGTGTATCACTCAATCACTATCAAAATAGCAATTATTTCCACTTTGCTTTTATTCTGCAGCAAACAATATTTCATGTGTTTCCTTTTATATATTCAAATCGTGCGGTTGCCTGCTTTGAAATTTTGAAGCAACGATTTTAGTTTGGACTCAACTGCTAAGCAAATCATATCTGAAGCAAGTGGGATCACGAATGAAGCACGCATGCCGGTCTTGTCATATGATGCCTGGAACAGCGGTACTTTTTTTCATTTTCTTAATTTCCGAGTTCATCACTATATGGTCCCTTCAAAATTTCTATTGATGAGGAATGACTTAAACGCTTGAAATATTATACTTCATTCACTCCCTCCCTCTCCACTTTCATACCACAGTCACGGTACTGAAGGAAAATAGGTCTTAGCACGGAATGTATTTGCAACTAAAATTCGTCGAGCCAATTGATATAGGTTAGTTATACATAACCTTCGTTGACAAGTGTTGATATATGTGTATTGCGATTTTTTTCGTATGACATAAATCATGTTGTGAAATTTGTGTTTGCAAGCAGATGAGTGCTGTGTGGACAAATTTCTTAACTGCCTGTTTTATATTTTCATCTTCGTCGAATATTTTAAGGAAACACCCGGAGTGTTATCGGCGTGTTTGGTAAGTTTGGAACCAGAAGCACATCTTCGCATATTCCCATCGTCATTTCAACATGACGAGCGGTTTGTTAAGAACGCTCGCTATCGTACGTTGACGACACCTGATGACTGCAGCTGTACACATATTCTTGTCTTTCCGACCAGCCCCGAATTGAACGTGAGTCGTTTGGTTGGGCTTTCATCTCTTTCTGCTATACTTATATGCGTGTATGCGTTCGTACCTGTACGAAATGCGAAGGTAGTCTGTAAATATGTGTATGTATCTATGTATAGCATACACACGTCGCTAAATATACAAGTCACAATTATATATATATATATATAACATATGTCGTTTTCATGCTTCTTTTTTTAGCTGGATCACCAAGGTGGTTCGGGGGCGGCCGAGTTAGAGGAAGACGATTTTTCCAATCTACTGACTGAAGAAATCGGTGAAGAGTTCAGCGATTTGATTGGCAATGGAGAAGATCTGATCTCAAATGCGTCGGGTCCACCGCCGCAGTCCGCAGGATTTCGAGTTGGTGGAAATACGGGTATCCCGAGCGAATATGCCGGTGAGCGATTTATGAGTTTTTCTTTTTTGTAGGAGTTCTAAAGTAAGCTTCGAGCTCATTAACCCTTGATTCAGGAACTGTTAGTGGCCATGAAAATAATAGGTTGTCGACAGGATGTTGGGGAAGCTTTGCAGATCTGTTTATTTTCTTGTTTCAACCTCTCGCACGAGGTACCTTGTACAGGTATTCCGCAAAGAGAGTTCGGTTGCTTTCCTTGAATGTTGTAGAGTTTGCATTAAGATTTGTGAAGTCCATATATAGCGGTGAGTAATAAATCAAATTTTTAGATGTATCTATCGAAAATCAGCCACTAGCAACTGGCTACTACGTGTCGACAGCACCGGCATCCGAATTACCCGACTGGTTCTGGTCAGCGTGTCCATCTGCAAAACGCCGCAACCCGGTGCATCTGAAGAGCTCACTTCATTTGAATACACCCAATGTGCAACAGGGTGACGACATATCCTCCTTTGGTGCCAAAAGCTCCGAAACTTCGCATCATCAACTCGATAGTCAGGCAACGGTCGATGTCCTGAGGTGAGTCAGTGCAGTGATCAAGTAGTATTTGCAACGGTTGGGGAGTGGGGTATAGGAGAGAGAAGGATTTTGAGTTCTTTTCTGACCAGAATGATAGAAACTAGGAGAGTGGAGTATCTCTTTGTTTGCCTTTTTTTTGAACGGCATGACCTGGTTCATTCAAGGTTGCTTTACAATCTTCGATCACTTGTAGTTCAAAGTTCACTACTTTTTCGAAAATCGTAATTCATTCTTTTTTTCCCTATCTTCTTCCTTCTGTTCCTCACTACCACCTCCGACTTTAGACCCTACTGTGCCCATGCTCCCGATTTATACTTTTTGTCTGAACTATGAAGAACTATGCCGTAGTGATAGAAAGCAGCTCTCTAAAGCATATGATGGGCTTTTCACTCGTTGATGATCTTCTGCACAAGATTAGTTGGCTATAGGAGATCTGAGCGATCGGTTCCTGTATGAAGCTGAACTGGTTGGATGTTCTTCAGCTTAATTGTTTAGGTGATACAATTGCAAGGCGATTATCGTTCTTCTGTTCTCCTTCATTTCGTTTTGAGTAAAGCATAACAGAAGTTGTTCTTGGCAAGTTATTTTGGTCAACGAAGGGAAAGACGTATATAACTTTTTTCTACCATCCTGCAACCGTTCTCTTGGTACACGAAGGCCATCACGAAGTCGGATCGTAGCGTATTCTTAGAGTGAAATATTTCAGATATGTTCTGGAAACATACAATGCGCTTTCATGGCTGAATATGGATTTCGTAACCGGAGAACGACGTTCATGCTTACCGGTGCATATCCAAGCATTGATGAGGTTATGCAACACGGCAAATCGTCTCATCAACTAAATACTATCTGCGCATTCCTCTTGCATTTATCAACGAAGAAATGGCAGCATGAGGGGGAGTTGCATCATCACTGCGGTATTCTATTCCGCTTCAATTTTTAACGGCAGTGGCAATTTTTGCGTTTCTATTGAAGGGATTCAGCAAGTTATAATTATATTTTAATGGAATTGTAGTGATCGGCGAATCAAGTGGAATTGTTGCCAAATGAAGCCAAAAGCCTATTTTAGTAAAATGATATATTGGTAATGTGGGAAATTTGACTCGCATGAGACGTCGACGATAGATAGAGCACTTTTTTATTGCCGCTTAGCAATAAGTTGTAAATTAAAGCGGTGTTAGATTTATGGATTGTAATATATGAAGGTTACCTTGTAAGACTTCATTTGGCGACTTTTTACCATATTATTCTGTTGATACGCAGGAACGTTCAAGTTGGTAGTTGCTTTCTTCTAATAGGATGGCAGCTATCGGTCACTTAATCAAGTGAAATAAGATTGAATTGAAATGGTGACATTTCTCTCGAAAAATATACAATTGATATTCCGCTTTATTTATTAATTGCTTATTAATTGAAGAAAAAAGCGAAATTTCTTATGCCCATCTTATAGGTGAGCGCACTTAAGATTTTCATTATCGTTTTCTCAGAAAAAAATTTTCAAATTTTCTGAAGACCAGGGTTTATAAAACTGATATTACGGTAAACGTCTGCGAATGCGAGTATTTTATGACCTAAACAAATTGTTTTTGCCATTCAATTGAAATGGTTTATAAAATTGCCGCATTAGATCCAAGATATGAGAGCTTCGCTGAGAATAACTTGTAAGAGTGAAGGGTTGTATTGGATATGAACGAATACTTTTTCTATATTTGAAAAGGATTTCTTTCTTGGGTACACGCAATGACCATGTTGTTTCACTGCAGTTCAATTGGTTTTTTTTTTAAATCTTCCCAATATTCGGTTATCTTATCGAGAAGTTCGATTTTTATAGGCAAATTAAGCAACTCATACAAAACCGCATAAAGTTTCCACTGTCCTCATAGTAAACTGTGGATTTTGAGTACGGCAGCTAGTGCAGAGAAGTTAAAGATTTTTTGGTATTTTGTTGAACGCCATTGATTCAAGTATAGGGATTGGTCGTGCCCGAGTGATTGAACAATAAAAAACTGCACGAATGATCGAATAAGTTTTGCTTATAATGAGGGTAATCTACAGATCAGAGCTTCAGAAGATTCGCTTCCTTTAAAGTGATATATAAGCATTTGCTGCGTAAAAATAATCTACTCTGTAGTGCAGCAAAATAGTCATAGTTGTATGCCGAATCCTGCTTTCTTTGAATTGTTCTTCAGCTCTTGCACCGACAAACTAGGCTGTAAGGAAGGATTGCAGTCGGAGGAGACCAGTACTAGGCTATAAATGGGGATTGCGGTTTAAGGGGACCAGTGTTTTCTTTTATATACTTTTAGGAGAGGAGTGGGCAAAGTTTTCTTTTCCATTCCCTTCCCTTCTGATGGCATTACTTTCCCTTCTAAACGGGAACTAGAAGCTGAATAGGGTTGGAAATGTTATGGCACACGAGCAAAGTAGCATCATGTGAAGCCAGTTATTAACGCCGGTATTACGAGGTTTCAACTCATTGGCGGTTTACATAGTTGTCGATATATAAAACGAGGCTTTTTCATCAGCTGCGGTATGATTGATTTCGTGGCAAGACGCAGTTTATTTTGTTAATATTTATAAAGTCGCTTGAATTACCTCTATTTTTTATTTTTATTTTTTTTGAGAATTTCATTGTTGAATTTTGTTTCGTGTGTTGTTCTATGAAGACACAGATGATGAGGATTGAGTTTTTTATATGAATTTGATGCCCATTATACCATATAAATTAGCTTTCCTCGATTTGGCTGTTCCAATGTGGTGTCATCGTTAAGCGCAAACTGTTGTGGTAATGAAGCCTATATTAGAATACTTTTACAAGCTGGAATATGCAAATTCCTCAATAATTGTGCAGATTTTTAGCAACGATGGCAATTTGATCATCTGTATCTTGTTTACTTAATGTTACCTCGGTCAATCCTAATAGATTGGCCGTATGCGTTCTCAGTATTTACTGGTGGTTATTACATTTAATTACATAAATTGTGCACATGAATAGTGTGATTGTATCCATGCTGAGCAATGAAATGGTGAATGGCAGATGTGGTAAAGCTTTGACACGATGATTCGTTGATGGCAAGATCGAATCCCATCAATCGCGAAAATTCAAAATTCGATTAATCAAATTGAAATTTAGAATTGGATAGTAGTACATTGGGAAAAAATGCAAGAAATTTGTTTTTAAAAAATGGAAATGGGCGAATATCGATTTCAGGGTTTTTGTCTTCTAGTATACGTTGCGGCAGGGCACCTTAGTTGTGCTATTATTCAGGCAGGATTTATCATATTCTATGCCGTCGCCACCCGTCCGTCCATCCCTTTGAGAACACCCTTGATAAGGTATTTTAATAGACTCTCTTCTCTTAATGTTTTCATACTGCTGGACTTTAGTTGAATTATTCTATTTCCTCCCACCTAATTAACAGGTGAAGAAAGGTGTGCGGGTTGATGCCCGAAGACAGCTGTATGTGTACAAAGTTTTATGTATGCTGCCTTGTTCTATTCTATTGAATGGTTTCTATTTGATATATGTCTATAAATACAGCGTACACTCTGGATGGATGGATCATTGCAGTTGAATGATCCCGTTAGCGATTTTCGTTTGTTTGTTTTTTTTCTCTCGAATAATGTTTTAGCTTACTATCAGTCTATTGAGTAGAGATATCTTTTCATTTTGCTGTTTTTCTCTTGCATCCTCTGCATGCTCTTTATTGTTTTTATGTTTATTGTTATTGCTGCATTGTTTATTTATTCATTTTTTTTTCTATCGTGGAATTTCTATGATTGATTCAATTTTACTTTCTTTGTAAAATTTTTTTTATTCTCTTATTTTCCCTGTTTTCTTTTTCCAACGTGTTTAATTTTTATTATCTGCGATAATGAAAAACAGAAATGAAACCTATAATAAAAAAAATTAAATGAAACTGATTGTCTTTTTTTAAATATTGCATAGGAAAAAAAAACTTTCTATACTGCAAATTTCCTACGATCAAGACCTAACTCATAGTACTTCTAGTATCTCTGATAAGCTGAAATGAGCAAATGGAGCCGAAAATTTTTTTTTAGACAACGCTGTTATCTTTCAAAATATTGTGCTATAAGATAAAATGAGCCGGTACGCATATGAAATATCATTGCCAACTGTCGACATTTCTATTTGGAAAATTATCATATCAACAATTTATCAGCAAGTTTTTTTTTCACAAATTGGCGAAATTGGTTGAGCAAAGTTTCTGGAAACTTTCGTAAATTTTGATCGGTCAAAATTTTACAAGAATCTGATCAGCAATTGTGAACATAACGAACAAAGAATTTCCCGAAATGTTGCTAGTCTTTCAAATAAAATATGCAGTGATGTAGTTTATGTTAGAATTTCTAGTAAATTGTTACCGATTCGAACGCTGTGGTGGAACTATGATAGATGCATGAGTTCTGCGGATATGTTGAAAATTTGGATTCGTAACAACATGGAATTTCAGCATTCTGCTCCATGTAAATTCAAATGATAAGACATTGCTTTGATCTAAAGAGTGAAAGGATGAGGAGAGCAATCATACTCATTTCGTCTTCGGAGTTGGGAGTTTAGAATTTTTTTTTTTTTTTGAATACATCGTTTCAGGCGTTTTCATGCTCAAAAATAGGGATATAGCAGAGCTGGCTATCGGAACCGACTATACGTCTATATGCATCTTGTAAATGTTGCAATCGATGCGATATATTTCCGATTGAAATATTTACGTACTATGAGATCATAACACATCGTTCATACTGGAGTATAAGCAGAGATGTGCAGAGGTATTAAGAAAATGAACAAATATTTTTTGTGCATTATTGAGCAAAAATGAGAGCCGTAGAAATTTATCTTTGTTTTGCTGAGTGAATTTCAACATTTTTCATTGGAAATCATGATTAGCAAAAGATATGTGGCACTTAAAAATATTGAAATGTACTAAAATAAGGAGATTTTCTTTAAAAAATTCTGTGAATAGATATTTATACCTCACGAAATGGACGTTCATAATTCAAACCAGCTGTTTTATTAGATAGATTCTATCATCAGGTAAATGTGGAAATAAATAAATGAAAAACATGCTAGAAAAATGGAATGATACGACGTTTTGCATCTAATTCGTCGGATCAGCAGTATTCACGATTAAATTTTTTTCACTGTAGATTTAGTGATTCCCGAATTGCAACATGCTACGGACACCATAAATATATCAGTGCCCGCGGATGCGACTTTCCCATTACGTAAATTTTTAAAAGCCCACAGAAACGAAATAATCGCTACCAATAGATTCGTTCAATCTATAAAGGGGATTGCATCTGTATTATTCGTTAGGCGAAGACTATTCTGTTGCCTCCCAACCGCTCTGCTATTATTTGTCCACGTGTGCGGGTGTTTTCATTCCCTGATTTGCCCATTATGGGAAAAAGGATTTTACGAACGATGAGAGAGGGAAAGATTAAAAAAATGAACGGAAATCATTTTAGAAAAATCGAAGAATATTTTCGCCTCCAATTTATGCCCTCTTCGATAGACCGCGTTTTTTCCGACGGCTGTTATCAGCCCTTATCAGTGTTGTCAATATTATTTGCTTATCGCTTCTTATCACGTGTTCTTGCCGCATATATACGATGAGTTAATTTATTATTTCAGTAAAGAAAAAAAAACTGATAAATTAATAGTGAATTCGAAGTAGAAAGACAACGAATGGGACAATGGGAGGGGAAGCAAGGGCAATATTCTAGTATTTATAATTTGCTCGTTGAGAATGTAACGAAAAGTTTTTTTTGAAACAATTTTCCAATTTTTTCGAAGTTTCAACATTTTTTCCCACTGCAACGGTCGGATTATCTCGAAAAAAAAGGTCCTAGTTTTTGTGTTGAGTAAGAGGATTTTGGAAATCCAGAAGGAGGTACACGTTCACGTTCATCCTAGAATTTTAGAATGCTCTAAACTTTTCTGCTTTGTGAAAATTGCTTTCCTCAATTTTCGAAATAAAAGAAAAAAAACTTAGTTCTGGAAAGTGTAGACGAACCCCATCTCTCCTATCGATCATTTTAGGTACCACTATTTTATTAGATGCTTCATTTTCTTCAGATTGCGATCGATGATCGTTTACGTCTCCCCTGTCTTCGCCGATAATTCGCCAGCTGAAGTTGTTATTAACAGCACTCCCATAATAAGGTGAAATAGGCACGGTGTCAGGAAAGTTAAGTATTACTGAGAGAAATGGAATGAAAGTGAACCTCAGCCCGAGTTTGACGAAGGATAAGAAGAAGCATCGAGTAGTGCAGCGTTTTTTTTTTTAAATTTCAGGATATCCTATTTTCAAGATTTTGATGGAATTTTCTCTTATTTTCTCAATAACCGAGGAGTTTTCCTCGATGAAGATGGGCTTTTATATGAGATCAAACATGTCTCGAGAGCGACTTCTATGTGCTCTTTTTACTGGTTATGAAAGTTGAAAATGCTGGGTGACGTATCTGATAGGTGATCAAAAACAACTTCTTATCAGTTGACGGTGATTACAGCATTTACTTAAAACTTCACTTATTTATTTCAAATATTTGATTATTGCTCAGAAGATCTTCGATAGAATACGATTCAATAAGAGGTTTGATCGGTTCAGCGTTATTTATCATCAAAGAATTGAGCGACGCTGAAGTATATTAATACATCTATGTAAGTGATCAATTCACTCTTGTTAACTTATCGTTCACGTGATCGATAAAATGTGCACGAGGAAGATGCGTTTCTTTTCTAATTCATTTCACTTCTTGCAATTATTAATTTTATCACTTCATAAATTCCACATTTTTCAACATATTTAATGGAAAAATATCAATATTGTTTTGTGTTGCTTGACGATGATACAATACACCTTCATATCGTTTCAATTGTTGACGACACTGCCAACCAAGTATTTGGGAAAACCCGATTATCTACAGCCTTTAATACCTAAAGGGCAACTGTTGTCGTTTTATTTTCTGAAATATATTGGTTTGTGATGATCGAAAATGATTATAAGTGTTGTGCAGATTGAATATTGGAATGTTTATGTTTAATGGTTGCTGCTAAATTTGAAATATTGCTACTAAATTTACGTCTAGTTGACATTCCTAGATTAACCCTAACAAACAAACCCACAACGACGATGGTCAAGGAAATGAATGAACGAGCGGTCACTCGAACTTTGACCATTAGTGCAACTTTCTATGCGAATTTGCTTACTAAATCCCATTGAATAAGCGAGCGATTGGGTGAATAAATCGTTTAATTTAATTTGGAGAAGAATTCGCATCGATTGCTTGGAATAGAGGTATAGATATGTATTCAGCATCAACTGTTAGAACATTCAGTAGGCATTTGTCACCCATAAATTGTCTTTTCTACTGAAGACAAAGCGCTTTTCATAAATGTTTTCTAAATGATTTATGACACTC
Organism: Baylisascaris schroederi; assembly: GCA_006503575.1. NCBI lineage: Eukaryota > Metazoa > Nematoda > Chromadorea > Rhabditida > Ascarididae > Baylisascaris > Baylisascaris schroederi. The sequence goes on from QEWY01000398.1 coordinate 313,444, forward strand.
TAAATGATTAATCTATGCTCCATTTGAATTGTTTATTTCAAGGTGTTTTTTTTAATATGAAATGTTCAAAAATCATAGAACCAAAAATATTTTTTCTTGAGTAACTGATCTGTTTGCGTTTCTCGTTGTTTTATACCATGTAATGAGAGTAGAACCCCTACTTGCTCTATATGGCTTTTGTCGAAGGAGGGGGTAAGAGGGAGTAGAAATCTCTACGTCTATAGGAGTTCGTTTCCTAAACTATATTTGGGATGGAAGGAGGGAAGGGTGAGAAAATTAGTAAGGAGGTTGCGTCATTTTCTGCTACAAAATGAACTTAACGGGAAGCTACACGCAGGTAAACTTTAGCGAAGAATTCGTTAGATATTGTAAGAGGTGTTGGTGCGCGCATGTGACTTCGAAACAACATAGGTTTTTTGTGGTTTCATTCATTCTCTGAATTGAAACCCTCGATATTTATGAAAACGCAGCAGTGTCTAATAACGCACATGTTTTCGTATGCGGCCGACCGGTATAGAGATCCGAGGCTAAAAGTATATCATTGTACCTTTGCAGAAGCATTCTGTGATATTCCTATTTTCTTGTTTACGCACCACAGGTAGTTTTATTCGTCAGGTGTTTTAACTCTTGCGCATCCCAAACTACGGCAATGACACTTCGGTAGATACCAATGTTCGGAGTTTATTCGATTTGCCGAAAAAATAAACCTTATCTAGGAAGATTGCATGAGCGATCGAAAATGAAAAAAAAAACATGAAGCGATTGAGTTATTTGAGCTTTTTATTTATTTAATAATTTTTGAAATTGTTTAATCAGATAAGTAGGATGTAAGAGCATATATCATACAAGCTTTCTTGGACCATTTCACTACTCTTTTTGAATTTCGAACTCGATTGTTAAGTTGGCAAAATACTGAGTTCAAAATTTCATACCCCAGAATATTTGAATCGAAGAAAAATTCATTTTTTTAAACAGCAATTATGACGTAGGATTGAACAAATAGATTTCATTGCATTAGTTCCACTCATTTGTGAATCGAAATTGGCTAATAAATAGACAGATATGCAAACAATAACTCTAATGTATACATAATCGACGAACGATGCTGTTTAACAATGCATTTTTTGTGAAGCCAAACAGAAAGATTCATAAGATCCATACATGTGCTGTGCTATACTTTATGAGTGTTTTTTTTAAAATAAGTCACATGCTAATTGGAAAGATCTTCTCATCTATTGTTCCACCTTTCCGACATTGTTTCTTCGATTATCCTTTTTGCATATTTTTTTAGATATAATTTTTCATGGGGAAATTCTTCGCTGATGTAGAACTGCTTTTAGCAGTAATAGTTGCCTTGCTATGCCTTTACCTGATCCCTTAAAGGTTATTACTAGTTCGAGATGTCACGACAAGTATATCTTCAGTGATATCAAGTACCAATTTAGAAGTTTTTCACGCATGTGCTCTACAAAGTGTGCTGAGGGAGGTCTACAATGAGTGCACCTAGATCGTATGAGGTTGGCAATGGAATCAGAGGGAGGGAAATCAAGTGAGTGTTGCACTAGACATCAATCAGCTGCTTGAAGAATGCAAGATGAAAAGCGTGAAATTGCTATAGAATTCGCTAGGCGTCGAACACCATACGTTTATATACGAAACAACTTTCTTCTATCTATAGTTTAATGTTGTGCATCTTAAATAGACAGGCATTGGCTAAAGTCAGAGGAAGTCTTGAATGAAGAAATATATAACGGTCCCTGTGAAGTGAAACCCATTCCGATTTGGATGGATTTTGGATTGTGTGGAAAAATTGCATTGCTTTTCGTTTAGACGCGACATCATACATCACTCTCATGGTGTAAACTGAACTAATGTCGTTATTTAACCTTCTTTGTTCACCTGCAAGTTTTTTTTTAGCTATGAATGGGAATTGCGTGATTTAGGGGTTTTGCTTTAAAAAAAAAATGGCGGCTATTGTATAGAATGATGAAATTTGTTATGAACTTCGGCCCTACTTGGAGGAGAGGAGGTGGGGGGGGGGGGGGGGGAGTTTCTGACGAGGGCGTTGATCGGCTTACTTTGCCAGTCAATATCATTAGCCAATATCGCGTTCCCCCTCCCTTCCCTTATTTACGGGAAAGTTGCTTTGAGTAGAAAACTTCACTTCCTTGATTCACGTCAGTAGTGAATAGAATCGTAGATTTTTTTAATTCTTATGACTATCATGCTGCAATGTGCTTTTATAAAAGGTGGTTTTTGTAGGGGATTTTGAGAGTTGATTCTTCACAAAATTCCTATTATTTTTTGGAGTTGTGGCGTTGCAAAGCTGCTTTCCTACTCTTTTTCGATATGTTCGAGATCGGATTTGTCGTTTCTGTTCATAAAAAATAATCTACATTGAGAAGGAGTCAATTCTAACTTTAAATTTAAAAAAAAAGATGTAAATTCCATATGGGAATTTATGATCAGTGATGGGAGCCCCGCTATTCAAGCTTTTCTCCCAGCTATCATGTTATCAGGAACTGCCCCCGACTCACCACTGTTCGTTCCTTTTTTTTGCTGCTTGCCGTTGCTTGTAGCTGGACCAAAAATCGTACATTTCATCGCTATGAAGGGTTGTTATTGTCATATTCGACATGACTACATTAATATATTCAAATGCGTGGGTGCCGTGAGAGATGAAATGCTCCTATTTGTGAGGTCATCACGATCATAACAATTCAAAAACACGAAGTATTTCCTTGGAAACGGAAGTATCTGAATGAGATGGCTACGTATTTCAAGCATAAGTAAAGAACGGTTGGCCAGAAATGCTCTAACTTTTAGCACCTTTTTTTTTCATCCGGCTCCCGGTGATAAAATCCTTCAGCGCTGCAATTCCTTGCTAGTTGTAGCAATCTCAGATGCATTTAACAAATTTCATGTTATGCAATAATGGAATTTATCGAAACATATTTGATGTCCACAGGTAACGTTTCTGCACTATCGCTTTCATCTTAAAATCCCATCCCACAAGCTTTTAATGAGCAGAAAATATTGATAAAATATATGCAAAAATTATGTGGCAAAAATATACGTTCTATCAGATTCAAATTTAAAAAATAGAGGTTGTTGAAGATCGATAAAATTGAGCTTAAAAAAATTGTTATTGAATGAAGATAATTATCTTCTAACATATTTTAATATGCTCGCACATATCGGATTCTTTCTTTCAATAAATTGTTGGTCGCTTTTACAGCGTTATCGGATTTTACAAGGGCGGTCAAGTATCGATCATTTTGCGCCATAAAAATCCACTTTATATTTGCGAAGCTTTGTTTCAGCCATTTTTGCTCTCCTTGGTATATGTCTGCGGCATAGCCATCTTTCTCTAAGGCAATTATATGCCAGCTCTGTTCGTTCTTGTGCCATTTACCCCAATCGGGTTGATGTTCGGTTTAAGTTTCATGTATCATCTACATGATTTCTACGTTCGCCATATCTATTTATCGCTGTCTTCATAGAGCAATTTAGTTATCTTTTTGATTGTTTTTCTCTCAGTGTTCAAAATTTTTTAAATACTTTTCATTTTTTTCCATATCATATAAGCAGAAGTAGAAAAAAGTTTGTGGTCGATATTCCCAAACGTTTTGATGGGGACGAGTTCACTTAAACTGAAAAAAGAGTATATTCTTATTCCCAGAAATTTAATAAGATGCAACAATCGCATATAACATTTGTGATATATAAAAGCAAGTCATTATTTTGAGGTTTAAGAAGGGAGGGGGTTGCAAGAGGAGGGGTGATCAAAAGAAGTGATTATTTCCTCCTGCAAAGGCTTCGAAATACAACTCTCCTTTTATTCGAGATTTCATTGCCTTCGATGAGCATTGAATTTGCATTTAACAAATTTTTGATTCAAATAAATCGTCATTTACTTTTAATTTGCATATCGCTTCTTCAGATGTCTCATCATTATGCAAATCTAACAAAAATTTCGCAGAAAATTTCACTAAACGTTTCATCATCAATCGTTTTATTTTTAGTCATAAAACGTTTTCATAAGAAAACGACAATTTTAATGGGAATATATATTGGAAACGAAGTGAATCAATAGTGGAATCGATCACATCGATCAATTAACGTCATATCGATTTTAATACCAAAAAAGCGGATGAACCATTCGATGTTTTACGAAATTTTCGCACAATATGATGCCACTTGATTATATTCATTTTCCATTGATTCGCCCTATTTTTTTTTGGAGGTAACTCATAGATGGTTTGCTGTATGTAGATGATGGATACAACAAGTGTCTTCGAATATTATTTGCGAGTTTTATCTCAACGATTTTTTTAGGCGAAGAAATATTAGTTCAGAATTTTGCATTTTGAAATATTTTGAAACCGGAAATAATGGAGAAGCAGGCAAGAAGAACTGCTTAGAGGATAAACGCTTGTGCACTCCGCTCACTTGACCGACCGGTTTCATGCTTCATCAACAAAAAATATACTATTGCAGAAAATCGTCTTCATAATTTATTGATATGACCTCCCTTAGAAATCCACTGAAAAGAAGTTTTTTTTTTGTTTTTTTGTAAACCAATAACTGCAGAATAGAAGTATGATCAGTTTGAAACTATACATAGGCTTTTTCGCGCTTTTAAATTCTTATAAATATTTACGGAATTAATGGACCAGAATATATATATATATATATACATATATATATATATATATATATACATATATATATGTATATATATATATATATATATATATATATATATGTATATATATGTATATAATTGCCTCTATTTCCGGATTCGCAATTCCAGAATCATTGTGGATAAACCTAATAAAGTTGATGTAATGTAATCTCTCATTTTTTGACTTTTATTTATCAACTTCGAAAAGAGGCGTAGACTTTTGAACTTTTCTAAATATTTAGATGCGTTCCACGTCGATCGAGTTGTAGAGAAACGAAACTTTGACGAGGTAAAGCTGTAAGACGAGTGATTTAAAGGTGAAGATATATGAAAGCAAGATGATTTTGCATTTTTTTTTCTGATAAATTATGGAACCGGTTGGTCACATAAGTGGAATGCGAAAAGTTACGAAAAATTAATGCGAATTTCTCTAACACAATTATTCATCCTTCATTTGATTGTTCATTCATTCGTTTGGAATCTTGAGTAGCTCACTTCTGAGTCAGTGATAATTACGAAGTGTCGATTTATAATGAAATAATCAGCTTCATTAACCTCCATCTCTTTGAGTTGTTTATGCCATCCTATCCATCAATGCGAAAATTCTAGTTGTTCAAAAGCGCTGTCATTAAAAATCTTCCTTTGCATACTATATTATTGCACAGAACCACCTATAAATCCTCAGTCAGTGATATTTGCATAATATTTCTATAAAGACGCACTAATGAATGCGGTTTCCCAGACACAAGGTTTCATGGTAGTTTTACAGTAACACCATAACGATTTATGGCATTATCGTAAACGATTAGATCGATTCCCGATAGATCAACGATTAGAAATCAGTCCGTTTGGGCTGTTCAATTGTTTTCATGCTTATTTTCATTACAACTTCCTCATCTCAGTTTTATTTTTGTTTCACAAGTTAGAAATATTTATGCTTACAATGAAATCTGAATATATGCAAATTTTTGCATACCTGAATAATTGTGGCGAAAACATATTTCCGGCTGTAATTTTCTGCAAATGGTTAGTTGCTTAAGAAACATGTTTGAATTGCTTAGTTCGTTGCTTTTAGGATAGTGAAATAACCCGTCGATCCGGCATCTTGAATGGCAAACAACCGGAAAAGAGTGATAGAAGAGTAGCAGCGATATGCGTTCGTTGCAAATCATCTATTTAAACAGTCTGCTGCGCAAAATACCACAAAAAAAAAATAAATCTGTGGAATGATAGATTTAAATCTGGAATGATCCAACTGTCTGCGTCAATCTTCGAAAATTCAATTCGTTTTTTGGTTTGACCGATAGAAAGCGAAATCGAACGAGTAAAACGCATAGAGTTTTTGACATGTTTAAATGTTTATAATTGCTCTTGAAATTGATTAATAGGTGGTCACGTGCCTTACGGTACAGCAAATTTCATAACTTTGGCCTCCATAATGGTGAGGCTGAAGCTATCTGACAGATCAACGAACCCATGCGCACAGACAGACACACACATAACGTACAGGCGTGATGTCGCAATAGTGAGCGCGAAGTACAAAAAAACATATATGTGCCAGTCTTCTAGTTTCAGGCAGTGATGATATTGCCACTTCGTTCGCTCGTTTCTATCGGTTGTTTTTCTGTTTTCGTTCACTTGTTGCTGTCGGTTGTTTTTCTATTCCATTACAGAGAACATGATTAGGTGTCTTGCAGTCATAAATCAGAGTAGCGAATCAAAAGAGTACAACTGAAGAAGTTGAACGCAAACATCTGCAGGTTTAGGTATGAAAAAAACCATGGTAACTTGCCCGATTCTTCATCTATATCACACGTTACCGAATACTGAATGCTGTCTTCAACAAAATCACATGGGAAGCAGTTCTTTCGACGGTGGTAATCAAGGTAGAAAGGATTATTGGAAGGGGATCGGGAGATAAGGCAGAGATGAGTGAAGGAGCAGACGCTGGCGAATGCGAAATTCTGTTGAGGGTTTAGAATACACGACTCTCTTAAAAATATGATTAAGTCCCACCTATGTCCGCGTACACTTGTATATTCTGCTTAATTCTCTCTCAAACAGGTAAATCTCGTAGACAGGTAAATTGTCTTTCTACTGAACACCTAAGTCTTTCAGACAAGTAGATTGTATGTGCAAGAAACCGAATAAGAAGCATGTCACCGCTGACAGATGGGTGGTAGGGGAAAAATGCAATAGTATTCCTCAGTAATGAATGTAGCGAACTAGAAAAAATAAAGGTTCACTTTATGAAACGTTATTCGGCTGATTGTGCATTCTGAAACGTTCAAAGATCACTTCAAAAACGTTTGTGATTTTGTGTGATTTATTCACATGTGCTCGCTTTTATCCAGAAACATCAAAAAACATCTGCATAACTACAAGCATACTTCATGATATTTCTTCGAAATAATATAGAATCTTATTTCCTTTCATTTTTTGAGGATTTGGTTATAAAGTGTTCTAGTAGTTGCTGAATCTCTGCGAGATGGAAAAGGGGAGGGGAAAGAGGGAGGGAAAATAAAGGTGTGCCTTTGTTTGAAGTGCATATGGATGACCGATACTGGAATGTCAGCATGCGGGCAATGTGAAAGGATAACGTCACTAAATCGTTAAAGATTACATTCAAATGTTTTCTTTAGTGCTGTAAAGTTTTGTTGATAATTCGCAACGAAATGGTTTATATGGGGATAGGAAGATGCAGTGGAAATACAATTCCATTAGTTTATTGTTGAATTTTCATCAGTGAAGCAAAATTCTATTCTCATTGCTTATAACCCAGTCTAACGAATATTGAGAGGTATTCGATCGGCTTATTTCGATAGTTGATCATCCAACACGGAAGTTGCCAATACACGGAAGTTGAAATGGACGAGAATTAGGCACAGCCGCTTCGAATAAGTAAATCTGTGTTTACTACATCACAAAACGGGAATAAAATGTATACTTGAAGTATTACAGTTTACATAAGACATGTTCAACAAATACGTACACATAATATGGCCATTCGCTGAAAGCTATGAGAATCACACCGTTGTCATATAAAGGTGACACAAAAAAGTCTCCAGAAACTGTAGATAATTGTGATGATAAAAACATTAACATAGCAGGGTTTTTGTGCAATGGGGTTTCTACGATGTGAAGGTTTGCAAGTGCAAGTATTTGCACCGGTGCATGAATAAGGCGAGAACTTAGCAATTCATTGTGAATTAAAAATGGTGTACCATGAAGAGAATATAAGTGGGCGAAGATTTTCTTAGTAAGATAAACATTGCGGTTATTTATAAGGTGGAGAACTTAAAAAAAGGTGGAAATTACAGCGTGTTACCTAAACATATATATGTGTGGCATGGAACATTTGCGCCATTACAGGCGCTTTTCATAGATAAGACGCTTTTATAAGATTCACAATAGAATGTAATATGAATGAAAGCGGTGTTGTGTCAGTTTTCATTATTTTGTTATATTTCCTATGAAAAAAAAAATGAAAAAAAGAAAGAAACATTCGCGAACGAGGAATATTCGTAAGATATTTGAGTTAACTATGAGCGTTTTCATTGACGTATATGCTTCATGCCTCATATGCTTGGTGTGTTATTAATGCGATCATTGGGGATATGGCATAGGACGTTTATAGGCATTTTGTTGCAATATCTGCTTTTTATGTGTTCTTCGTTTTGTATATAAACAATAATGGGATTCTTTTTCTCCATTTTTCTGCATATTTCGATTTCTTTTTACACTAAACCGAACATTAATGAAATTTATAGGGTGGCCATTAAAGTTGGTTTAGTGCTGTCTATTCCAACCTCATTCTCGTTTTCGTGAGTTCGCCATTTATGGGTTTTCAGATTCTCATCGCGCTCTTACATCTGAATCTGGACTCTCATAGTAAGAGTTTACTAAGCCGAGAATGCCATTTTGCCAATGCTTTAGCGAGCCACAAGACCATGTAGCAAGGCACTTTTTCTCCTTGACGAAGGGTCATCGCAAAGCCAAATCCCGAGAAGAAGCAATATCTTTGATCGCGTCACTGAATTGGCACTAAAGATGATCCATCGTTATCGTGTTTTACAAGGGTAGATGTTGAAAATCATCTAAAACCTTTATGATCAAACTGTTGGGAGGAACATGCTTTTTGATCTCATCGAATTCCGTCGTGAGATTGGCTAATTGAAATGGTTCGAATCTCTGCCAGGTCTTGCAAGTAAGGGCTTTCAGGCGTGATGATGCCAAAAATCGTGCTCTTGAAAATCAACGCATGAGAGGGGAGGAGTTTTTTTTTAGCATTTATAAGGAATCAGTCAGCTAATAAATTCGATAAATAGACTGATAGACTGCCCACTGAGAACTGCTTAAGTTGAAGTTTTGATATTTGATGGAGATAATCTACATCTTTAGTTGAAGTTTTGATATTTGATGGAGATAATCTACACCACTGATTTATTGACATTTGAAAGAGCCGAATGCATCAAAATTAATTTAATAGGATTTTGCAACCAATCGAATCGGATTCTTGCAATGACCGAGTTGGGAAAATGAATCCTTCTTAGAACATTGTTTATGCCAACACTTGTTAAAGTATGAATGCGTTGTTACGCGCATTTGCTTATTTATTGGGAATTTACGAAAGAGGTTGGTGGTGCATGAGTGAATTTGCAAGAGCACAGATGGTGTCCATCTATCTTGGTGCTCTTTTTTGGAAAAAATTTGAAAAAAAAGTTGAAATAATGAAATTTTCATGAATTTTTTGAGGTGTAAAAATTCAGATAGAGAAGCTGAACTTGTGAATTTCATTTTCACGACATGTTAAAATATTTAGGAAAATACGCATAGCGGTTAGTTTTCTAATCAAACATAACACATATCAGTGAATATTTCGTTTGGACCATCAACGAATTCGTCCCTCTACTTCGTTTCTCATCAAATGTTCATCCTTATCTCATCCTTCTTTATTTTTCCGTTAGAAGCTTTCTTAGTGTGTTGCTTCTCTTCTGTATTTCAGCACAAAGAAAATTGAAAAAACAATTTAGTGTTGGTAAAACAATCGAATTAGATACTTGCTATATGGATGTGATATATATTATGGGAAGTAACGATCCAAATAGAAATTTCCTTCATTATCACAAACTTATGAGCCATCAAGCACTTTGAATATTATACATTGAAGGAAAAATATTCAATCCTTCTAAAAAAATTTTGCTTATCTGATAATTAATTTGAACTGAAAAATTTCTGAGTATAAACCCTCAAATTTGGTTGAATAGAGCTTTTCGCTACCAAAAACGCTAACAAAGAGAACTGCGCAACGAGAAGGTGAATGCTAATTGTTACCGCTAACTGAACAAACCGTCTATCAGTGTTTATGGAGTGTCCTACATGAGCCAATTCCTTTCTTCTATCATCTCTTTGTAATTCGTCGACTTCCTACTTTATTTTCATCATCTCGCAACGGTTCGTTTGGTTGCTTATATGGTCTTTTTGTGATTTTTTCAAACATCGAGAATATTTCTTCATTATAAAAGAAGCAATTAATTTTCAAAGAAACTATTATATTTGTTTGTGAAGAAATTTTTTGTCTCGCATCTCCAAGCATTTTTTCATCACATTTCAACTGCACAATATATAAACTGGAATTTACTCAGCTACTGAATCAATGTCTAATAGCTAATCGGAAATTGAGTCATATTATTTTTATAATACTTTCACTCACTCACCACTTGCTTCATCATACCTTGCAGTTTTATGAACATTTTGCATAGTTTCATCGGAAATATATCGACGCTGCATATTTGTTTATTTATGAGTGCATGTCTGTGTCTATCTATCTAGCCGATAGCTTCAATTATCAAGTCATTGAAGCAGCGCTCACGAAATTCGATACATACAGTATGTGCCTTACCTCACTTTTCCTATTTTTTTTTGGCTCAGTTTATTCTGCAATCGAGGAATTGTAAAGAGTCAAGCGATGCATGAAATTTGTTAATCAAATTTTTCCATTTATAAAAGGGGATTGTTCGCTAAATATTTGCATAAATTGATAGTACTGCAAAATTACACATTATTATTTGTAGAATATTTCTATAGGTAGTCGAATTGTTGCTGTTTGTTTTCAATCATTTATCCTGCGCATTCAGTTCTACTCGTATGACGCTATTTTTCAGGTCTGTTTGAAAACAAATCTTGATGAATTTAGTGTTGCTCTCCTTGAATTATTCTACTCAAATGCACAAACTTTGGCTATTCTTTTTTTTTCTTTTTTTTGAGACTTTCGTAATGCCACGTAATTCAACATTTATCATTTTATTCATCATTGTCGTCATTAAATTGCTTTTTTTTTCGTTCTTTTGATAATGAATGAACTCTCTTGCAAGAAAATATTGATGTGTTGCATTGAAAAGGGCTCTGATTACATACCACTCGAATAAATTTTAGTCTACTAAATGGCATAACTGTTCACTATTTACCGCGTTACCTCAAATAAACATCTTTGAGTTACCACTTTCTATTGATTTTTATTGTGCGAGGGGAGGGGAATTTTTTCTCCTTTCAAAAGGTATTGTCACATTAAAGCAACAGTATATATTTCAGAGCATGAAAACAATTTGCTTTTTTTATAGTTCATTTTAAAGGGGTATCGCTGAAAAGATGCAAGAGGCTACCACAGAGGAGTGGGTTTTCTTTCTTTTTTTTAACTAGAAAATATAGAGGCTATACAATCGTTGGAGGAAGGCTTATTGAGCAGTAAGTCGCTTCATTCGAATTAACGCCACACATTCAGTGCGTTTATTTTACGAATAAAAGCTAGTTTTTCAAAATATTTACATTTTTATAGAAATAAAATCGTTAAATAGCAAATATTTTTAATGTTGAAAATGAATGACACATCAAGCGTAGGATGGTTTTAGCTGTATGCGCTTAACAGTGACATTAATCGTTATATGGATGGCATTTTTTTTTTTTGAAAAAATTGAAACGCTTCATTGAATTTTTTGAAATATATTGTTGATTACGCCTACGTATTCATTACGTAATTTGAATGTGGAACGAAACATTTTTGAGGTATTTTATTGAATAAATTAACGTATAAATGCAAGACACCTTTCGGATGTGAATATATTTTAGCCATACGGCTATCTACAATTTAATTCATAGAGTTTAGTTTTTATTGCTACGAATTTTTTGTATAAGATTTTAAATTCAGGTGGCTATTTGGACGGCGGTCACGTGATTTTCTATAGCGTTTTTGAAACCTCAGTTTCCACATCACCCTTTGATCAATAAGATAGGCTCAGTCGATATAGGAAAGCAGTTGTTTTCATGGATAGACAGCCTTACCTTTCGTGGAATACACCTCAACAAGCTTTCATTGATAATACCGTGTCTTACCATATAGGTCAGATCTATTATTCCTTAAGGTGCATTTTTAGGCGCACTTCTCTTTATTATGTTCATAAATGATTGCCTACATAACTTAAATCACAATTTTCCTATTGAAATAAATGTGGAAAATGTAAAATTTCATAGCTCATATATACATTAGCAACTCAGAATACCTTCGATTGCCTAGGTGAATGGTCATATTCTTGGTAAATTGCGATTTCAGATGCGAACACCTTCATTGTATATCTTTAATGAGCAGATCCTTCTTATTTAATAGCATTCTTGAGGTCAGCGCAAAGGCTGCCGGCTTAATAATGCTGAAAAACCAAAATCTCTTTGAGAAACAGATCGTAACTGTCTCAAGAGCTGTTTATTTATATTCTAATCATATTCTGAGTACTTCAAAATTAAGAGACGTTCATTTCAAAGAATTGTTTTCATGATGTATCTACAGAATACGGCTGGAATAATCCACCAAATTATTCAAATTTTATTGTGTAAAAATGGCAAAATTTATGAAAAAAACCACTGAGGTTTTCCTTAGAATTATACAGTGGATGTGTTTATTTAGAAAATAGATTTAACATGTAAAAATCGATTGGTTAGGTTGATGATGCGTTCATTAGAACTGCGTCGAACGAAACAAAAGCTAATTACGCTTTTAAACATATTGAAAGTCATTAGAATGTTGAAGCGAACGATTGAACTCCCAATCTTTCTTTTCTCCTTTCGCATATCTCCAAAAAAAATTCGATCAGCGCAATGCTTCAAGTATATCTCAGCACCGGTTTATGAAAAGATTCGTTTCGATTCGGAATCTCATTCGCATTGGGGTGGACAATTGCGCCTTTTTTAGATATTTCGAAAGTTTTATTGATGGAGATGAACCATCTGCGCTCTTGAATAGCCCGGAAATTCCTGCCATTGGAATCTCTTTCATAAGGTTTATTGTCTTTGCTTTTCATTGATTTTCCACTTCGGTCTTTCTCTCAGCATATAATATGTGTGAATACACATACTGCTATGCCGTTTTCGTTTTTTTTTTGAATCCATTTTCAAGAACGTCGCCCTTTCCTCTTCTATGATATTTTGTTTTGGAATGTTGCAAATATGAGGTATCGCTCTATCCCAAATAAATACATCCACCAGGGCATCTGAAATGCCATTTCCTGTAAATATTTATGCAAATAAATCATCGCTTATTACAACTCAATTAAAATTTCAATTAAATTAAAAAATTCCATCATTAATCCACCTACTTTTAGCTAATTCACAGAGTGGAGTCGTTGTAATAAATTATTAATTTGCAAATAAATACATTTTTGCAATAAATTTAATTTATTGCAATAAATCGAAATAAAAATGTTTTTGCAATAGGACAAGATAACAAATTTGCGAATAACAAATACAAATGAATAAAAATTAATAATTCAGCGAAAAAAGAAACATTCATGAAACTCTTCTTATACATTCTAAACGATTATAGAAACTCATTTCCGCTTCAGATTTTTGCAATCCATTCTTTTTTTGCTGCATTTTTTATGCGAATTATCTGAGTTATGTTGCGCCTTTATTGAAAAATGCTGCTTTTTATTCTTATCACTTCTGCATTTTAGCTGCTATTGAAGTTTAACGCATTTTTTTACAGTTTCTTATCTCAGTGGGCACCAAGTTACCCGGGAAGGGAAATACAAGTACTAGAACATTCCGGTGTTTTAAAATAAGGGGTAGAATAGGTTATTGGGCTTGCTGCTACCACTGCGCATTACATACTGAGGCACTTCATGCATCTTCTCAAAGTCTTCTGAATGCTCAATCGTTCGGCTTTGGCCTAAGCCAGGTCTTCAGTCTGGATATGCTTAAGCCGAACTTAAGCTCAACGGTAATGTTAGCTTAGCCGGCTAAGTTCAGACGGCTGAAACGTCAGCCTGATACTCTTATTTTCCACCTTGTGCAAAATGAACTTAATCATATGGTTCGTTACATACCACCTACCACATTATACATACGATGACGCGATGAGAAGAGAGATATTGGGAGTTGATGAGGTCATATGTAAATATGAGCATCCTCAAAGTACTACTTAGATGACAAAATATAATTGAAAGGAAATTTTCTTTAGAGAGAAAAAAATGTTGATGATATTTTAGGGGCATATTTCTAGAATATTTTTTGCTTCTGATGAAATACGCTTTAAATTTATGTCAACTTGTTATGAAAGAACTTTTTCACTCCTTTGAGAGTATTCATCTGTATTTGCATTGCCAACTATGACAAAAAAGAAAGGGTAACGCTTTTATGTATCGAGAAATGATCAACAATCTATATGTACTCGGGGCCGTTATTCTTCCTTCTTCAATCACTAAAAAAAAGCTTTAGAAAGCATGAACTTGAGCAAAAAATGAACAATGTACATAATAGTACAACGAGTTCAATTGAAGGACATCATATCGTTCAAGTGCATCGAGTACGAGTTTTTTTAATATTATACTTGCTTATTACTTTATATTGACTTTTATTGATGTAAAGAGTGGAAGAGATATAAAATTATTGTTCCTTGTGTAATACTCATCCTCTAGTTGTAATTCCTATCGAGAGCATAAATTCGAGCAAGCGAAGGATATGTACGCATTGCGCAAGGGGGGGGGGGGAGGGGTACAGTTCGAGGATACTACTGTATAGGTACTAATTACACACTGCAAAAATAAATTTCAAATATGTGAAAGATGGAAAAGAAATAAAAAATTAAGTAAAAGTGCTCATTGCCTTTGAATTTTCATTAGTTTTTTTTTCTTGTTGATTCAATTAATTCTATAGTAAGTAGTTCGATAACATTACTATGAATTTTATTCAGCTCTATGATATTTCTCTTTTTCTTATAGCGTTTAACGATGCCTCTTTAAGCAATTTGATATCGATATTGGGAGATAAAAACATAGCTGAAGTTAATAAATTAAAAGATCTCATTAGAGATTTCCGAATAGATCACTTCGATTCGCTAGTAACTCGCATTTCGGTTTGCAATAAGTGCTATGGCTAAAAAAATTATTCTATTCTAACATATTTCTTTACTATCTATTATCGCTTAATGAGGTATTTACCTAAGATATTCTCTGCAGTAACACATTTCTTTGTTATTCCCAAAATTTGTTATAATCTTTATCATGCGTACTTTACAAATATATGAATGGCGATACTTTCGTATTTTTCCTCGACATCGTCTGTTATATATTCACAGATACCATTTAAATATTCTTATTCCTTTTCTATTTAAAATCTATTTTTGTATTCGACGAGTAAACTAAATTGATGGGAATGAAATCATTTCGCAGTAAAGCAAGAACTCAGATACGGAAATTAATAAGTTTTATTGTTATTTTTGAAAAATTCTTTCCGCTAAATAAAATTTTATATGTGAGAATTTTCTTTCGATGAAATATAAAATTTTTGAAATTTATTTTTCAGAACAAATAGTCGAGTTTTTTTCATATATTTTGGATGTGTATAGGTTTTATAAATGGCGATACTTCTATAAAAGTGAATCATGGGAGGTGAAGTTTATAATTATATGATGTAATAATAATGTAATTGTATAGCTTGTTCATAATGTTTCATGCTTTCATATATGTAATAATATGAAATATAAAACGAATTACTGATAGAATCTCGATACGACAGATGTTTTTGCTTTTTTGATTATTGTTGTTGAGCGGTCGGTCGAATTAGCATTAGAAAATTATCGATCTTATATTGAAGATGGAAACTAAAGAAGTTTAAAAATGTAATAGGAGAAAGACTATAGCCTTTCGTATGATGCATAGTCCCCAACCTATACCACTACACATCATGCGTTCTTTTTTTTGCGCACGTGATTTAAAGAAAATAAATAAATACAAAAGCATCATATCAGGTGACAATAGATGGTTAATCTCTCTATCATAAATGTGCAAAAAAATGATGAAATTTTCATAAACATTTGATTTTCTATAAACAAAACGATTAGCTGTTTCATTTTTTTAAAGCACTCGTTATGCGCTTATCTCGCTTAAAATTCAATATTTTCTTATATGCTAAAGCTAAATTCGAAAATATTTTCTCTTATTCTTTTATTGTCCAATTAATGTTGGTAAAATGACGCCAACGCCCGAATGTTGTTATGAAAAATTTGAAGTGCTAATTTGAGACAAGGTAAAATATTGCATATAATTTTAATCATTTCCATAAATTGAGGAGAATTAAAAAATTTGCGATGGAGAAACAATTTCGTCACTATTGCACCCTTTATTCACGATCGTAGTCTTTGTCCTTTTGTTTTCTAACGGAAATATTAGTGTACTCATTTCGTAACCTAGCTAATAAATTATTGACGTTGATTACCTAAAAGCTAATGAAGCGAATGCAAATTTGGGTGTTGTCTAAAATTCAATGTGTTGTAATCAGATTTTTCTAAAGCAAATAAAAATTCGTAGCGCTATAATATATAACAGTTTCGCCAGCTATCCATTTTCTTTTTTTTTCAGTATTCTATGTTGGAGTGCTACAAATTTTTAGTTGCAGCGGAAGAAACTTCTAGGCTTCTTTAAAAAAATCCTACATTAGGCCATATTTTTGAAAGGATTTATTGAATATGTTAGAGCAATATTTTTCACTATTTTAGCCTTCCAGAGTTTGACTGAACACAAACAGTTCTTATTTCATTGCCAAAAGGTTCCCTTATCCTCTTTTCTTTACTGTTGGCTATGCTTCGTATCAACATCCCCTTCCTCCAATTATACTCAGAAGTTTCCGCCATGTTCCCTATCATTACGCTTTTCGAGTATTCAAATGGTTATTCCTTCTTTTAACTACGATTTTCTCCTTCTGTGCCAAAGAGCTTATGATTTTCTAATAGCGTCGTCATTTTTTCGAAATCAGCATGTATATATCCAGCTTTCAGAGTCCACATGTGTATGGAAAGAGCTATTCGCGACTAAGAATTTTTTCTTATTTTAGGAGCTCCGAGGGATATCGAGTAGAGGTGGGGAGAGGAATACGAGAGAAGAGAAAAAGCAGAGTTTGTTTTGAATTGTAAAGAGGATTACTGTAGAGTTCTATTCAAATGGAGAGGATTAACAATGCGTGGGAGCGGCAATAAGAGCTCAAAGATGAGACAAGAGAAGTGCAAATTTTGCAAGCCATCGTTATATGATAGAAATTCTCAGTCTATCTATTTTTCCAGACCGGTTTCCTCTCATGAGCCAGTTAATAACAGAACGAATTCAACAGCCATAATGTCAATCATATGATGATCTGCTTTCTCATAATTTCGAAAAGCCCAGAAAACTAAAATTATGCAAATTTTTAAATCCTACTGTCGGAGTAAAGCTATGCATTTAGACGAGTAAAGTTTGTCCCATGGCTCATTTTTCCGGTTCCGTAAGCGCACACATTCTCACAATGAGCCCGTTAAAAATCACTACCAGGTGATTTTATTTATTTTTTTTGAACGTTTATTCGCGCACTTTGCGTTTATTCCACTCGTCATATGTAAATATAGAGATCTCGATCATCATGCGCCAACGTCCGTGGTAAACAATTTGCTCATTGGACCCTTCATGAATCTCATCAATCCCATCTCCTCCATCCCCCGCAGTTTCTGATCGTTGCTTTATGGAAAGATTAGAAGCACGTTTTGCTTTTTAAAAATTTATATATCAAATCGAAGTTTCTCGCCTAATGATGAATTAATCTCTTGACAACCACTGGTATTTTTGGCAAATTTTTATTGTAAAAATTTTTATACATTTTAATTTTTTTTAAAAGAAAATTTAAGGGTTCAATTCAATGATTCGATTTTCTTTGTCGAAATTTTTTCAGTATTCGAGCGAATTAATTCTTCCCTTGTAAAAAAAAATCGAAATTACATAAATATTTTATTTCTTTTATTAAAATATGCCATCGAATTGAGGGATATTCATTTCGACACTATTTTCACTGCTTAGTAGATCTAATTTTAAAAAATTTTAGCACAGTTGCATTTGGCGACATATTCCAGTTCACATATTGGCATACCTTTGTTTCCGCTACTTTTTTTGCATATCAAATTTGCCTAAGTAGAAATCCTAAGACATCAAGAATTTTA
Source organism: Baylisascaris schroederi (assembly GCA_006503575.1). NCBI lineage: Eukaryota > Metazoa > Nematoda > Chromadorea > Rhabditida > Ascarididae > Baylisascaris > Baylisascaris schroederi. Next base: position 331,635 of record QEWY01000398.1, read on the forward strand.
TGTTTCAGAGTGATTTTCCGAATTTTACGGATTTTCCAGTCTTCTGGTTGTTGCTTACTTGGTCTACAATCAAGAAGATAAACACTTAGAAATTTGCCAATACACCTTATCAAGTGAATACAGTTGAATGACCTTAGATAATCAAATATTCGTCGTTTGAAATTATTGATATAAAAGTTTTGTTTCCACCATTCGAAATGTTTTTTCACTTACTAATGAATCACCCATTTGCTTGAACGAATCTTTTTTTTTTCTTTAGCCGTAAAGCAAATTTAACTCGTGGATTTATTTTATCATAGAAGATTGGAAACTTAGATTGAAAATCTTTTTTTGAAATATGTTTATCGCAAAGTGAAAAATTATTCAAACAAGAAATAATTGATTGATTTTGCTGAAAAAAAATCTTTTTTTGCAATATAATCGGTAAGTTTCTGTTTATGCGATGAAACGCCTCGAACCTCTGCGTATAGTTTTCGCTTATGCGCACATAAGTAAGTGAAGGTCTTGCAAAGACACTTTTAAATCTATGCATACAGCATATTTTATTACCTATCTAGATAGTTGAAAAAATTTTTTTAGCGGCTAGATTCCTACCGATAAAAAAATTAATTTCCAGTTACACGTAAAAAAACTCTTTCGAACTTTTGTTTGAGAAAAATTTTCAGTCATTTATTTGTTCTTTTTGATTTCGCTGTAATACTTAAAGCAGCGGTGTACAACTTAGAGGAGGTGCACATTCGGTATACAAGATCGTAAAGAGGGATCATTTACGAATTTAAATTATCTACCAGGTGCACTGAGACCTTCGAACTGAGTCTTGACAATAAACAAAAAAAAAAGACATTCGATTAGTGCAACATTTCCAGTTGAGAAAATCGGCGATATATTACAGCTGTCACTTAAAATTTATTAATGTTTATTTGCACTCGAAACTCTATGAAAAACTGCGTTGTCCCCTTGCAGCGTTTAATGTCGTTCAAATTTAGCTGGTTTATCCTTCATCGATAAGTTTTCCTATCACCGTTTTCCACACTTAATGTGAAGCAGAAGAATAGTGAATCGACGATGAAGAAATGTCTCTATAAAATTCTATTGACCCAATTATGATTAGTGAAATATTTAAATGCGTTATCAGCTATGAGCTAAGCTTATCAAAAAAATTGATCTGATATGATAAATTATAATCGCAACAATAAAAAGTTTATAATAAAGAGTATAATAAAAAGGTAAACAATATTTATGCAAAGAAATAAAACAAAATTGCTAAGAGTAAACGCATATAAGTTTTATTTGAAAGGTATTGAGTATGAAAATGTGAAAAATTAAGAGGAGAAATTTACATAATTTCATGCGGAATTTAATAAATGATAATGAAATAACGCAATGTTGAGAAAAATTTATCGAGAAAAATGTCGATTATTTTATGTCTCACAGATGAGATATTCACCTATATAGCCTCTGCACTTATTATATTTCATTTGGAGTGCTATTTATTTCATTTTCTAAATGACGCCTAAGAAGTGTCGCATTTCTTTTTGATATACACTTGTAAAATGATGCAAATACAAGAGAGCGGATTCGATGTGCACTGTTGAGGATGAAAAGGAAATAAGAGACAACTGCCCTAAAAAGCAATATCCACCCAATGAAGTATGATTCCATAATTTGTTGACAGTCTGCGTCCAAACACTTGCATTGATCAGACTTTAATGATCGTCCGAAAAAAAAGAGGATATTCGAACGATTGGTGAACAAATAAATTCAAAAAATACAGTTGTATACGCCAATGTTTATTTACACAAGGTCAAGCATCGGAGATGTCAGTGGAACAAAATATCTGATTTTAATTTCTCATATAAAATCTCATCGCTTTATAAAGATAAATTAGGGGAAAATTTATTTGCTAAAAATAACGAAGTTCATTATATGGGAAATATTTCTCGAACATTTGAAAATTTCAAGCTAAAAGGGTGATCTTGGAATTTTAATAGGCAAAATTCGCGCTAAATTTAGCTTTCAGTGAGAAATTGAAACACGCATTGATGATAGTCGTTCATTTTCGCCGTTTATGCAGGGAAGGTATTCAAAAGATTAGAAAAAATATCTTTGAATATTCTATCATTCACTTAGAAGAATTCTTTTATATCACTTCTTCTGTTCGCATTTATTTCAAATCGTTTTCCAAAAGTGGAAAATTTTAATGTAATTTGCATCAGTCCTTATTTTAATATTTAAAAATTCATATTTTACTATCACGAATTTACTATTATTTATAAATATAATTTAAATACTAATAATCAGCTTTCTGTCACAAAACATACCTTATCAAATATTCATTTTTAATTTGTTATTTAATCGCATGAAACATTTTTCGACTGGATATTTGCAAAAATGATTAACTATTTTCTTACTTTTATCACTTATCAACGCATTTCCGCTAAAGTTGATTACTATCGTCAAGTGGGATAAATATTGCGTCGGCGTATTGATTTCAATCGAATTGTATTTCATATTTGGAAGTATTGATTTCAATCGAATTGTATTTCATATTTGGAGGCAGAGTCCAGGTATCGATTTCATAATATAATTTAATTACCCAGCGATTTCTTATTATCACAGTTTGATTGGAATTATGAGTTGAAGGGGTGGGGGCCCGTTGAGAAACGACCCCGTTGAGAAAAAAAAGAAAAAGATAACTGCTATAATAATCAATTGAATAAAGGGAAAAGAAATGAGGATGATAATTGCAATTCGATGCAGTTATGATTAGCCAGGAATTGAATTAAATGTTATCACTCCAACAATTACGAAATATTTGAAATATGATTTAAAATTTTTGAATGCAATTTTTTTTTTGTTTCATCGAGAGATCAGGTAACTATTGAGTATGATCGGTCGGTTATTCCTTTTATTAACTCTGTTAATCTCTGCGACCAAGCGTGAAACTATGATCCATTATCACCATCATGATCTCATTCGAAACGATTTCTTCGAAAGAATATTTGATTTTTTGATTTCTGTTCATTTAACATTAGCTTTGAAAATTGATTACTTTTTAACACGAATTGAAACTTTGCTGTTTTTTTCAACAAATCCATCGCGACCGGAAATTGCTGCTTCAATAAATTTAGAAAAAAAAGTCTTCAAATCTCTTCTCACAAACATCAAGCTTCTGATTAGCACTTTGTTGAAATGGTATTATAGAGTATCACTTGCGCTTTTATTTATTTCGATGCTTTTCTTTGTAAATTCATGAAAATATTGATAACTTTCGGTTACAATTAGTTTATTGCATCCTTAGCATTCCTTTCATATCACTTCAATCTTCTTCAGTAAATATTGATAAAACTCTTACTAATTTCGATAAGCCAATATGAGTTTTCGATGGAAATTTAAAGGAATCAATATTTTGCGATGGACAGCTACCGAAGATGTCTTTAAGCTTTATATTTTCGAATTGTTCTTTATAAATTTCTTTCTGAACATTTCTCATAATTTTTTCGCTAATCTTTCTTTCAAAATTTCCAGCTCTATATAGTATTTGTCCTCGAAAAAATATGAAATTTCCTTCCTTCATCTCTTCACCTTTCCACGATCAGCAACTGAAGCAATCTAGAGCGGAGTTTCGGTAAATGACTCGAACTACGTATGAAATATGTATTTGAAATTTTAGAACGTTTTGCCTCATTAGATCATTCTCACGGCTGGCAACAATAACCGCAGTCATTGAGCGAATGCTGAGGATCATCTAGCTTAATGAGCCAAGTAAAGGAATTTTATGTTTTTCTTTCAATGCGTTTCTTTGCTACAATAATTGTTAGCTTAATGGAATCGTTTTCAGAAGACTCTATTGCACTTGCAATACATCTTTACCTGGGGAACAATAAAGGATCTTTATTCTGCTTCAATTCGACTCCTTCCTTTTCCTCTTTTCAGTCCTTGGATCTCTCTTTTTTCATTTTTAATGCGACCTTTGTTCTTCCTCAATATATCATTCAAAAAGTTTTTACTATATTACTTTGAAAAAGAGTTTCTCATCAACAATTGAAGTGGTAATAAAATTTCCACTTTGAATTCCGAAACATTATATGAGTGGAGCATTGTTTAATGTAAGAAATGTTGCAGGCTAATCAATGGGCTACTAGAATGTGAAGCAATTACCCCATAAAATGTGTTTCACTTCCGGTTCTTTTTCCTCTCTTTTTTTTTAGTTCCAGCCGGATTCACCATTCGGAAGCTTGAGGATTCCTCGCCCCATTTTTATGTTATGCCAAGCAGTTCACTAAATTACTTTCGCTCGAAAACATTATTTCAATATTCAAATTGGCTATGCAAAAGGACAATAAAAGAAGGGGGATGAGGAGGGGAGGAGGTGGACAGACGAAAATATTTGAGTACGAGGCATGATTTAAAAAAGATTTACCGGCTTGCCATTGGTAGACAATAATTGCCCACCGATAGTGATTTGCCTAAGCAGTCGACAAACCTCGTTGATTTTAATCGAACTCTTGCAACGCAAAACTTTCTTACGGTGTTATATCAACAGATTGCCAATTACTTACTGAATATGTGTTAACATACTTGTGGTGATCATTATATTTGCATTAGTGGCCACCGGAAGTGGTAAATATTCACCAATCACCTAATTTCCATAAGTGTCGAAATACCGACCGTAATTACGTAACTCTTCGTGGTAGTTTTTGGATGAAGCAGATTTTCAGCTGATCTGTAAAGAGAAATGAGCATAGGGAGACGTTTTGGGCGATCTTTGTTGTAGATCGACTTCGGTGCTTTCACCTCAAATTTTTAGACCGTAAATTTGAGGTTTCGTTTCAAAATTCCGTATCGTTGGTCGAAAACCAAACTTTCCAAAGATCAATAACATTGGTTAGCAATCCCAAGTTAACTCCTTTTTTCTTTGCTTCGTAACGAGGATTTCGAATGCACACTGAGAATGAATGGTCTCAACCGAGAAGAAAACTGAACACTCCGAACACAAATGTTTTGTATATCGAATGAACGCATTTGCAACAACAGACACCCTCCAAATGGCTCATATGGGAGTGTTTTTCTTTAAATTCAATTTCTTTCTACTGGCAGAAATGTCCTTCAAACTGTGAAATTTTTTCGGTTTTGCGTAAAGGTGTGAAGGGGATTTTTCGGATCGAAAGCATCTAATGTATTGGGATTGAGGGAGAGAGGAAAGAACGTGAAGAACCGATGTTAACAATTGAGAAAAACGATTCCACAGATTTTCGATGAGAATTCTCTAATGCCAACTTGTTCGAAAAAGTCGGCGATAGAGAACTAAATGGACCGAAGTATCTCATTTTGGGTGCTCTGATTCAACATATTCTTAAAATCGCCAGTAAATCTATTATCCGATCTGAGCTTGCGAAGAACACTAGCTTTGGTGCAATAAGAGCTTCGTTATCTTCTACACTGAGGCCATAAGTTTAGTCTATTTGTCGGCAAATTATTCGATGATGAATGGATAAGTGGATCGAGATAAAACGGATGGATAGAGTTTTGGTCAAAACCTTTTTCCTTGTATATGAAAGGACGATAGTAGTTTGACCGATCTATTTAGTGGGGCTAAATTTCCCATGGGAAATAATATTGCAACAAGGCGTAAACTTTACAAACCAGTCAGTGCTATAAATCATTTCTGACAAATCACTTAAAATAAATCACTTGATGAATCGTTTGTTGACTAAAATGATACCTGTTTACTAAGTATATTCGATGCATCTGAATCGCTTTCAATACGTGAAGTCAATGTTTTTTATTAGCTTCATTAATAAAGTTTTTCTTGAAATTAATTTATAGGGGAGATGTTTTCTGGTACCTATAGTCATCGCATCCAATTCCATTGATCAAATCATCGAATCACTTTTCTTCTATCCATCGATCGAATCAAATGATAGATGATCAAAAATTGCACCGATAGATTAGCAAAAATATATCTCTAAACTTGAAAATGAAGGTTAATTATGTCGTTAATCAGTTAGAAATACCGCTCGATTTTTCTCAGTGGCAATCTTATTCGTGAAGTACTTTCTAAAACAATGCGAATCTCATCTGTATTGCATCAGTCTTTGCATGTCTTCATGAGTAGATTTATTTTTAACGAAGCAAAATATTTAAAAAAATTTTTTTTGCATACGGATCAAATTTCACAGCATATCTGCATAAAACAAAAATGCAATTGAAATATACAAAGCTCTAACCGATAACCACAGAAATTTTGCTTTTCACATTGATGTTGCAATAGAAAAACTTTCTGAAATTGAGTGACGTAAATATGTCTAAAAAAAAGAGCGCTTTTATCTCAAATTACATCCGCTCACTAGTTGAGCAAAAATATGATGATATAATATTTTGAAAATCTTTGCGATCCGATATATGATAATAAAAATTTGCTTACATCAATGATAATTTAGAGATAAAAAAAATATTTGTCTACTTGAGCAGAATTACTTTTTTTTTTCAAATTGTGATGTTTATGAACGCTTTTTTTTTATTTTCAAAACAGTTCTAAACAGTTTGCATATAAATGGTATTAGGTTATCGCTAGAATGAGAAAATATTTTCTTTTTAAATATCCGGTTTCTAAGTTATAGTGCTTGTGATAGAACATTTAGGCTTCAGTTTCGTTACTTCTACTCCTTATTTATCCCTTTCATCACCATCCGTTCCTTTCCTCTTACTTCAAATGAGGCATATTCCATTCTCGCTGCGTTTCTGTCATCCTGGACTTCGATATACCTCAAAAGAGTGTGGCATCACATCGAATCAACTGCATAGATAAGCCCTTGAAGAGATGGATTGATTTATCAGCCAGAATGTTTGGTATCGATTGTTCGAGAAAGTATGGAAGTGGCACTCGAATGTTCAAATGTAATTGAAGTATTTGAGTGCTACGATTATCACGAAATATTATAACACTTTTTAGTGAGCATTTTTCGATGCATATTTACATCCTCTCAAATGGTTTTGCATTTCCTTTTTTTTTCTTTGAAAAATTGTTTGCAGTGCCCTTTGTGTACAGCGCATTTTTCATTATCGATCTTGAAGTAAGCTGAGAAATTCGAACGAAATTTAACGCTATGCTTCCTTTTCGCCGGAGAAATTTTTTAAAAGGTTTTTTTTTCATAAGTAAATAGATGATCGAAAATCAACTTCATCACGTCAGCCTATTAGAACAGCCGGTTGTCTGAAAAATCCCAAGTAAGGACCAGCTTCATGTAATGTGTTCCCATATGCAATCGACCGATTATACAAATCGTTGAGCAAATTATTCGGTTTTTTATGCCTAGCATGCTCAAACATTTCACACTAGTGGCACACTGGCACATACACATGCACTAACTAATGTGACGTTACTGTAATACGCTTTTACAGATGTTTACAAAAATTAATCACCATATTTGAGAATAGAAAATGAGCTGAGAATAGAAAATGATGAGAGGGACGGCATCTGAAGAAATAATATCAAGCTGGGGGATTAAAAAGCGGAAGGAGGCGGAGGGGAGATAGAACGCCTTCTTTGCCAATTTTCCCTCATCATTACCGACGTCATATATTGTTAACCGCCGCCAGTCCTTCATTACGGATGGCCTCCTCATCAATAGTTTCCTTTTATTTCTCGTGTTGAATCGTTTTCGTCACAGCATGCTTTGCAGCTTTTTGGGCATTGATAACATCGTGCTGAACACATTATCCACATATTCAATGCCAGGAAAGCGAAAAATGCAATTTACCAGAAAATTAGCCCGAGGAGCAAGTGTCTGATGGCGAAAATGCCTCCTCAATAAGTTTGCCATCATTCTAACTTTTTAGAATTACTACACTATCGAGAGCTTATTTGGTTTTTCATGTTACTGCCCAAATTGCACGATTATCATGCAATAATGGTACTATATTTGCAATAAAAAGAAGATAACTAGCAGAAAATGATAGAGATCGTGAGGAAATGAGAAAGCCGCATTGGATCAGCGAATGGAATGTGCACGCATTCGATGCACTCAAATTTTAATTTGCTTTCTAATTTGGAGATATCGCCGAATGGGCAGACGTCTGCACGAGATGAGCATTTCCGTTGAGAGATCCCCCATTACTGACCAATTGTGTGGGCGGCCATTCTCACTCTTTTTTCATTCATTCTACTTCATTGCCTATCTTTTTTTTTTGTTTTCAAAGTGTTGTTTCAAATGAATGTTTTTTGTGGGGTGAAAGTTGACTTTATTGAGAAGCTATCGCTTTTAGAATAGTAAAAAATAAGTCATCGAAAAGCTAAATTCCAGCAATGATAAACGATAAATTACCCATCACTAATGTGATTAAATAAGTGAACTTGAAGCGCATATTTTCTCAACTTTATTTAAGCGTCACAATGATTTTTCGTACAAGTTGTAAAAAGTTTAAACCAAATAAAGAATTTTTCTTGAAAAACCACAAAAATATATGAGGATTTTAGAGAGAAATTTATGAATGATGCAAGCGAGATGAGCGGTTTTCAGCAACATTTCTAGACAATTCAAAACAAGGGAATTTTTCAGGTGATTTGATCGCTTTATTGAGAGATATTCCGGCTTATTTTTGGGCCTAAACTTAATTCTAAAGGCAGTTTATTGAGTGTTTCTCGAATTTACACAAGTACCAATTTTATTTGACTTTCTCAAACAAACTTATTAAAAGAACTGATCAAATCCGCGAGTGTAATTAGTTTCCTCCATGAGCGCCTTTTAAGGAAGAGTAAGAAGGAGTGGAACTTTCAGTGCCCTTCAGCTTGACCTGCGTTTAGATTGGTGGCACCTGGGTGGAAAATATCTATAAAAAATTAAAGCAGATCGTTCGACACTCAAAGATCTCTGATTCTTCATTTTTTGGTCACTGTTTTCGAATTGGACGTGTCTCACATTTTTTTTTTCGAAAGACTTAAAGCTTATATTTTTTCGACTTTTTTTTGAGTAAACGAAGATTCGCTTCCCGTTGGAAATTCATCAAAACACGTCCATGGCTTACACGTACTTATCTGCTATAAGTACCGCTAAATATTTATCTTCTTCGAGCGATGTTTTCTGACAGATTGTTTATTTTTTTAGAAGGAAAAGTATGTGCTAACGGAACAAATCCATAGCCCACTTCAATGGTTGAGATTAGTAAATGAAAAATATCAAAAAGTTTAATGAAATATTATTTTTTGTTTTATCACTTTTCATTATGAAGTCAAAATGCGCTATTATTCATGCGTTATTATTTTAACTTTTAATAATACAAATATTTATGTGTTTATATTTTTGTTGATTCATTTTGGTTGTGAATATTTTTATGTTTGTTAAAGGCTAAAGAGTTCGCATGTGTTGTCAGTGATGTTATGTTGCATTCAGTTTTATCTTATTTTGCCCCTATTTATTCAGTATAATAGGTAAAGAATGGCTCATTCACTAATATGCTAGAGGGTGGCATTATTTGTAAAAAAATGCAAACGTTCGGCACCAAATCGAAGCCATCTGATCAGAAACTTCAAGCAGAAGGCCTTTAAAGTAACGATTGAAGCTCAAGTCGATCGTGATGACGGATTCTAAAAATATGGGCAATTAATAAGAACAATATAGGCAACCGTAGTGTTTTCAGTGGGAAGTTTACCCTAAAATTCACATTCAGAGTTACTTTCTATGTGATGCCATTTGCCACTTTCTCTTTCCCTCTTCTTCTAAGTGATATCTCGATTCTCTATCTTCATTGCTTAAAAAAATGTAAAAAAAAAGGATGTTGCATAATTGTAATTCAAAGGAAGCATTTTGAAAAGCTATATAATATAATCAATAACTAACATAGATAAAAGCTTTTTCGATAACGCTTGCCAACTATATTACGTCACAATGCAGGCGACATTTCCAATCGCTTATTGTCAGCTTCATTCGCTTTTTCACTTCCCTTTATAATTCCAATCGGTTGATTCTTTCTTCTTTCTTTCCCAGAAATATATTTGAACTCGTTTTACTTGTTTTTCTAATATTTGTCATTTCATTCAGTGTCACACTTGCATTACTTATTTTCTTATGCATCTCTACCATTTACCTGTTTCTTTTATTTTTCGCTACTTTTTTCTTTACCATAGATATCACGTGCTTTCAAGCTTAGTCAAACAACGCAACAACAGTAGAATGTATTGCCTTCTGTCATTGTCATCTGCCTGTCTTCTATTATATATCAAGCACAAATTTTCACATACACTCTTCCAACGATCTTTTAAAAAATTTCTCTTTTATGATTGACATCTTAAAAAGTGAAAAAATAAAAATAAAAAATACCCTAATCATTTGGAGAGCGAAATATGATGGCACTTTTAACCTTTTAACTGATTTTGATACGATGGTGAAATTCTCAAAACTTTGAAGTATCACCTAAAGAAAAGACAAAAATGTTTGTACAACTGTTGAATATATGAACAAAGTTAGGACTATAAAACATAACTAATGTTCGCAGTAAGGTTACTATTTACTACTATTGTTAATATTATCATTAAAATTCAAAATTTTAAAGAGGAAATGATGAATTATGAAATCCTAAATTATGGTTTTCAAATTTTTATCGCGAGTTTATGCACTCTCGATGTGATTCTTTCGAGTTTAGTGAGGAAATAATCGATACGATATAAATGGATAGATAAAATCAAAAATGCGTTAATAATACCTCGCAAATTTTCGTAGTATCGCCGTTAAAAATGAAAACATCACGAAATTGATGAATATTACCGTCCTTATTGAAGCGATTTAATTACATCCCCCTAGTTGAGTGCGTCTGCGTGAATGCATATGACGTGGATCAACGTATACGTTCAGCTCCACTCATCTAAGCATGTAACACCCACAGAAGGAGATACGTGGCTGATGCGCCTACGCACGTAATTGCATAGAGAACACCTGTCCAATTTACCTTATAGAAACTTCTAAGAAAAGCGTATGAAGCCGAGTATAGTTTGTAGCTGGTAGTTTAATTGAAGTTTTCTACTATAAAAGCAATATTTATTTAGGACTTCTCTAAAAATGAGCAAACGAAGGAATAAAGTCCATTCTGCACCTGCGATATACGATCTTTAATTATCAAAAAAAAACCATCCATGAATTGATTTATTCGATTGATGGCCTTAAATCACAGAGGCGGAATGACGCAGAGTTAAGCTTAAGCCAAGACGAATTTTTTGATAGTCAAATTGGAGTGAGTGAATTTATCTATCCTATTCGCCGAATTTTATTGCTTCCGTTCATGTCTGTGTGTTTTTTTTTTCTACATATGGAAAACAAGGCATTTCTTCAAAGATGTAATATTATTTAGGTGTTCGCACACCTCAACGATTACAAAGCAACATTTATATAACCTTCACTGTTACTACAGTAGTGCTGAATTTGTTCAGTTAAAATCGATGAAAGAAATGCATCTCGGTAGCAAGGGGAACCATCTATGACGTCTTATCTTTCATTGGTTCATTTTTCTTTTTGCCCAACGAATTTTTTTTTTCGCTTTGATATCGTGAAAATTCATTCGGCATAGTGAATCAATTTTTTTTTTTTGTCTAGCATAAAATGCATCAGATGAACATCGATTTATTATTGTGTAATATTATCATTTCTCACGTTTTTTAAATCATAATTTATGCAACTATCTTTCGTTGAATTGTTTTCTAATTGGATTTCCCGCCGGGAAAAAATTTCCCAAAAATTTTTGAAATTATCAAAAATAGTTGTTGAATTCAGTGTTATCAATATAGTCATGTCATGACTTTATTTAATATCTGAAGTTGACGATTTTTTATTCAATCAGCTTTAATTGTCAAATCTCTAAATCATCAATCAATAAGAATTTCATCTATGAAAACGATTCATTTCATTAATTGAAAATTTATTTCCACAATTCTTTGAATATTTGTTTCAAAAATCAAATATTATATAACAATGACTATTCAACAACAACGCTATTAAAGAGGCTATAGAAGAATGCAAAAAATTTATATAATCAATTTCTATGAATTTCATACCAAAATTATTATGGCATAGGCAGCCTGCTCTTCAAAGAGTCACTATAAATTTGATCTAAAATATAAAAATTGCTCATTGAAGACGAATTATTCGAGAACTTTTTTTAAAGCTTTCTACATGGATAATTCATTAAATTTTCTACATCTAAAATAATTTAATTTATGATTTAAATCGCGATTTTTTTTTGTTTTTTTCTCATATAATAAAAGGGTGAAAATATGTTTCCTTGTTGTCTAAATCATTTAAGCACTTATTGTGCACTTGTTGTCTGTATAACTCTTGCTAATCAGCATTTTTGTCTTCTTTGTTGAAAGTTTATTGAGAGTTGTTAGTCAATTGAAAGTTTAAAGGGCTAAGTACTTAGAGATCCATATGTCATCGCCGAATCGAATTGTCAACATCTATGATGAAATTTTAAAAAATATATGTATATTTTGATGTCCAAAAAGCACAAATTACGCATAATAACACTGTTTTCTACTCCAGTGTAATTGTAATAATTTTTGCGAAATATTAGAAGAGAATTATAGAAGTAGAGATTTACAATCGATTATCTGTTACGTTACTTATCAATGCTTAACCAATGATTAGAATTTAAGTTCAATGAATTGATTGATTATAGCAGTTCTAAGTGAGAGTAAAAATTCCCATAATATATAATCAATAACCATCATCAAGACTTTAAAAAACTGTTTTTAATTAATTATATTAAAATTACTTTATAAAAGTTCCTCAATGCAATACTCGAAAATTGATATTATCTAATCGATATAGAAAATATGCAATTTTCAAATATTGTATTCGACCACCCAATTAAACACTATATTTAATTCATCGTCAACAATGTTGCGTGCAATATTAACGTTTCAATAACGCAGAAAAAAAAAAAGCACTATTGTTAACGATGTTTAGGGCGAGAAAAATGAGAAGTAAACGAGTGATATTTTTTAATTTCATTTGTGATTAATTTTGCTGATTAGATTTCATCTCGAATTGGGTACATGCGTTTGCGTATTGCAAGGTTTCTTAGAAGACAAAAAAAAAATCACTGAAAACCTTATAACGTAACATTAATATGCAACAAAGAAAACGAGGGACTTTAGAAAATATACCACTTTGTAATTGTGTAGAATTTAGTGTTTCGATGGTTTTCTCTTCGAAATCTTTTTCATTTCACCGAAAAGAAGCGATAAGATTGAATCCACTAATGAAACCTAATATTAGCCAACATGACTTGTTCATGAAAATTTCAAATGTTGAATAGACGGAGTCGTTAGTCCATATTCTTTTTTCTCTCTCTTCCGGTTTCCTTAAATCTCCCAAACGCCTGTTACTGTATTCGGAAATCCTTATCACGTTAATGAGTGCGATATCAGTCGGTGGACGATGCAACAGTGACGATGTTTTTTAGTATAGCGAAGGAAGTACATTGAATTGACGGAAGAGTATATTCGCTTATTTAGCTGTTATATAAAATGCACAACAATTACCACATTAGGAAGCAGCAACATTATTAGGGTTCGTTAACCGCTAAAATGAATCGTACTGTAATTAGGATTCCAATGCCTGAATTATTTTGTTCAATCGGTTTCATTTCAGTCTCAGATACGCTAAGTTTTGAGTGAGGGGTTTGAATTTATGCAAAAACAGTAGTATGAGATCATGTTTTCGAATTGATAGCTATTTGAGAGTAAACTCTAGAGGCAAATGCGTGTGATTAACATAGCATACAACACACGTGTTGTACTCTTGTCGCTATTTTTATACAAAATCCGCATTCTGCTATTGACCACATAACGAAAATTTTGTGAGACGATTAAATATTCGTGTGACACTCATCCGTATTGATAATGTTTGACTTGTTTTCCTGAATGCTAAATATGTTACGATACCAATAACGATACCAATATATATATATATATATATCGAAATGTTGTTTGATCAGAGAGAATGAATGAATTTCACTTGTAGTAGTTTAATTCATCGATTTGAAACGCTTCATTCAGTTTTCCATCGTTTGTGGAGGGAGCGTAAAATGGAAAGCGCTCCAGGATTGGGATTTTCAGGAAGATCTTTGGCTGATGTAGTGCGATTATGTTTAGGGCTAACTCGATTTACCGAACGATACTCACTTAGCAGCTCTAAAGGTCCTCGTCTTCTGTGTCAAGACTGGCCAATTTGGCTCAGACCAGAAGATGATCGTTTCGTATCTTCTGGCCCGATTAGAGTGTTATAATAGTTGAATGGTTGGCATAGACCATTAATTGATAGGAATTATTGATAGTTCATAATAAATAGGAATTGTTCTTGTTCGATGTACATGAGAGATGGTCGTGCAGATAGAATATAGTCTACAGCGAGCTGTATATGATCATCGTAACAAAAATAACCCCTGGGGGTATACATCAGTTCTTCGTTTTAAATATTTTTCGAATTATTTATTAACAAAAAATATTTTTCAAAAAATCATTCGCTAAATTGCAAAGAATCTCTGTTGATGAATTTTGCAAAACTATCAATCATTTCCCGTTGACGTCATCACTTTGATTTTCTTTTACGCTGACATTTTCTCTAAAAATCTATAGAGCATCTCATAAAGGTGGGAGGGGAGGGGTTTTCAAGTTGTGAATGGGAGCTAGTGGGGGGGGGGGGGGGGCAAGCAAACTAACTGCAAATTGGCATCCTCGTCATTCTTCAATTGCAAAAAAATGTCAGACGGGGGTGGAAAAAGGTCTTCGAAATAACCCAAACAACCAGTATCTCTTCCATTTTAGCTGATTCACAATACTTTTTCTCTCTGTCTTGGTGTCATACTGTTGCCATTTTCTATCTTTTCTTCCCTATCGACTTCTATGCTCTCGGCGCTCAATTTTTTCTAATTGTTCTACCGGTTTTTCTGTTGTCTGATAAAGAATTCATTATCTCTGAACACTATCTTCACCTCCTTCGTCGTAATGTTATCTTTGAAGCGTTATGATTCATGATCCCTTACTCTAAATACTTCTCTATATTGCTCACTCTTTCAACGTTCTTAGCCATCTAATAAAACGTTTTATTGGTTTCATCGGTCGTGACTCTCTCGAATGAACGTTAGCTTTCGATGCAGAAGGCGGAGCAATTCGTATGTTCTGATCACGCCTACTGAATGTTGCAGTGATCTTCAAATTGTAGTGCGCTTATTTGAAGTGAGCACACAACGGTTGCAGTCAGAATCCGATTTTCCTATGTTGGTGGGAGGTGTTCGTCTATTCATTACTCGTTCTGATTCTTACTTACTGTTTGCTTGTAACCTGTTTCTATACCCGCACACCTATTTCCGAAATATTTCCATAATTTTGCATCCTTTTCCACTAATATCCTCTCTCGTTCTTTTCCACAAATTTCTTTTTTTTTTGAAATATTTAGGCGCCAGATAATCAGCTTGTAATTTAATCTGTAGTTGTTGAGCTAGACTTATGCTCTAGGGGTAAATAAACTATTCAATCATAGCGAATAAAATCGGCAAAAAATGTCCATTTCGATTATTCTGATTCCATTAAGATTTATTCATATTGTTGCAGTAACCTGCGTGTAAATGCAATAACTTGATTGTCGTTAAACAGTAATTGCTACCATTATATAATTGTATTAGTGACAATTCATTTTTCTGTTCGAATTTTATTTATTTCTGTACAATAATCGAATGCTCAACATTATGAATTTTTGATTTCGCGCATTCTTTTTCCAGTTTTCAAATTTTATTGACAGCTGCTGCTTGATACGAAAATTTATAAGAGCTTAAAAATTATAAAACAATGCAATATTCATATTCTAAACTTTTATTTATATTATGGAAGTTTTTTAGAAGCATTGAAGAGCTTATAGATTTGCATAAAATAGCGATTCGCCTATTCTAATTCATCTAAATTCTTCAGCTTTTGATGATTTTATTGCTGTGTTAATGAGAGTGAATTGTGCATAGATTGATTGAAGAGTGGTCTCGAAATAGAAAAATTCTTTCTTGAAAGTGGAAAGAAAAAAAACGAAAAAAAAAGCATCGAGTTGAATTAACTCGATTGGCAGGTTCGTGCCATTTAAGAAAATATTGCCTACAATGATCATGGATAAGTACTAGAATGAATCGTTGCACTATTTAACATCAATCGTCTGAATGAAAATTTTTCGATGGGTTTTTTTTCTTAAATTTATTTTTCATTCTTTATCAAATAAGTACTTTGCAAATGCCACATTTATATGATTTTTATTTTGTTTTTATTTTTAATCGATTCATTCAACGACCTTCCAAATCTTAAAATCCTACTCAAATGTTCTGGAGATTATCGATCAATACTTCAACAGTTTACGATCGTTCAATCCATACAATATTTAGCGTCGCCATATAGGTTGTCCTCAGCCTGGAAAATGTGGGTTCTGAAATCACAAACTACAGAATAATAGAGAATACTAGTTTGATTTCATATTTGAATTCGATCATACGTTCTTCAGTTCGTAATAAATTTTCCATGGTACTAGCATATTTAATTTATTACACAATGGAACTTGGACAAAAGATAAGCAGACATAAAATTAGGGCAAGGGGAGGGGTTGCATTTCACTAAAACATTGCTAAATATTTGCTAAATAATTAATGAGTGATATAGTACTCCCCATTAAGAATATAATGTTCTCATCTGCCAATAAAGCATTTCGATATTCATCATAACATCAATCGTATTGATTAGAATTTTTCATATCCTGAAAAAACATCCTGAAACTGTCGTTCAGATGGAAAATTTGCATAAACGAAAAATCGATCTACTGAAATGCTTATGGAGGGAGAGAGGAGGAATTGTACCCCCTCATTGTTAGAATAAGGAATGCTCATATTTCAACGAACGGGCATTTCAACGAAATGACCAACATCCAATACATCTAGGCTGCAAGAAATTGTTCAGCTTGCAAGTGATTGCAATTATGCTGTTTCTTTTTCACTAGTCATTCTCATTTGTCTCCTCGTCTGCATCATATTTTATCATTCTTTTTTCCATAAATTTCAGATATTCTTCCCTTCACTGTTTTATGTTGTCTTTCTTATCCTAAGCTTTTGCTTAAGATCGAATGCTCTTCTTATTCTCGTCAGTCAGATCCTTATTGAATTTCACCCTTTGTTTCCTTGAAAATCGTCAAAAATTGTAGGATTGGCAAAGTTTCTTTCGTTTTTTCTTGTAGATTTTTTTTAAAAATAAATATTATTAGGGAACGTAAAAGAAAGGCATTAATATTCCTTTCTATATAACAGTTCATTATTTGAAAATGTGATAAATGCGATAAAAATATGTTTAAGATATTTCACCACATTATAATAGAAAAAAAAAGAATCGCTTTTTTTTGGGATAATCATGAGGGTTTCTATCCGCCAATATTCGTTTCATATAGGATTGCATATGTTTGTTGCATAAAGATGTGAAATGATCACACGTTTGTGCCTATAAATGGTAATGAATTTATTGACGCTTCCTAATGTGTCTACATCACCAACGTATAGGGTTTTGTTAGCTTGAAACCCAATCTTTGTATCTCAAAGAATTGCAACTTAATCAAATTCAGCATTTCTCATGCTCATTTATAATTGCAAAATATGAAAAAGTACGGTTGTATTCCAAAAATATTGCATAACTCAAGAGGCGCTATTATTTCACTCGTAAATTTTTTTTTAAAGTAATGTGTAATAAGTTCCCCCAATGGTCATGAATATTTTCTCGCAAAGAAAAAAAAATTCAATGAATGTTTGCAATGAATAATATCATATTTATTGCTTTGCAATATTAAATGCAATGAATATATTTCGAATGCTGTTGCATTCAAATCACATTTTTATTGCATATTGTTGATAAATATATCGGGTAATATTCTATGAAAAGTGTGATTATTTGCAATATCGTTGCAGAAGGGAACAGAATCGCTTTTTTTTTGCATTGCTGATAATCGGCGGACTCAATTATTTTCGATAAGCAGGCGCAAATCTTTTATGGCATATTGTCGTACAGTTTTTCATTCAGAATTCACGAAAATCAATGGGAAAAATTTTATTTAGAATAAGCCTTTTCTATTGTATCATCAGAACTTTTGCTGTTTAGATCTATCGCTTACTCGCTATGTATATTTGGATGTAGCTATAATTGTACTCTGATCTCTTAATGAATCATTCGAAAATTGGTGCTATATAAATACCCGTTTATAAATCTCTTTCTTCAATATATCTAAATGTTGTATTTGTAGCTAAATTTATATTGTTGGCATAATTGCATCGACACCTCGAATAACGGGGCCGATTTTTCTAGTATTTTCGCTACGAATGACTATCTCATGGAAAAATTTACAATCCTATGCCAAAATTTGGCCATTTTTAGCGGACAGAGTACGCTAAAAATGGCCAAATTTTTCTAGTATTTTCGCTACAAATGACTATCTCATGGACAGATTTACAATCCTATGCCAAAATTTGGCCATTTTTAGCGGACAAAGTGCGCATAATACACTTGAAGATTCCTCTCAATTCAAGCGCTATATATTTGGGCGATTTTACGCGATCGAATCACCATTACATTATTCTTATACGCTCCATCGTTTAGCTCAATAATCAAAGAGAACTTTTTGTTCGTATCGCTCTCATTTCCCTCACTTCAAATCGTCGTCTATTTTAGTCGTATCAGAAAATTTCATAAATAAACTTTAGCTCTTATGTTATTCAGAAATTCTTTATATTAGATGTTCTAGTATGTGAAAAGAAATTTCAAAAAAAATTCGACATTGTTGCCAATTTTCAGCCTAAAGTTTGATAAATTTGTCTGCATTATGTCTTGCTACAATAAGGTTTCCATGAAAATTTTTGAATTTTATGAGGAAATGTATAACATATTCAAAAAAAACCTCATTTTGTTGTCAATGATGGAGCATACGCGCGTATCATATAAACATATTCAAGATATACAAAGTGCTGAAAGTGCGTTCGTTATACATCATTCATTTTGTATGTTTGTCTGTGTATGCATGCACGTGTTGATATGTATGTTTGCTTAGCAGACAAAGGACGTATGTATTCCATTATGCTCAATAAAAGGTGGAATTCAACGGCTTTAACGTGGTGACGTTCTCGACGGTGTTGTGCTCTGATTTCTTTTCTTATGTATTGCTCGTGTGTGCTCTAGTTGCCACCTTACCAACTGCCTGGTTGGCTGTATATAAAAGCAGTGTGCTGGCAGTGTCAGGCGGTTGTTCGACTTGTTGGGCGGTAAAGATTGCCACCTGTGCTCTTCTGCATGCATTTAGACCGGACCTTTAGCGTTCGAAGCTTACAGTCATCTCCTCTACCTATCTCTCCCACCTCTTCCCATCCGTCCCCACCTCCCCGTCGCTTCCCCGCTCCTCCTTTTAACGGGTGGACTGAACTGCAGGCACAATAAAGACCCGTCCTAAATGCAAAGAAATTCTCCGCATTTGTAGAGGACTTTCATAGCGCGCAACTACCTTCCACCCACGGTAGCGCCGAGCATGCAGGTCGTGCTAAGAACACCAAAATCAAAAGTAACCAGTCTACATAGCTGGGACTCTTCCTTTCCCTCATGAGGCTAATTTCTGCGTACTGATCTCTTGGCTTCAGAATGAATTTTACTTCCTTCCCGACTGCATTATCTAATACTTCAGAGGATGTGGGAGGTGACGATGAACGGAGATTACTTTACCGCATCTTGCTCATCGATGAAAGAGAAATTGATTTCGCACTCGCACGATTTCGCCTTAGAAGGCGAACTGAAAACTTTGATTTCACTTGCTAAATTTTGAATTGATAAAATTTCAACTGTCTTGAGCATGTAACACAATGAAATAAATTTTCTATGAAATATTTTTGAGGATAAATTTTCACTATAGAGGGCGGAAAGCAGTGAATGAACGATGCGGAACTGTATGACGTGATGTGAGAAGCAGTTGTCTACACCTTCTTCTAAGGGACAGGATGATGTGTTAGCTGTGATCATTAAACAGAAGTTGGTATACCAGTATCCTCATTTTAAAGGTTTCGAATGTATTTTCGATAGAAGAATATGGTTGTTTCAATATTTACTCGTTGATAGCATTCATAGAACACTGTTTTTCTAATGCTTATTCATGGTGGATATTCCGATCTTATGTGTGATCTACTGCCCGGTCAGCATTTTTAGCTTCTGTTGCTTGTAGACTAACAATGCTGATGGGGCAGTCCACATTTGTGCCATTCACCCGATGCACACATAACACACTTAACGATTTCGTGCTTAGGTGAAGTGTACACCTCCAGCTGTTACTTTTTTTTTTGCTTGACAATCGAACACATATGGGGCCTAAGTAAATATTAACTCATATATTTCATATGGCTGTCGAGCTACTAAGTGGCAGGAATCTAATATTAAGGGCGCTATATGACGGACGATGAAATATGACGAACAATAAAACGCATACTACGCTTTTTTTTAGCTTTTACGAAATCTAAAAATTACGTATTTTGGTCGATAATAAATTAGAAATATAAGTGCTGAGCAAAGTTTATTGAGAGGAGCTTAAATAGGTAAAGTACATTTCGTTGAGCGTTCATCTTCGTAAACAACGAAATTTGCTGAAGAGGCGCCACAGAGCATTTTATTGAGGGGCACTTTAATATAGGGATATTTGTTGCTTCTAAACGATAATATGTTGCAAAGAGCTTAACATTTATTGATACTTTAAGAGTTGGAAACTTCCTAATTATATTTTCCATTGATTTAGTTCGAAGTCTTATTTTTGTTACTCCATTTTCTCTTATATGGTTTAATTTCCGATTTGAAATATTATAGTAGCACAAAGTTTTGGTTTTTCAAATCTCTTTGAATGTAATCTTCATATTTTCTATTTTTATACATTAAATTTATTCTTTATATATGGTTTATTGTTCGTGATTATATTCTCTTTTATATTTTACCTTCATATCAATTTGTGCACCTAAATCCACAATCCTTCATAGAGTTTTGAATAGAACTTCCTTTCTCGATCAACTTTATCGCATTTAAAACTCTAAATCCTCGTTGAAAGCTTCTAGTTGATTCGTAATAATGCGTTATTTATATCTGAAGACAATCAGTGATTCAATTTAATTTCAGATTTATTATCTATATTCCACAAAAGAATGACTATGGAACTTCGCATAAACAATAATAACAACCAAGGTGAGGGCACACCGGCGACAGCCGCTTGGCCGACGACATGTAAAACTGCTCCAATTAACATTAAACAACGCCCGAAGAGAGATTTCCACTTTCAAGTGAGAACTTCTATTTTGATTTATGAATGACGTCATAAAAAAATCTATAAAGGGGGAATCGACATATCAACGCCTTTCTGAGAACGCACTGATATGATTTGGGGAAGGAATGCAAGAATGCCAACTTTGATCCTATTCTATTTCCTTTGATTTTAAGTTTTATATTGTTTTACTCTTTAGGCAATATATCCTTAAAGGTTCATTCATCTAAAATCTTTCAAGTGTTCAATTTTGGATTAATAATATTATTGTTGTGTGAGATTTTAGAGAGCTTAATGTGTTTTGTGCATTTTTTTTTTCAAATCGAGAAAAACGGTCATGAATGTTCTTTGATCGATAAGGAGAAATTTCTCGTTTTCCATGCATTAATTTTTCTTTTCTTCCGAAGACTGCATTTCGAACGCCATAGTGTTCTCTTTTTTTTTTAATACGCTATTTTTGGTGAATGCCCTCAGTATTGACATATTATTCCGTATCAACAAAGTTTTGTCAAGTGAGGAAGGGGCGGGATGGGAGGGAAGGGGCGTGGGGGGCGGTAGAAGAGAGGGGAGGTGAGAGGAACATTCTACATTTCCGAAATATTTAAATTATATTTTTTTTCGCATATTGAACATTTGTTTTCTAGCATTTTCTTCGCCTCTCTTAATTAAGCTGCTTATCTCCTAATGCAATTTTTTAATATTATGTAAGGGTGAAATGCTCTTATGTTCAATTATGTTCGAATTCAATGACTGCAATTTGAGCCAAAAAAGAATCTTCAATATTCCACCATTCTGATGGTTTTACTCAGAACTTGAGCACCCATTTACAATCTACTGGTCGAAAATATTCCATTTTAAAAGAAAAATTTTATTATTAAAATGATTAGTGAATTTACTTCGTTCTGAATTATTCCGATGGTAATTAAAAACAATTCAATTGGTTTATTTTCATTTTCGCACCAACATTTGATTTTTTTTTTGAAATTTTAATTCACTACATAAAAAAGATTGCCCTTATTGCCCGCTTGGCCGAATATTTTACACTTTTAGACTTGAAATGAGCATACTAAACATTGCAGTCCGATTATTTTCAATTTTTATATCCCAATCGATAAAATTTATTAGCACTTTCCAGATCGGTTCCGTCAATTCCAGCTTAATAGTTTCGAATAGAATAATGGCAAAATTTGGCCATTTTGTCCGATACATGCAACCAAAATTCGCAGTTTGAACATAATTGGCCATCGATATAGTCTAATCTGTTTTCTGTATAAACAATAATTATCGCTGAATTTATTTAATAATTTAAAAAAAAACATTCGAATAGCTTCTTC